>OX451739.1:271708531-272122298 GCA_948472305.1 Vicia faba
TCATAATCTACCCCCCGAACCCACGAAACATCTCAAAAGGTTTTTTGCTGTGCTTTTTTAACCTTTCCTTTAGGATAAAATAAAAAGTCGGTGGCGACTATTGCTCAACCGCACAAGTGCGAATACGAACACAAAACACTAGTCAGTTCTCCCACCGTATCACAGAACTGGCGACTCTGCTGGGGACAATTTAAAAGTGGGGTTACCTTAGGGTTTAGATCACCTTTACTTTCAATTGGTTGCTTTGTTTGCTTTACATTTGTGGGCTTTGTATCGGAGCTTTATAGATCCTAACCCGGATCTGGGGAAACCCTTTTAGGTAGCAACAAGGCTGTGAGGGAACTGTGCGGGGTATACCGACATGGTTGAAGCAGTCTGCTACGTTGATGTGGCACTTTGGTGTGTACCGGTAACCCTTGAGTTCAGTCAAGGAGAGTACGGGGCCGCCGCGTGGTGTCGCGAAGCATCAACTGACCTTAGAACCTTAATTGACCATCTTAGCCTTTTTAGGGTAGTGAGATAACTGACTTTGGTGCAGTCCGAGGTTGGTTGATACTCGATACTACACTCAATTGAGGGTTGCTTTCCTGGAATATTTCGGTCGCCAGTTCAGTGGCTAAATCGAAACGATGAACAATGAAAGTAGTCCAGTGATATTGGGACCTTTAGAACCCGGTTACTTTTGATAAGACAGGTTTTAACCAACAAACTGAAAGAGGGTAGTACCTGAACCTCATGCAAGCCTAAACCTAAGGCCTTGTGTGCTTTGTGTGAATATTGTTTGCCTGTATATACACTTACTTGCTTGTGCATACATGAACATAACATCATAACATCATACCATAACATTTTAGCATTTTCAATAACCATTTCAAGGATCTCGAGGGTTCTTTTGATGCAGGGTTACGTTGAACCAGACATCTATCAAGGGGCAAGAAGTTTCTCCCCTAACCAATACAATCAAAGATCAAGTGCAACAACTTGAATCAGGGGCTATGACCCACTCGACATGGTGAGCTTGATTCTAGTGGAAAGATATCCACCGATACAAAGTTCTCCAACCAAAAGATCAAGTATAACAACTTGAATCAGTGGCTATGACCCACTTAACATGGTGAGCTTGATTCTCGTGGAAGGACGTCCACCGGTGCAGAAATCCCCAATCAAAGATTGAAGTTCAACCTCTAACATTCTCTTGTGTATACCCCAAGAGATCCTTGAAAACATTGCATATATATCACACATATCATTGCATAACAGGTTTCTCCCCTACAGGTCTCCTTATTCTTCCTACTGTTTATTTCAGTAAGATGGATATGGAGCAAACGGTGAAAGAGCTCCAGGCTCAAAATGCTCAATTCCAACAAATGCTGCTGGCTATGGGTAAGGGGCAAGAGGATCTGACAGCTCTCCTTCTCAAAGACGAGAAGAAGAAGTCCAAGAAGGCAGCCCGCATCCTGAACCTGAGGAGAAGGCCTAAGACCCAAGACCTTGCAACTCCATCCGACACAGTGGTTAGTCTTGAGGAAAACCACAATGTAGAGATTGATGAAGAGGAAGCTGATTACTCCGAAGAACAATATCCTCTCACTGATGACAAGTACAAAGAGTTGGAGGATCGCCTCAATGCTATGGAGATCCAACAAATACCTGGCTTGGATTTAGGAGACATGGGGTTGGTTCCTGGATTGGTCATCCCTCCAAAATTCAGAGTCCCTACCTTTGCTCTGTACGATGGTGTCTCTTGCCCTAAGATGCATCTGAAGTCTTATGTCCGCAAGATTCAACCATACACAGCTGACAAGAGACTCTGGATCCATTTCTTCCAAGAAAGTTTGGTAGAGGCTCAACTCGAGTGGTTCTATCAATTGGAGAGTTCTCGCATCCACACCTGGGAAGATCTAGCCAGGGCTTTTTACGAACAGTACCAGTACAATGCTGATCTGGCACCAACTCGTGTGCAGTTGCAAAACATGACCATGGGTTCCGACGAGAACTTCAAGGGATATGCCCAAAAGTGGAGAGATTTGGCTGGTAGGGTGCAACCTCCTTTAACTGACAGAGAGTTGATCGACATCTTCATGGGAACTTTGACAGGGCCTTTCTTCAAGCACTTAATTGGAAGCTCCTCAGCTGGGTTCACCGAGCTAATACTAACTGGCGAGAGGGTCGAGGCTGGCATCAAGAGTGGAAAGATCCAGGGAGCCACAACCTCCGATACTCAGATAATTCCCTACAACGGGAAGAAAGAGTCCATTGCTGCGAACAGTCAAAAGGGTCGTCATGACCAACATATAGGGGCAATCCTGATCCCTAATCCTATACCTGCTCAACAAAGACAGGGGCATCAGCATAAGGAGGTCGCACCTAAGAGGCAGTTCACCAAGATCAACATGTCACTGTCTCAGGCACTGCAACACTTGTTGAAGAGGGGTATGATTACTTTGAGGGCTCCTCTCCGGAACCCGAATACTTCTGCTCCTACCTATCACCCCAATGAAAGATGTGAATACCACTCTGATAGCCCGGGGCATGATACCAACAACTGTTGGCCTCTGAAGAACAAGATCCAGGACATGATCGATGCCAAGGAGATTGAGTTTGGTCCCCCAGAGACTCCAGCATGATCACTCCTCCTATGCCAAATCATTGAGATTGTGTTTGTTTCATTCTGAATTTTCAAAAGTTGTAATTTCTTTTGCTATCAAACAATTATCTGTTGATGTTAAACTATGTTTTCATTAATGCATTGCATATGTTTGTCTTGAATTCATCCATTCGTTTCACTACTCTTATGCTTTTCTTTATGATATTTGACTCTTGATAAAAAGCTGCAAGCCTTTAGAGGGAGGATGACGAAATAATACCGCGATCTTATACAGTATGCTTTTGAACAGACCTTGCTGATGATGTACAGGCATTTCTTTCAATTCCCAAACACTGGAGTTATAAGGAAGTTAATCCCTAGTCAACCCCTTCGAGCCAAAGAAGTAGGAGTTTCCTGTTCTAAACGATCAAAACCTTTGATATAAACCTGGGGCAGGGTAGTATCTCAGTTAATTCAAAAGAAAATGCGCATTGAAGTCGCAAACTCTCAGTTCGTAATACAACGAACGACGTCAAAAAAGAAAGCGTTCCTTCGGAATCAAAAGACAAGGGTGGTTCCCTATCACATAGACAGTCAATCTCTCAAAAGAGAAAAGCCCACCAAGCCAGAACCTATAAAGGAGGCTTAAGAAAGCTGGGGCATCCCGCTGACAGTAATCCCGAAAACGGTAACAGTCAGGCAAAAGTTAGGGATAACAAATCAAAATCAAAATAGTGAGGTCATTACAAAATCCTCAACAACATGAAAAGTGTTGAAAAAGAAAAAGGAGAAGATGACTGTCTCCCAAAATTCAACTGGTGAACCATCGCCCAAAAGTCGTTCCAAACTCAAAACAGAGTGCGACGCACAGTTAACTGACCTTAGGTTGAAGAACATCACGAAGAGCGGGTGGGTGCAAATATACTTTGAGCCTTTATCCTTTGTTTCTTAAACCGTGAACCAAGCCACGTTACAACCCTTCAAAAGTCCTAATTGAAGCATGGGTTAGTTCGAAAGCATACTGTTACAAAAGGTATCCTGACTCCTGTAGGGCTTTGCTCTAAATCTTGTGTTAATTTGTCTTGTGAAAAGTTTTCTGCTAAAAACACATTTTTTTTCAAAATGAAAACTTCGAGACAAACATAAACTTTGCATTATTCGAATATCACTGTCTGCATTTGACCCTTTTGTTTGACAGCGAAGAAATTCATACAGCGAATGTTCGGAGGAACGAAAACTCTCTCAGTAAGTCAAAATCACTTCAAGAGGATGACACTTCCATCAAATCTCCTATCAGCAAGGGGCATGACATGTCACCATTCAGTTAACCTGGGGCAGTCCAGTCAAGGTCCAACAAGATCTTTCAAAGTTCAGTTAACCTGGGGCAGTCCAGTCAAGATTTCAAGAAATCTCTCAATATGCAGAGTAATTTGATTCAAGACTCCTTCATCACCACTTGGGGCATTCGAATGTCAAAAGTGTTCAACAAGTTCCTTATCACCCCAAAAGCAAGATATAGTTCGGATGTGACCCAGACATGGCGACATTCTATAACTCATTCAGACTTTCCAGATATAGTTCAGATGTGACCCAAGATTTGGTGGCATTCTGCAACTCATTCAGAATTTCATTCCAGATATAGTTCAAGATGTGACCCAGACATGGCGACATTCTATAACTCATTCAGACTTTCCAGATATAGTTCAGATGTGACCCAAGACATGGCGACATTCTATAACTCATTCAGACTTTCCAGATATAGTTCAGATGTGACCCAAGATTTGGCGACATTCTATAACTCATTCAGACTTTCCAGATATAGTTCAGATGTGACCCAAGATTTGGCGACATTCTGCAACTCATTCAGAATTTCATTCCAGATATAGTTCAAGATGTGACCCAGACATGGCGACATTCTATAACTCATTCAGACTTTCCAGATATAGTTCAGATGTGACCCAAGATTTGGCGACATTCTGCAACTCATTCAGAATTTCATTCCAGATATAGTTCAAGATGTGACCCAGACATGGCGACATTCTATAACTCATTCAGACTTTCCAGATATAGTTCAAGATGTGACCCAGACATGGCGACATTCTATAACTCATTCAGACTTTCCAGATATAGTTCAGATGTGACCCAAGATTTGGCGGCATTCTGCAACTCATTCAGAATTTCATTCCAGATATAGTTCAAGATGTGACCCAGACATGGCGACATTCTATAACTCATTCAGACTTTCCAGATATAGTTCAGATGTGACCCAAGATTTGGCGGCATTCTGCAACTCATTCAGAATTTCATTCCAGATATAGTTCAAGATGTGACCCAGACATGGCGACATTCTATAACTCATTCAGACTTTCCAGATATAGTTCAAGATGTGACCCAGACATGGCGACATTCTATAACTCATTCAGACTTTCCAGATATAGTTCAGATGTGACCCAAGATTTGGCGGCATTCTGCAACTCATTCAGAATTTCATTCCAGATATAGTTCAAGATGTGACCCAGACATGGCGACATTCTATAACTCATTCAGACTTTCCAGATATAGTTCAGATGTGACCCAAGATTTGGCGGCATTCTGCAACTCATTCAGAATTTCATTCCAGATATAGTTCAAGATGTGACCCAGACATGGCGACATTCTATAACTCATTCAGACTTTCCAGATATAGTTCAGATGTGACCCAAGATTTGGCGACATTCTGCAACTCATTCAGAATTTCATTCCAGATATAGTTCAAGATGTGACTTATTCAGAGTTGCTTCTAGATATAGTTCGAGATGTGACCCAGCGATGGCGACATTCAGTAACTTATCCCAGACCAACACCTACAGCAATCAGAAAATTCTTCCCATCCCCAGCGGAGTTCATCAAAATTCCCCAGCAGTAACTTATCTTTGCAAATCCCCAGCCAGGGAATCCTCCGGAATTCAATTCCCCTCAGAGTATAAACTTCAGTATCCCCAGCGGAGTCAGACTTTCAAACCTTCTCCCCACAGAGTTTTAGGAAGCAAATCTTGAGTCCCCCAGCGAAGTCTCCAGGGTTACTTCCCATCAAGCTGAAGATTCTCAAATCTGGCCTCTCCAGCACGAGTCTACTAGTTTGGAGCTCCCCAGTAGAGGTCATCAGGAATTCTCTTCCCCAGCGACAGCCAAGGATTTATTTTCCCCGGTAGCAGTCAAGATGCTTTTATCTTCAGCCATCTCGGATTCATATATCCTCGGCGATATTAGCTCATCAGCTTACGTGCACATTCATCACATTCATGTCATAAACATTGATGTCACACGCATTGCATCATGCATCATAACATTGCATACAACTAACCCTTTGCCTTTTCAGGTAAGATCAGTCGACATACACAGATCATCTCCCAAGATTTATCCAGAAATAGTTCAGATGTGACCCGGACACGGCGACATTCTGATACTTATTCCAGATTCATTCAGACGCGCCATCAAGAAACCTTACACCGGTTCCTCTTCAACTTCAAGACGTCTGAAAATAGTTTACGGATTCTTCCCTACAACGGATGTCAATCTACCGACTTGTTCAGACTCTTCTCAACTTCTGAAAACAAGTTTATGGATTCTTCCCAACAACGGATGTTAATCTACCAACTTGTTCAGACTCTTCACAATTTTTGAAAATAGTTTACGGACACGTCCCAACAACGGATTTTGCTCTATCGCTTATTCAATCTCAAACTCCTGAAAATAGTTTATAGATTCTCCAAGACATGGACGTCAATCTGCTGCTTGTTCAGATCCCTAATTCAGAGATGTCCCAAAACATGGATGCCCTTCTGATACTTGTCCACTCACCATTGACATACAGTTCAACATGTCCAGATGGCATCTATAAGCCCATCCTCCTACCAGCAGTCGCCGAATGGCATCTGTAAGCCCATTCTCAGATGGCATCTTTAAGCCCATCCCCCGATAAAATTCTCTCGCACCAGGTGGCATCTTTAAGCCCATCACCAAATGGCATCTTTAAGCCCACTCACATCTACCATCAGATCGCCGAGTGCAAATTTTCTGGGCACTTTAGTGTCCAATCTCCTTTTACCTTCAAGTCGCGAAAGGCAAACTTGCCAATCTAACTCTTCAGGTCAAAGAAGATTGAACAGGGGCAACTGTTGTACCCCAAAATTTGCCCTCGCGCTTTTCCACAAGAAATCTTAACTTCAGACATTTCCTGACTTTTCAATCTGGCTCAAGAATCGGACAAACGGACTTTTCTTGACAATCAAGCAAAATTAGGGTTTTTACTGATTTTCAGAGCTCTGGATTGTTTCATACAGTTGGCTTAGGGTTTTGGTTGATTTCGGCTCAGTTTTGATCAGGCGAGCGTTATTTGGCATTTAATCAGGAGTTAGGGTTTTGCGGGCATATTCTCAGAAAGGTTGAAATTCCACATAACTTTGCGGTTTATTTCGAGATTCGGGTTGAATTTGCATTATTCATAATTTAATCAGTAAAAGAGACAGTGGTTTGAATTCAGTACGTTTTGATTGGGCCAGTCAGATACAGGATGCAGTATTGGATTCACAGTGTTTATGCGTTTGATCAGTCTATTTGGATTGACTGCTGCTTTGCTTTGGATTTTGAATAAGACAGGTTTAATTGACCAATATTGTTATTATTTAAGTTATTTATTATTCTAAAAAATTGAATGATTGAAATTTATTTTTCGATTGTTTTAATTCTAAGAATTTTAAATAAATAAATAAACAATAAAGAAGATTAGAATTAATTGGATAATTTAGACTTTTATTGATATTTGAATTATTTGTACAAATTGTTGTTTATAATTTAAAATTATGAACAATAATATACATTAATTTAAATATTACATAAAATAAAAACTATCCTAGTTCTAATATTCTTCATCCTTCACTCCGCGCCGGTGCTCCATTTTTATCTGCAAAAAGAGAAGAAAAAGTCAGAAAATAGTTAATTAAAAAAGACAGTTAAAATTGCTCATCATTAGGGGCCACTGACTGGGATCAGTTGACCCTCTCTGCAAATCACGGGATTTCTCCCGGTTCACAGAGAGGGAAGATTTTTTATTCATGAAATGCAAATGTCAAAAGTATAAGTTCCAAAATTCAAGACTGCATAGAATCTCAATTTCAAATCCAAAGTTCAAACTGTATTAGTTCAAATCCAATTCCCACTTCCTATCAAATGCCAAAATATACTCCAAGATATCAAAGAAATCAAAGTAGCACAAGTTGCTATCAAAACTGTCAAAGCAGTCAAAAGAGATAAAAAAGATGCAGAAAATGTGTTATGCAAGCTAAATATATTAGTCATCATTTCCCATAGGCCCCTTCAGAACCATAGTACAAAATAATAACATTATTAAATTCTAAAAAAACTGTACTTTAGGAGAGAAGAAAGAGAGATAAAGCAGCAGTAGGCAAGGGTTCAGGCATAGACAGTAGGAGCTAGACAGAAAAAAAAAGATATACAAATCCACAAGCCAAGACAGTTCAGCAGGAGTTCAGAGAGAAAAAAAAGATACACAAGCCAATACAAAGCAAGTGAAGGTGAAAAGAGAAGAGATATATACAAACTCAGTTCAGCATAGCAATACCAAGGAAGAGAAAAGATACAAAACTCAAAAAGTCTAAAGCCACCACTACTGTCCAGAATCACAAAAAATTATCAAACCTGAGTAACCTCAAACCTGGCCAAGCTCAACAACATAACACACTGAAGCATAACCTGCAAACTAAGTTATCAAGCCAAGCTAACATGAAAACCAGTAAAAACCTGCTAGCATCAGAACCTGCCTAACATCCAAACTGAAGCAAACCATAACCATCAAACACAACCTCAAATTTCAAACATTCAAAAGAAACCTGATAAACAAAGTACAAAGCCTGCTAATGCCCTGAAGCAAACACATTACCAACACCCTGTTCAATCACCAAAACCATAACCAGAAACACTATGCCCATTGCCTAATCTCAAGCTTGACCATCACCAAAACACCATACTGTCAACAAACTCGCAAACATAAAGATTCAAGGCAATACAGGTGAGGCAACCCACGAGCCCTCAGTACAAGCATCATCGGGCAATAAATCCCAGAAAGGCATCCAGTCCAAGGCAATAACTGTTCAAAATCGTTCAAGACAGTAAAGGCAACGAGAGAAGAAGAGAAAGATAACCCAGACAACGATTCAAGGCATCAGGGGCTCAGAGGAAAACAAAAGTACTAAAGGCAACCTAGGCCCTCAGATCTCTGAGATCATCACTGGGCATCTCAAAGCAACCATTCAACAATACTCAGGCAACAATACTCAAGCAAATACTCAAGCAAATACTCAGGCAATCAACACACAGTAGCACAGAAGAAGGGATAAAGAAGTGAACATATTAGGGCTCCTCAGCATACATCATCATCAAAACCTTAATATAGCAAAAGAGCGAAAATACCAGGAAAGCATCAAAAGCAAAGCAAGCTTCCAGCCTCATCACCGTTCCGGCCTCCTAAGCATCACGCTCTCCACCTCTCCTCCATCTCCAAAGATCAGGTAGTGAGTTTTCTCCCTCTCTTTCTCCGCCACCTCACAATAGCACAGATTTAAGAGTCAAAAATTCAAATCGAAAACATGCAATTCGTAAAAGAAAAGAGATAAAGACATAAAATGTTGGAACGAACCCTAAGTCAAGAGGACGCGAAGCTTACGCCTTAGAGGGAAGAGAGGTTGGAAAGCGATACCGGTGGCCGGACGGAGGAGCATTGGTCAGAAGGCGACGAAGACGAACGTACGAATGCACAAGCACGCCGCTGTTAACCCTAACCCTGGTTCTGAATGACAAAATGTCAAACAACCCTAATTTCGTTCAATGTCCAAAACCTGGGCCTGACCCGTCCTCACTTCCCCAAAGCCCATTAAACATTAACCCCTTTTTATTTCATCAACAATATTTACTTCTTTTTTTTCTTTATTAAACACTAACCCTCTTTTTATTTTATAAACAAATATTTGCTTCTTTTTTTTTTTGTAAAATACTAACTTAATTAAAATACATTTTTACCTCATATACTAAAATTGAAAATAATTATTTCCTTTTATTTATTTACTCTTTCATTTAAAATATATTTATACATACATTTTGAAAAACATTAATTTTATAATATTATGCATTTTTTATCATATAGTTAAAATATCCTTTTTAAATACACATTTGTACATATCATATAATTAAAAATTAAAAATACTTTTTTAGTTAAACATACATATTTGTACATAACAATATACACATTTTTTCTAATATTGAAATTCACAAACATTTGACTAAAATACATTTAAATCAAAACACTTTCTTTTTTTCTTTTGTACATAATTAAACATACAAAAATCAAAGATTCATTTAAAAAACATTTCTCTAGGTCAAACCCTAATACGATTCAACTTCACATATCGCACTTGTAAATAATCACACAATGCATATACACTTACACAAATACATTCACATTACCCTATACACATTTTTATCTTATATTTGTATATTCGATATTTACATTTGATTGCGCATTCGATTTGGTTGTAACTTATTGGATACTATAAGTCTCATCCCCTTTGTACATTTATACCCCCACTCCCGGACACTATTTTGTAATAGCGTAGATTTTACATTCCGCAATTTACAGTTTTCCAATTATACCATGGTTAGACCTAGGGTTTGTATGTACATGAAATCAAACGCTAGACAACCTAATACAAGACAAATGCATGTAATCAATACACAAACACACTTGCACCCCCTAGGGTAATCCCACACGTTGCCTTCCAAAATGGGCCATGCTTGCACGTCGAGTATCTTTGGCAAAACAAAATCAAATGATCATAAGTCCCTCGATGACGCTTTCGAAAGTTGCCTAAACGGAATGATCATAGTCCCTTCAAAGCAAATTGCCAAAGACACTTGACACCATTGCATTCATGATCCATACGATGACCCGCGCCCGTCCCGAATAAACTTCCTAAATGCAAGATTGTCTACCAATTTCAATGATAGAACAAAATTGTTAAAAGGGGTTAAAACATGACAAAAACCTTTGAGTACAATAGGGTAGACAAAACTCTTAGTTACTTGAGATCAAACTTGCAAAAACACTTTCCTTCTTTTCAAAAACCACAATCCACAACACTTTCAAACCAACTCTCAAAAACATTTGAAAACATATTTTCGAAAAGATTCACACTTTTGTAAAACACTCAAACACGAGTCAAATGCATTAGTTGCCTAAGACAAGGCATCTTTTTCCAAAACATTTTCAAAAAGCACCCACACACACACCTTTTTCAAAGCAATCGAAAAACAAGGCAAGTGATCTAAAAAACCAAGTAACTAAGAGCCCATGGATAACCATGGATGAAAAGGGTGCTAACACCTTCCCTTTTCATAATCTACCCCCCGAACCCACGAAACATCTCAAAAGGTTTTTTGCTGTGCTTTTTTAACCTTTCCTTTAGGATAAAATAAAAAGTCGGTGGCGACTCTTGCTCAACCGCACAAGTGCGAATACGAACGCAAAACACTAGTCAGTTCTCCCACCGTATCACAGAACTGGCGACTCTGCTGGGGACAATTTAAAAGTGGGGTTACCTTAGGGTTTAGATCACCTTTACTTTCAATTGGTTGCTTTGTTTGCTTTACATTTGTGGGCTTTGTATCGGAGCTTTATAGATCCTAACCCGGATCTGGGGAAACCCTTTTAGGTAGCAACAAGGCTGTGAGGGAACTGTGCGGGGTATACCGACATGGTTGAAGCAGTCTGCTACGTTGATGTGGCACTTTGGTGTGTACCGGTAACCCTTGAGTTCAGTCAAGGAGAGTACGGGGCCGCCGCGTGGTGTCGCGAAGCATCAACTGACCTTAGAACCTTAATTGACCATCTTAGCCTTTTTAGGGTAGTGAGATAACTGACTTTGGTGCAGTCCGAGGTTGGTTGATACTCGATACTACACTCAATTGAGGGTTGCTTTCCTGGAATATTTCGGTCGCCAGTTCAGTGGCTAAATCGAAACGATGAACAATGAAAGTAGTCCAGTGATATTGGGACCTTTAGAACCCGGTTACTTTTGATAAGACAGGTTTTAACCAACAAACTGAAAGAGGGTAGTACCTGAACCTCATGCAAGCCTAAACCTAAGGCCTTGTGTGCTTTGTGTGAATATTGTTTGCCTGTATATACACTTACTTGCTTGTGCATACATGAACATAACATCATAACATCATACCATAGCATTTTAGCATTTTCAATAACCATTTCAAGGATCTCGAGGGTTCTTTTGATGCAGGGTTACGTTGAACCAGACATCTATCAAGGGGCAAGAAGTTTCTCCCCTAACCAATACAATCAAAGATCAAGTGCAACAACTTGAATCAGGGGCTATGACCCACTCGACATGGTGAGCTTGATTCTAGTGGAAAGATATCCACCGATACAAAGTTCTCCAACCAAAAGATCAAGTATAACAACTTGAATCAGTGGCTATGACCCACTTGACATGGTGAGCTTGATTCTCGTGGAAGGACGTCCACCGGTGCAGAAATCCCCAATCAAAGATTGAAGTTCAACCTCTAACATTCTCTTGTGTATACCCCAAGAGATCCTTGAAAACATTGCATATATATCACACATATCATTGCATAACAGGTTTCTCCCCTACAGGTCTCCTTATTCTTCCTACTGTTTATTTCAGTGTGTTTTGTTCATAATCTTGTGCCAAAGTGATTTGATCTGTACTTGTGGATTTGCAACTTTGACATAAAGCTTGCTTTTGCAAAAATGGCTATTTCACTTTTTCCATTTATGGCCTAATCCAACATGTAATGCTTAAACTCATGAAACAAGGCCTTAGCACAATGAACATGCATTAAATTATTGAGTGTTGGATGGTTTAAGGGCCTGTAATCAAGTGGCATGCTGGTTTGAGAAATTTGCACAAGTTATGAACATGGAAATTGGCCAATTCAAAAGTGAGTTTTTGCCATATTGCAAAATTCGATTCTCTCAAGTCATGAGGTTGTTTGATGAGTTCTTGGACATTTTGGAAAGCTTAGAATGTGTACTACAATCCATCTTTGAAATGAAAATTGAAATTTCAAGTGGAAGTATATGGAAAATGGTCTTGAAGTTAGGTAGAAAACCTTGCCAAAATAGGTCAAATTTTCACTAAGTTAAGAATGGTTTAGTACCCTTATTCCAAAAATTGTAACTTGAGATACAAGCCTCTTTTGGGGAAACTTTGTGAATCCAAGTTGTAGATTATGAAACAAGCTACAACTTTCATGTTTTGACTTTTGCTTGAATCCAAATGAATCTTGGTGAGAAAGTGAGGCAAAGTTGGGAAAAAATTAGGGTTTTTCATAACTTAGAAAAATTCTAAGTGATGAAAAATTCTCATTTCAAACCCTAATTTGCAATTTTTGATTTCTTGGTGAACAAGTTTCATGATTTGGCATGTTTTGATGAAAAATGAATCTTGACTCTTGATTTTGACCAAAAAGTCAAAGTTTGACTTTTCAGTATACAGTCAAAATTGATCAATTGACTGGGAAATTCAACTGTCAATCTTGTGCATTTGGGATCTTTTGAACTTGTTGAGCATGTCAAGACATTTCCATGGGGTCCTTGAGTCCATATGTGAGCTTGGTTTGCCATTGGCTAGGTCAAACAGTCAAAAATTGCCTTTGTGCAGTTAAAACCCTAAAAATGACCATTTTGCCCTTTTGGTGATCTGATCAAATTTCTTGTGGAATTATGTTCCAAACTTGATCAAATGGTCCATATGAGTTCATAATGTTGATGTGGGTCAATTTTCATGAGGTTTGACTGTCAATTGGCCACAATTGACTTTTTCCCCAATATAGTTGATTTTCAGGTCAACTGTCCAATTGACTGGGCAAAACTTGAAATCAAGACTTGAAACTTGATGTGGATAAACTTGGGAGTCCAATATGAAGCATGAAAGTCATCTTAGTCATTTTAGGTCAGAACATCTTTGTGCAAACACAAACCCTAATTTGGGTCAACAGTGCAAGGAGAAGTTTTGAGCAGATGAAACCCTAACTGGATCTTGATCTTCAGGGACTTGGTGATGAGAAATCAATGAGAAATGGGAGGGCAAATTTTGGGGTACAACAGCAACATATAGAGACGCTTTAGCAATTTTGTTTAAGGGACTAGATCATTTACCGAAAGGCAACACTGCAGGGTCATCGAGGGACTATGATATTTTGATTCGAGAGTCTTTGCTAAAGCGTCCCTACTTTTGAGGGACATGACTGTTTTATTTTCCAAAGGCAACCAAAGTTGGAGTACCCTAGAGTTACGCACGTGTGAGTGTGTTGTATTCAGTTATTTTTTTGTCTTTTGTGTTAGGTTTGCTCGTGTTGCATTTAATTTCTTGTCATATAATCCTATTACCATACATCTAACAGTTAATATGTACAGGAAATTAAAATGCGGAAATTAAAGCTACGCTATTACATGGCTTCGGGGAGGGGGTATTTACATGTCCAAAAAAAATTCGAGGGAGGGGGGGGGGGGGGGGGGGGGAATAAAGAAAATAATAAAGGTCCTACTAATCATCTATCACATCCCAATATACAGGTTATAGTAATAAAAGGAAATGTGAAAGAATAATAATGCGCGAATTTGAAAAGACGTCTAAAATCCTAAGAATAAAATCCTTTTGTTTGGTTTTTGGTTTTTTTAGAAAATAATTTAATTAAAATCCTCAGTCTATTTAGTTTTAAATTAAAGAAAAAAGTTAAGATAATTAATAATTAATTGATAGAATTAATTTTAATTATAAAAGACTAGATCTAATTTTTGTGATTTTTTATTATTTATATGTTGATTTAAAGAAGGAAACTATTAAAAGAAATGAGTAACACAAAAATAAAAATACAAGAAGAAAAGTCTTTCGATCCGAAGAAAGAGATGGATTTCAATCCAATGAAAGATGGCTTTCGATCCAGTGAAGGACGTTATCCTTCGATCCAGGGAAAGATGTGGCCTTCGATCCAGCAGAGGATATTGTTGGAGGTGTCTGATGGATTGCCTGTGAAGGGCACTGAATCTGTGTTGTACCCCAAAATTTGCCCTCGTATTTTTCCACAAGAAATCACAGCTTCAGGCTTTTCCTGATTTTTCAGACTGGCTCAAGAATCGGTCAAACAGACTTTTCTCGTCAGTCAGACAAAATTAGGGTTTTCATTGATTTTTATGGCTCGGGAACAATTCAAACAGTTTGCTTAGGGTTTGGTTGATTTTGGCTCAACTTTGATCAGGCGAACGTTTCTTTGGCATTTGATCAAGAACTAGGGTTTTTGTGCGCAGATCTCTCAGAAAGATTTAAATTCTACAGTGCTTTTCAAGTTATTCCGAGATATGGACTGAGGCATTTGGATTGAGTTTGCAATGTTTGACTAAATCAAGTGAAAAGAGTTCATTTGGATTGAGTTTGCAGTGTTTGATTGAATCATTAAGAGAAAAGACATTGGGGCAGTCGTTGTGATTGACTGTGCTTTGCTTTGGATTTTTGAAGCGCCAGGTTTATTAATTGATCGATGCTAAAACCACAATGTTTATTTAATTGTTTATTTATTCTAAGTTAAGATAATTGGAATTTATTCCCATTTATTATAATTTAAGAATTATAAATAATAAAATAAATAATTGAAAAGAAGAAAAGGAATTAACTGATAAAAAAAATGGATTTTATTCATCTTTTAATTATTCGTTACAATTGTTGTTTGAATACAGTATTTATTTACAATGTATTCATAATAATAAATGTTTACAAGTGATTAAATTTGGAATAAAACTATCCTAATTTTTCTAAGTTTCCTAATCTTCATTCTTCTATCCAATGCTCCCTCTGCTTCGTTTGATTCTATCTGCAAAAAAATAAGAAACAAAAGAAAAGTCAATTGCAGATAAAATAAATAGAAGACAAACAGTTAATTCGTGTTCATCATTAAAGGCAACTGGCTGGAATCAGTTCGCCCTCTCTGCAAATCACGAGATTTCTCCCGGTTCACAGAGAGGGGTGAAAAATGTTTGCAAATTAAAGTATGAAGGCACCAAGTATACAAATTGCACAAGTCAAATTTGTCAACCCACTGCATAGTTCAAAACCAACAGCATGTGCAAGTACAAAGTCCAAATCCAAACTGAACTATAAAGTCACATTGTCAAACTATCCAAAAAGCTGTCAAAGATATCAAAGTACAAAAGAGTATCAAAAACTGTCACAAAGAAGCAGAAAATATGGAAGCAGTACACAAAGTATGCAGGTTAAAAACCAATTTTGCAAGCAAGGTTGCATTGTCATCATTTTCCAGCAGTGCCTTTTCAGAAAAAAAAGTACAAACATAAACATTATTTAATGTTTTAACTGTACTAGAGAGAGAGGGAAGAGAGAAAAGAAGCATAGGCTTACTGGCTTTAGGCATAAAGAAATATAAAACAAGCTGCAATAGAACAGTAGAGGGTGGGGGGCAGGAATCAAAAACAAAAACATAGCTCAGAACATAAAGCGCCAAGCTCTTAGCCTCAAGCTTAAGAGCCTGCCTGGAACCCTTAACCTGTGTCAATCCTGTAAGGACAAAAAGCTTGAAACAGCCATAAACTGCATTCAACAAGCTCTAAACATACAAGTCTGAACTGTCAAATAACCAATAAACATCAGACCTGCCATGACCAATACCCAAACCTCACCAAAAGGCCTCAAGCTCAAACCTGGTTCAAATGTAACAACAGCAGGTCCTGCATAAGCCTTTCAAGACTCAAAAACCTGCAGACCAACCCTGTCAAGCTTAAAAGCCACAGCCTCAAGGCCCTCAAGCATAGAACTTGTTCTCAAACAATACCAACTGTCAAAAAAGAAAACTGAAGCCAAGACCTAAACAGCACAAACCTTTCAACCTGTGTCGAATCTGTCAAGCCAAGCATACTAACTTTGAAATATCCAAAAACATACAGAACCCACACAAGCCCTCAGAAAATCTTCATCACTGGGAAAGAAAGCATAACAAATATCTCAACATACGAAGATATCTCAGCACATCAAACACTAAGCATTTTTTTCCGAATCAACCAAACCCTCAGAACATTGTCATCACTGGGTTAACACACAGGCAACTCAACAATTCAAAAAGCAACAGAAACGAGGCAGAGAGAGGAGAGGGAAAGCTAGTCAAAATCAGCGTTTCAACAATAGCATTCAAGGGCAACACAAAGAGGCCCTCAGAGCATTCTCATCACAGGGCAAGCAAACGAAGGCAACATCATCCAAAGCATACACAAGCAGAAGCGAGGATAAGAGAAGAAGAGAAAAAGGAAGTTAAGTTAGGCTTTCAGCATACATCATTAAGCAACAAGAAGGCAAAGAATACAGAGTACCGTGGTTATCAAAGCAAGTTCACAGCATCACCATCTCCTCGCCGCCTTGGCCACCACAGTGCCTCCCAATCCTTTCCTCCTCCGTCTCCAAGAGGTAGTATAATCTTCTTCCATTCCCTTTCATACCTCAACAGAAACGAACAATAATAAACATAACATTATAATGCGAAATTATAACATGCAAAACATAAAACCCTAACGAGATTGAGACGAAAATTGCTACCTTGAAACCTGTCGCCCGAGAAATCCGTGGGGAGAAGAGGATATGGACGATGGCGTGGGTGGCCATGGGCGAGGGAGGTGCTCAGAAGCGAAGCGAAGAAGACGAAGAGCAAAAAAGAAGAACGGCGCCGCTGCTGTTACAAACCCTAAGCCTTTCCCCAAATGCAAACGAAACCCATTAACCCTACAAAAGTTTGTGAGACATCCATGGGCCTTTCCCCATTCAGCCTTAAGCCCATTTGCCTTTGCCAAACGTACCCCCCTCCCTGGCTTCTGTTTCAAATCATGTTGGGCCAACATAACTCAAAGAACCCATTCAATTCTTAAACTAACCCTTTTTATTTACTTATCCTTTTTTACAATTTAAACTAACCTTTTTTTTACATATTATTATTTTTTTATATAATTTAAACTCATCTAATCTTATTTGTAAATAAACTTACCTTAATTTTTTTTTTTATTATAAAACTTTCCTTTACATGAACTCTAAGTTTAATTAGATTAATAGATTTTCACCTTAATTTTCTTTTATATATAAATCTCTTTATACACAAAGTTACTAATTAAAATATATTAATATATAAGAAATACTTTTCTTTAATATAAACTTTAATACAAACATTGATTACTTAAAATATTTTCTTTTCTTAAAATTTTCTTATTTGTACATATTAACAAATATTCAAAGAAAATTAAATAAACACATTAATACATAAAAATGGAACTCAAAACTTTTTTCAAAATTATCTTATTTGTACATAATTAATTAAAATGCATTATTTTTAATACCTAAAAGAATAGAATTTAAAACATTTTCCTTTCTTTTAATTAAATTTTCTTATTTTGTACATATTGAACAAAAATACAAGAATACAATTTAAATAAACAAAATACTTAATCTTCCCTTAAGTTAAATATTCTTCATACTTGTAAATAATCAAACACATACCCTTACACTTACACTTACACCATACACTAATACATTTACTTTGCTTTACACATATACAATTGCTATTCTTATACATTGTTGTACATTACGTATTGCGATCGATTCAATTTGGTTGTAATTATTTAAGTCTCATCCCCATTTGCAAATTTGTACCCCCACTCCCGGATACTTATTTTGTAATAGCGTAGACTTTAAATTCCCGCAATTTATCGCTTTCGAATTATATCATGGTTAGACCTAGGGTTTGTATGTACATAAAATCAAACGCTAGATAACCTAATACAAGACAAATACATAAAATCAATACACAATCACACTTGCACCCCCTAGGGTAATCCCACATGTTGCCTTCCAAAATGGGCCATGCTTGCACGTCGAGTTTCTTTGGCAAAACAATTCAAATGATCATAAGTCCCTCGATGACGCTTTCGAAAGTTGCCTAAACGGAATGATCATAGTCCCTTCAAGCAAATTGCCAAAGACACTTGGCACCATTGCATTCATGGTCCTTACGATGACCCGCGCCTGTCCCGATCACATCCTAAAACGCAAGATTGTCCACCAAATTCAATGGTGGAACAAAATTGTTAAAAAAAGGGTTGAAAACATAAGAAAAAACCTTTGAGTACATTAGGGGTAGACAAAACTCTTAGTTACTTGGATCAAACTTGCAAAAACACTTGCCTACTTTTCAAACCACACTTCATAAACACTTTCAAAACAAACTTCCAAAAACATTTTGAAACATCTTTTCGAAAAGATACACACCGTTGTATATACTCAAACACGAGTCATTACAATGGTTGCCAAAACAAAGGCGTCTATTTCAAAAACTTTTTCAAAACACACATATACACACACCATTTTCAAGCAATCAAAAATCAAGGCAAGTGATCTAAAACCAAGTAATTAAGAGCCCATGGATAACCATGGATGAAAAGGGTGTTAATACCTTCCCTTTTCATAATCTACCCCCCGAACCCACGAAACATCTCAAAAGGTTTTTCCTGTGCTTTTTAAACCTTTCCTTTAGGATAAAATAAAAAGTCGGTGGCGACTCTTGCTAAACCGAACAAGTGCTAATACAAAACGCAAAACCCAAGTCAGTTCTCCCACCGTATCACAATCTGCAAGAAATTTTTTAACAAAAATAAAAGCATGACCTGGGTGTTGAACCCAAGTCCTTTTCCTTAATTCGACCCTCCCTTAATTCGACCCCTTTGAGTTCGAATCTAGGTTTGTTTGGCCTGAAACATCCCAAGTCATGAAATTCGAAAGAAACTTAGATCGTGCCTCAATAATGGCACAATCTCATCCCTGCACTCTTAGCTTGCATATAAGACATTCATTCAAACACAAATATTATTAGTAACACAAAAGTATGTGCAATATGTATTTAAATGACCTGAATGTGCAGTTTCAATTTTGCAAACCCTTACCAATTAGAGATGCTTCAATCTGTGAACTTGGGTGTGGAATTGCTAGCGTAAGGGCTGGTGTGGACTCTTGGATGCAAGGTTTTTGCCTGGATAATGCGTGTATAGGCAGGAATTTTTCTATCTGATGGAAATATTTCTGTGTGATGTAGTATGTATCTCCCTTTTTTTCCCGTCTTTCTCTCTTTTTCGTCCTTCTCTCTTTTTCGTCCCTTCGCAATGTGTCCTTAGGCCTATATTTATAGGAGTGTATAGGGGAATGGAAATGGCAAGGGACAGCCACTAACCAAGTTTTTGAAGACAAATCAGACAAATTAAAGGATTGCCTTTTTTTATGGATTCCTGTCTTTTTGGGGTTTTGGGATGAACCTAGACAGGTTTCTATTCCTCGACCCATTTGAATGCCTCCACGCCTGCTCTTCGATTAGCCCTGAGTTACTTCCTTCAAATGGCTCCAGGTATCATCATTATGGCCTCTTCGATTGAGCCACTATCTGCCTTAGTAGCTTGATCTGAAGCTTTTCAACTAGCCCAATCGAAAACTCCTTTCTGGCCAGTCGAAGCTTCTTTTGTTACCTCCTTCGAATGTAATTATGCAAAAGGCTTGGGTTTGGCAGCATGCAGGACTTTGGCCCGACTATTCAAAAGACAAAACAAAACTTGTCTTCAACCATTGTGTATCTTTCGATTGGACCAAATGTATGCCCTTCGAAGGCACCATTTGCGTGTCCTTTGAATAGCCCACATGCACCCCTTGTGCATTCTTCAAATGGGCCACCAATGTGTGTTCATAATGTAGCAATCATGTTCTTGTGAAACGAAGGCAGGCATGAAGAGGAAACTTTTGCTTGGTGAATCGAAGGCCAGTTGAAGAGGGAGCCTTTGCCTTGTGCGCTGAAGGCAAACATAGAGGGAGTATTTGCCTTGTATGCTGAAGGCAAGCATAGATGGAGTATTTGCCTAGTGTGTTGAAGGAAAGCATAGAGGGAGTAATTGCCTAGTGGATCAAAGGAAAATTTGAAGAAGCCTTTGCCATTGGGAATCAAAGACAAGCATGAAGAAGTCTCTGCCCAGTGGGTCGAAGGCAAGCATGAAGAGGCATTCGCCTAGATGAAGCTTGCATGCGGGAGGCCACTGCTTTGTGAATCAAAAAAACTTGTAGGGTTTCTTGCCTTGTGAATCGAAGGCAAGCCTGAAGCAGCCAATGCACATTCGAAGCCTTGTGAATTGAACTTGGTCGAAGGGGGACCAACGCCCAATCAAAGCTTGTGAACCAGGCCTGCATCGAAGGAAGCCAAATACCCAATCGAAGACTAGTGAGCCAAGTTTCATAGAAGGATTTTATATGCCCCAATCTAAGTACCTTGTTAAGGTGCCAATCGAAAGACACTTGACCATCTTCAAAAAAAATATTTTCTTTAAGCAAGTGTTTGTAACCACCCAGGCGAGAGAAGATCTTGGAAAACATGAGAGGGTAAATTTTGGGGTACAATAGCATGTATGCATTCACAAACATTCGCATGCCATATCAAAGCTCATGTTTTTAAAAAAAATCTCACTATTATGTTACAATTTTTTGTTGGTCAAAAATTAAATTAATTAAAAAAACCTAAATCTAATTTTTAATGATTTTTTCTAATTTATTATGGTCTTTTGATTTTAATTAAAAATAATAATTAAATTAATTAAGCAAAAGCAAAAATAATAAAAATAAGAAAATTGAAAAGTTGGAAACGAATCCGATGGTGGGTTTTTTTCTCTCTTGAATGTGCATGTAAAGAGAGATCTGAAGCAAACGTATTTCTATGCCTTAAAAATGACATATAGAGATTCATGCATCAAAGCTTGCATGTGATACGTCAAACTCGTCCTAAATCATATCCTGAATACATTTGAGCTCATCAAACACATTAGTAATGCATGGAATTTAAGATTGAATTCAAAGGAAAAAAATGCAAATAGGTGGAGTTTAAAGCACAAGTTCCAGACACCAAATCTCCTGGTTCTTGGGCTGGATGTGTCCTGAGGACTTCAAGAAGAAGTTTGGACACTTCGTTTGACTTGAGAGTGGCTGAATCGTGTGATACAAATTTGCACTTTTCTTGAGAATTTTGAGAGATTTTTGAAGTGGTTCTTGAGGCAGTTTTTGTGTCCTTTGCACTTGAGTATTGTATGTATTTATAGAAGAATGAAATGGAACAAGAATCTTGTACCATCATGTCACAATTCATTGCAAAAAAAACACATTGAAATCTTTCCAAAATTGTTAAAAAACATTCTAAACTTTAAGATTCTTGTTCCCAATATGTTTTCACGGTTTTGGCATGTTTATCATGTGTTCTTGGGCCTCCATGTGATTGAAATCAAAATCCCATGCGCCTTGGCCCAATGATTTTATATTTTATTTGATTTACTTGCATTTAAATGAATAAAAATTCAACAAAAGAAATAAAAACCATAAAAAATGTATGAATGGATTTAGAGGTCTTCTAACACATTGTGAACATGTTTGAACATCAAAAGTTAGGCTCACTAGTTTAAAATTTCATGTTTGCTCACTTTGCATTTCATGCATTTTCTCAAGATTTCCCAACTTGCACTGGTCATAACTCTCTCAATTTTCATCTTTTGAAGGTGATCTAGGACTTTTTGGAAAGCTCAAGATGTCCTCTACAATTTCCACTTTGATAATTTTTAATTTGAAGAATTTATCTTGATCTAAGTTTCCTTGACAAAAAGTGTCTTTTTGTTGACTTTTAAAATGACCTGTAATGTATGGGCTCATATCTCTCAAATTAAGCACTTTTTGGATTTGAGCATACAAATACAAAGTTGTAGAGAATTGAATTTTCTTCAAAATGGGATTTGGTTCAGGAAAAGTTGATGATGCATGTGAAAGTTATGCTTGGTCAAAGTTTAGTTGACTTCTCCCTAGGAAACCCTAATTTGACAACTTTTGACTTTTGATGATTTGAGGGAATTCCTTGAGGAATCATGATCAACCTTCGATAAAATGATGAATATCACTTCAAAATGTTGATATTGACCAAAAATCTTGAAGTTTGACTATATGTTGACCATAGTTGACTTTTTACCCAATACAGTTGATTCTCAATCATCTGAACTATTGACTGAGCAAACTTGTGATGGAAGACTTGAAACTTGGCATGAACATTGTTGAATACCTATAGAGAACCATGTAAACCACTTGATACCTTTGCAAACCAAACTTCCTTAAAAAACACAAAACCCTAATTGTGGACCAATTGCTTAGGAGGAGAATTTGTCTGATCAATTCTTGAGCCATCTTAAGCAAATGGGGACCTCATGAGAATGTCTTGAAGAAAAATGGGAGGAAAATTTTGAGGTACAACACATGGATACTGACGCAATGAGTTATATCGCAGATTTCCCACATCACTGCATGGAGACTGACGCAATGGGTTATATCGCAGAGGAGGAAACTGTATATTTATCACAACCTAGGGGATAGATAAAACACTGTTTGATAATACATTACTGCATGGAGACTGATGCAATGGATTATGCCGATTTATTCGCATATCTATAACAGACTAGGGGATAGATAATTGAAAAAAGCTTGATAACTACATCGCTGCATGGAGACTGAGGCGATGAGTTATATTGCAGATTTCATATATTGTTGCATGGAGCCTGGCGCAATGAGCTATATCGTAGAAGAGGAAATTGTGTATTTATCACAACCTAGGGGATAAATAAAACACCATTTGATAATACATTGTTGCATGGAGACTGGTGCAATGGATTATGCGGATTTATTCGCATATCTATCGCAACCTGGGGGATAGATAATTGAAAAAAGCTTGATAACTACATTGTTGTATGGAGACTGAGGCAATGAGTTTTATCGCGAATTTCACACATCGTTACATGGAGACTGACACAATGGATTATATCTTATAAAGAGCTTGATAACAACATTGTTGCATGGAGACTGATGCAATGAGTTATATCACAGATTTCCCACATCACTGCATGGAGACTGACGCAATGGGTTATATTGCAGAGGAGGAACCATATCGTTGCATGGAGACTGACACAATGGGTTATATCGCTGAAAAAGTTATTTTTGATGATTAAATTTTAGATAACTAGATACAATATGCAATCTGATTTTTTTACCGGTTGTGTCTGTTCTCAACCAAGGTAATTATTTAGCATAAAAATGCTAGGTTTGAAGATTGAAACTGAAGTTTCGCTGATGATGCTGGTTGTGTCTGTTCTCAACCAAAGCTATCAACATGAGGAAATGAACCCAAAAATTCAGTGATGATGTCAGTTGTGTCTGTTCTCAACCAAGAATATCACCATGAAGAAATAAACCCCATAATTTTGCAAATGAAGTTGGTTGTGTCTGTTCTAAACCAAGGCTTAATCAACATGATAACCAAATGAAATTGGATGTTTTGAGAGGTTCGAACTTGGAAAGTTTGAACTTGATAATTGCAAGTGTAATTCCCGGAGGGTTGTGATGACTAGGCCTTGGATATGAATCGTAGGTAAGCTGCCTAGTGAAATTTTGATAGTGGTACCTTTAACGGTTGTGTCCGTTCTCAACCGAGGTAGCTATAGTGATAGCAAAATGAATGGATAGTGCTAAGCTTGGATTTGAATTTTGAGTTCGTATTAGCTGGTAGTCATGCCTTGAGATTTTTTTCAGTTTTCATGGGCATATATGATTGAATATAATGTATGTATGTATGTTTGATATGTTTATGGTTGATGCATGGTATGCACGCTTAACATGATAATATTATGAATTGAAATGATGCGATGATTGATAAATGCAATGCCCATGTTATTTGAACTGCAGAACCAATGCTTAAGGCAGGCTATCAGCTAAGAACTATTTTTCTGAGAAGCCATGCCAATTAGGGGATGGGCTTTTAAAAAGACGTGACAGACGGGAACTGGGATTTGCACCAATGTTAGTAGGACTACTGGAATAGTATCATCTTGGTGGATTGGAAAAGTGAAACGGATAGCAAGGTTAATAAACAGAAAACGTTGGTCAGGTGTTTGGAAAGCGCGAGGCTGCTCACGACTTTTACATAAGGCTGCTTACGTATGGACAAAGAAATAAGGTTGTGTGAGGCTGCTCACGCCTTAGTTTGACGAAGAACGCTTGTATCATAGACTCACTAAGAAGGATAGTTGGAGAGATGTTAAAGATTATAATAGTGACTCCCCTAGAAATTGACTCTAGATTTTTATGGGGTCCTAAGTCTCGGTATATGATATGTCATGTATGCATGCAGATGCAGGCGTTAATGCGTAGAATGACTGACCAATACATGTAATGGGTGACTTGAATATGCGTCAATGGATGTTGAAATTTTGACGTGCCAATGAGAATTGGGATCTTTGTTAGATCCATGATGTCTAAAGTTGTTAGCCGGATGAGATGATGAGCATAGCTTGATTTTGGATCGAAGTAAACTAATGAAAGCATGACAATAATTTAAGCAGACTCGTGTACTTTTGATTGATGCCCCTATGATGGGTCGTGGATGATTGAAGCATAGAGGTTTACGTATGCAACAAGGTTGCTTGTAACATGATGGTTGAATGTAATGCTATCACGATTTCCCGATACTCGATTTGAACTTGAAGATTGCTGATGTAGGAGAAAGATCCACTGGAGATTATGAAAGTACGCAGAGAGCTTGTCCCTATGTGGATTGTCTTTCCCTAATTTGTTGGTAGGATCTTGGAGGAGATTCTCATTGATACAAGCTTGGAAATAGTTTGATCATAATACGAATGACCCCACTATTTTGCACCATGCCTCTGATTAAAAGAATCTTGAAAATGTTTGGCTTTGATGAACCATTTTGAATCAACTCCTTTTGATCGAGCCTCGCAGTGGTTTGCCCCAATATTCGAATCTCAAAAGATGTGCCCCTCAATCTCCAGGATCTGAAGGAAGTACCCTCAAAAAGAATTTAGACCTCACCATGAACTTGACATAGATTGCCCCAAGTATTTGAAGCTTGAAAAGTTTGTACTTGAAGTTGCTTGAAGGGGGATTCGGATCCTACGCGCAGTAGGATGAACTTGGTAGGTACTGCCCCAACATTTGAATCTTGGAAGGTTGCCCTTGATTATCAAGGCCTTGAGAGGTTTGTTAAAACAAGGAAACCGAGTCATACCCTATTATGATATGACTTAAGAAATGCTCCTTCGTAAGGTATGCCCCTGATTGAACAGTGCTTTGAAACTTGATCTAAGTTGATTGAATCTCAGAATGATCACCCCTTGTCAATAGTATCTTCATGTGATATACCCCTACGGTCATTAGTCTTGCCTAAGACTATAGGGTTCTTCCTTAGACTCTTTTCCCCCTGAAATGGATCACTTTTGATTAAACCAATTTTTTTTGAGATCTCCTTGATGCTAAGTATTGATTCGTATATAAAATTGTACATTTTGAAAAAAGTAATTCCGTTTGATGCACATACAAGTTTTGAAATCGAAGTTTGAATAGAAATGAATGATTAGAGATGGAGATTCAAAGAAGTGGTTAGTAATAATTTTAACAAACACGAGAGTCAGTTTAATGCAAATTTTGTTGAGTATGCTTTCATAGTTAACTTTGCTTCAATTAGGACTTTTGAAGGTTGTAACATGGCCATGCTTCACGATTTAAGAAACAAAAGATATAATGCTCAAAATTTGTTTATCCCACCCCATTCTTCTTGATTTTCTCCAGTCCTAACTTTAATTAATGCAACAAACGTGTTTAATCTCCAAGAGAAATTTTATAGTCGCGCAGATGATGAGAAGCGTAGATAAAGATCCAAGCACCGATGAAAAGCATTGATAAGATACGAGCATTTATAAGATACCTTGATTATTTTTGAGGTGAGAGTCACAAGATTGTTCTCCAATTTTGTTTTCAATCCCTTACTTTTGCACAGACCGGTTCTTTTGAATTTTTCGGTTCATCGAGATGCCCTACCTTTTGCCCAAGTCAAGTTTTTTTCCGATTTTTACTTGACTTAGCGGGCTTTATTATTTTTTTATTTTGAATTTATTTTTGCTTTTCGATTTTGACACTTGTGACTGTCATGCTGATTGTTGTAAGCTTCGTCTTCATCATTTCCTCGATCTTGATTGATCTAATGAGGAAGAAGACGTCGTGGACTTTGTCTTTGTTGATTCCTTAATCTTGGATGATGAATGCGAGGAAAAGGATGAGTTTTGAACCTTTGCTTAGATCGTTTCCTTAATGATGTATCAAGGAAAGAGATATGATTGAACCTTTTGTTTAGATAAATCACTTCTTTTGAGAATAGAATGCGCCATTGAATTAATTGAAAGACTATCCTGCCCCTGGTTAAGTTTAAGGTTTTTTTTTTTGAAAAATAGAACAAAACTCCAACTCATGGCTCGAGAGGGTTGACTATGGATTAACTTCTTATTTCTCCACTGTTTAGGAATTGAAATAATGTCTTACATCATTAGCTCGATCTTACCATTGAAAGCATATTTTAGCAAAATTCAGTTATTTAATTTACATCATTCTCCCTCGAAGTTTGTTAAAGAAAAGTTGAAAATGGAAAAGAAGAGTGGAAATGGAAAGTCATTGATTATTTATGGAAAATAATGAAAGATGAAGAGTGAAACAAATGAATTGATTTCAAAAACATACATGATTATTTTATTAGAATTATTGGTGCAAAGATACAAATTTACACCAAATGAAACTTAGCAACTAGGAAATTACAATTTGTAACTGATAAAGCCTAATGATCTTATAGAAGAACTCCTTTTTTGATCCACGTGACTTCAGAAGATGCTTCGTAGTTTTTGGACTAGTCAAAGCATGGGGATGACCCTTGACTTCTCGTCAGGTATACCAATTATGTTGATAGGGCAATGGAGGAATCACCAATGAAAGTTGAAACTGAGGCGTTGCATAGGCTTGTATAGTGAAGGGATGCCTTCTCTCCATAGTAAGATTTGTAGGACCAAGCTCCTTTGAATCTCCAACGTTTGACCTTTCCTTCACCAATCTAAGATTTTCTTGGAATGCTTGGACTTTGTTCTTGAGCATCTGGAAATTTGATAGCGACCAAGGTCGAAGGTGGAAATGCATGACATGCAAATGTATGAATGTACAAAAATGCATGGGTATGCAAAATTATTTTTTTTACTTTTGGGTATGCAAACAAATTTTCATGGATATGCAATGCGACGCAGACGTAGTATGAGGGTAGACATAGGGATACCCAATACATGTTTAATGGTAGATATGGAAATGATGATGTCCTACAGTGACTCAGAGATTGAGACAGGTAGGAACTCCTTAAGGACGTAGATAACGATAGACATGGATATGATATATCCTACATTGTCTCAGAGATTGAGACGGGCGGGAATTTATTTAGGATTATGGTCTAATGAAAGACGATGAGAAATCCCCACAAGCTAGGGATTATGACATAGATGGAAGCCCTATGGGCTAAAGATAGCAGTGGAAGAAAAGATAACCCTTGCGGGTTTTTTAGATTTTAGTGAGATTTGTGAGAGGTATCCTTAGTTGGTAGGTTCCTAGTATTGGCCTATGAATATTCTACTCACCCCTTAAGGGGGTTTCCTTAAGGGTATCATGAATAACACTAGAGGGAAAGGCATAAGGGTCTCCCTTAAGTGGAGCCTCTTCGCAGACCGAAACTTTCGTCTCTAGGTCATGAAAGGTCTCATCATGATATTTTGGTTTGAAGGTTGTACAAAGAGTCATAGGTGTCATTCAAAAGTCGTACTTCCCAAGAGGATGTCTCTTGAGACCTATTTCTTTTGCGGAATTCCACCGACTCTAGGCGAAGTCGTCACATAAACTCATAGGGCTGATGTATCTCTTTGGCTAATAGACGAACCTTCTTTCTAAGCGTTTTTGAAAATATTTTTTGCAAAATTTAAATCTCACCATAGATATAACAATATGAAAAGGCTTAAAACCAAAAGACAATAGATAAATAAATGAATAAATAAACAGTTAAATAAACAAATATAAAAAACTCAAAAAATAAGAAAAGGCTTAAAACCAAAAGACAAGGCTTCTAAACCTAGGGTTGAGTCCCCAGTGAAGTCGTCAGCTGTTGTAACCAATTTTAAAATAAGATTTGCACCCTTAATTTTTATCCTAAGGAAGGAAATATAAAGGTTAACCCTAAAAAATCAGAGATTCTAAGTTTTTTTACTCGGTTTTAGACGAAGGGAAGGTGTTAGGCACCCCTCATCTACCTTGTTCACAAGGATACTAGGTTTAGAATTAATCTTTAGGGAATAGAGTTTTAGTTTTTTATTAGGGGAACTCACTACCATTTTAGTCGTATGCCTACATATCTTCTTATGAGGAATTAGAGTCCCAATTCATAGTTCGCAGTTTGGTTGGTGTTTTTTATAAGATTATGTAGAATTAATTTTGAGTTATCCTTGAACCTTGTCTGGGTTGAAAATTGTGTGAGTGTAGACATAGTTCGCAGTTAATTTGAAAATAATTCTCCTTAATCCTTTTTCGAAAATATCTTGGGGTTTTGATTAAGTTAGTAAAAAAATGATTTGATCGTTGGTTAGTTGTTTTGAATTTTGAATTGATGGTGTGTATGGTAAGGCATAGAGCGAGGGAGTCTGATATAGTCTCCTCATCACCTGGCCAAATATTGGCCATGCGTTGCTCGTCATGGAGGAGGCGGAGGGAATCTGATAAAGTTTTCCTCATCACATGGTCAAATATTGGCCACGTGTCGTCCACTGGTGAATTGCGTGGTTTTTAATATCTTTGTAAAATATTGAATTAACTTAATTTAAGAAAAAGGTTTTAATTAATTAGAAAATAGATTTAACTAAATAATCCAATAAAATATATTTTGTATTTTTAATAATTAATTGGTAAACGTTAAGTCTACCACTAATTACTCGAGGATGTGAATTCGATTACTGGTAATATGTCGAAATTAAATAGTTTTTTGTATTTTTTTAATAATATATATTTTTTAGAGAAATTAAATAAATAAATAAAAGAAATAACTAAATTAAAGGTGGTGCTAAATTAACAAGGGGTGTCGTTATTAGATCAATATATGACCTAAGGTCCATTTCAATATTTGTTAAAGTTAATCCTAAAAACTAAAAATAAACTAATAATAATAATAGAAATAATATAAGTAACAATAAAACATAGAGAAAAATTACTGATCCCAAATTATCCCTTCCTCCCTCACGGTATTCTGTTTTCTACCTTCACAATCTCTCTTTTCAATTTCTTTCCAAACAAAACCAATACCCATAAATCTCATACACAAATTCATTTAATCAAACATGTCTTAATTTAACCATGTGAATAAAAAGTAGAATGGAAAACAAACCGGAGGATGCTAACGGAGAATGATTTTGCAAATCTGAGCGGAATCATGATGATTGCACAGAGGCGACTGCGGTTGTCTCCGGATTTGAAAGGGAGACGGTCGGGTCGTGGCAGTTTCAATGGTGGATCTCCGGCGACGTTGTTGTTCTGTGCGAAATGGAGGACTCTCATCGATGTTTTCATCAGCTGAGTTGCGTGTGCAGTTCTCGCCGTCGGACTCTAGATTCGTCGGATCTTGCGGTGGCGTCGGCGAAGGCCGATTGGGTTGGCTACATCGGTGGAGGGCTCTGTTCAGCTTGTGATGTTTTGTTATAATGTTGTTTTCCAGGTTGTTGATTAAGATCGGCGGGTTTGCGGCCGAGCTGCTTCCTTTTCTTGTTTCTTTGATTTGTGATATCGTTTATTTTTTTCTCTTTGTTGGTAGTGACTAGATAAAGTAGAAATCAAAGCTTATTAGAGATAAAGTTCATAAACCCTGCAATTTGTTAGTTGGCATTAGATACAATATATCAAATATTAGAGTAATAATGACATATGAATTGAAGATGTGATGATGTTGTATATAAGTTTTATAACACAAATTGATTTCAAGAACTAATTTGTTAATTTTTTTTTAACAATTAAATTAGGGATATTCTGTATATTTACCAAGATAATACTAATAACAAACATCATGAGTTGTAATCACATATAAGTTAGGAAAATGTTAACGTAAACAAAAAAAATAGTGATAATTCATATATTTACATGAATCTATTATGATGTTTATAAGTAAGATGAACCAAAACCAAAAGCATAAATTCTCTATAACTGTGTACAAATTTGGATGGTGTGTATTGAATGTGTGTGGTTTGTGTGCAATTGTGAATTGAGAGAATAGTTAATTTTGTCGAGAAATAATTTTTGAAAACAACTAGATCATGAGATCATCATCATATGGTTAAAATAACAAACCAATTAAAAAAATAGAATTGAAAATTAGAGGGAGGTCTCATATGAAATCATTAGCCAAAACAAAAATATCCCTAACAGTATTAAAAAGAAAATTTTGAAAGAAGAAGAAATTTGCAAAAAAAAAATAAAGTGTGTGTGAATGAGTGAAATTGTGAGAGATTGTAAAATTGTGGAAGAATTTTTATGACAAATAAGAGTCTTATTTATAGATTTGAATTAAGTTAGAAAAAATTTAGAGATTAAGTTATCCAAAATGTATGAAAAGTCCAATCCCGATTTTCAAAAAAGGAAAGAAAATTAGTAACAAAAAGAAATAGAAAAAATGCATCATACGAGATTTGAAACCGCAACCTCATATTTGTAAGCTTCATTCTTTACCAACTATGTTATGTTACTTATTCAAAATAAAGAGTCAATTGAAAATACACGAAGACGAGCAAGTATTTATTATTTAAAAATACAAATAATTTAAAATAAATTAATATATTTTTAACTGGACTTGAGAATAAATATTTATAAAATTCCAAAATATTAATGTAATTAAACCAAAGAAATTTTAAAATTCAAGTTCGAAAATAAATTTGATGATAACACTAAGAGCGGACAAATTTAGAATATGACAGTTTGCAATAAAAAATATTTGATTTGAATTTTTCATTCGTTTGTGTGGCTTTATTGGGAGGGGACAAAGTTTTCGTGATATCTTTAAATTCAGATGAGAAAATTGAAATTATTGATTTGGTGCTATTAAATTTTTTTTATCAATTTTTAAAGAATGTAGTTTTGTGGCCTTCATCTAGGATAGTGAATAATATTAGCTTATGGGTTTATATTATGGGCGTTCCTTTCATGTACGGAACGTGGAAACTCTTCTTCATAATTACTAAGAAACTATTCCTTTCCATGTATGGAACATGGAAACTCTTCTTCATAATTACTAAGAAATTATTTTCTATAAGTTGTCCAACACTTAGTAAATTGAATTTCATTCTTAGTACAAACAGTGCATCCTCAATGATTTAAGATATTTCATCACTCCTTCTTGTGACCTGTCATATGGTTTGAGCAGTTTGTATCTAGAAACTATGATCCAACTCTATATTGATCTTGAGACAATGCATCCATAAATACTATAGTGCCTTAATCAGAGTTATCTTGTACTATCTTGCCTGCATCATCACCATTATCTGGAGTTATTGAACATCGTTAGCAACCACTTCAAGTGCTTTAATAGCCAAACAAAGTCTTCATTTGTTTGTGTGATCTCTCCCAAATTTTTTACTGAGTTGGTAATGATTGAGAAATTTATAAATGTGTGTTCTACACAATCAAGAACCAAGCTCAAGATATCAAATCTATTAGAGCAAGAGTTTGCTTGCTCGGCAAGAAATAAGAAGAAAAAGGAGTAAAGATTAGTAGTGGAGAGAATGATGATATATAATTTGTATTGTGTTGGTTTAATAATAATTGGAAATAACAATTTTCATCAATGATAGAAAATAAATGGTATCCTAAATACACATGTTAAGAAATCCACAAATTTTTACAAGTGAAACACACCCTCAGATTGTCATTAGACATAATCGTTATGAAAATTATTATGCTAAAAAATTAATGTCCATAATTTAATGATACTCTTAATATTTTAGTTTAACTGATGTGTAACTTACTGTCAGTATTTTTGTATTTCTTCAAACAAACAACACATACTCCACTATTGTCTTACCAGAAACTAAAGACATGTAATTCACAACCCTTTAAAAAAGAAACTAAATATATGGTTGATCGGTCAAAAATGTTGCTTACAGCATTACCTAATGAAAACGTACAAAAGAAAATAGAATAAAATATTGTTAGTGCCCTGACTTGTGTCTCTTTAAATGGAAAGAAATTGCAAAATTTTATTCGGATCCGGAATCAGAATCGGGATCTCCATCCACAATTTCAGGAAAAGGTTCATATTCATCGTCCACTGAATCGCCAAACTTCTTAACTGCAAATTGCTGAACCAAATTAGTGTCTGATGTCTGCACTGGACTTTTGCTCTTGGAAGCTAAATCCAAATCATTGGCTTCATTATGAGGTAGAGTGCTGTCTCTAACAACCCTGCGAATGTCAATGACGGTGGCATTGCTTGTTTGGCTAGGAACGGGTTCTTGAAATTGTGCTACAGATTCTCCAGGATGATCTGACTTGAATGTGGTTTCGCTATCGTTATCGGCGGTTCTCATCTCAACATCTGCACATGTGGCAGACTCGGGTAACATCTCACTCCTCTCTTGGATGTTGGCACTGGAAGGCAGGGGTGTGGCCACTTCAGAAGACTCTTTGGTTTCTTTTGTATTTTCGGTCCATAACCTACCCATCTCATCATCCCCATTTGCCAAATAGTCGGTAAATTGATTTTCACGGGAGCCCGGAGGTTCTGCTTGAGGAAAACCAAATTGAGTGTTGTTGTTTCGGCTAACATATTCGTCTCGGTAACTGAACTGAGTTTCACGAAAAGTATCGTTGTTTGGAGGGACGTAGTCGACTAAAGGAAGTGCCCTGGGATGTATAAGCACTTCCAAGGTTAACATAGCATGAGCACAGAACTCAGCAAGCTTTGTTCCAGTTTGTTGCTTTCCTGCAATGACATAAATTTCATTATATTCAGGCAAATAGAGACAGAGTTCATATTGAATCATTGATATAAGTACCTCTTCGAAAAAGTTCAAGGCCCTGTGATAAATATGGGGGCCGCGACGCAGAAAGAAAAGACGCCAAAAGAGCACGCAATGCAGCAAGCTGCAAATCTGTGGCAGTTGCAGCAGGATCCTTTTTCTGAAACACATTTATTTCTTCACTTGATGAACCTTCTCTGAAAGAATCCGTTGCTATGGTTATCAAAAGACTATCGACTTTGGATCTCCACTGTTGTGATTTTAAAGCGCCAGCCTGTAAAAAAATAATAAAACGTGTAGTCCCTTTAAAATTGAGAAGCAAATTAAGATTTCCACTATCAAGGGTTTGTTCGATTTACACTTAAAATTAAAGCGAACTCCATGGATGGATCTCATGCGAGAATTTTATAGTCAAACTTCTCAGATAGCTATTAAGGGGAAACCAAACTTACTAGTTACTAGAGGTTAAAAAAATTACTGCTAACAGCACCAGAATATTTGACCACAATGTTAAAGTGTCTTAGAATATCTTAGAGGGAGCAAGGTTGGGAATCACAATAGAAGAAGCAGTCTATAGCTCTCATTTGTACTGACATTTTTCATTCCATCCAACCATATAATTACAGCAAAAACTATGAACAAGAATAAGCATTAAATGTAGGGAAAGGTTTACGAAGGAACATTAGTTATTTCAAACTAAAGATACATACCACAGTAAGAAGAGCCTCTAATGCCTCAAGTGCAGCTATCCTCAGAGAAATTGGAGCCACCCGACATTTCTTAAGAATTTCTACTCCTAAAACACCACCTGCCTCATTTTCCTGAAGGGATCCATTTGTACTGCTATGCTTCCTTTTTCTATTACTTGCTGGTTGCAGCGCTGCGGGGGAGACGTCAGTATTAGAACCATTTGGCATGCCTACATTCTTCTTCTCTATGGTGCTCAAATCAGCAATGGCATTATCGACAACTTCCTTTGACAAGCATAAAGCCATTCCTGTTTAATATAATTAATCGGTAAAGGTCATTATGTATGGTCATATTAAATGTATAGCTTAGTCAAACAGCTAGGAAGGGGAAACAAACAAATTCAGCGAAACTGCAAGAGGATTTTAGGTAAAAACATTTCCACTTATAAAGAAATTAAACCCCAAAATACCCCCATTTAAAGCATCTCTTTTTAAAAGTGTTTCAGGTTTTCGAGGTCCATCCTCTGATTTGTTCAATAGTGCCAATATTTGGATGTGATTAGGGCTGCTAATGGCCACTCCACTAATTCACATTGCTATAGCTAGAGAGCGTGGCAGCCGCTATTGGTAAACTGTGACCAGAAAGAAAGGAACTTAGTTAAGAGATTTCACATACCAACACCCATGGAAATGAGCAGAATCTTTGCAACTGAATAAACCTTAATCCTTATTTCTGGCAGCTCACATGTTTTGAAGTACTTTGTAATCAAACGTACAATAGAGGCAGCATGTGGTAATAGTTGACTGCAATATAAATATGGGCAATGATTAGAACTCTGCATTCTTTCAAGAAAGGAATATATAAAACATATATCAGAAGAAACATGGAAATCATGCACGGGAGCAGGTTTGAACACCATTAGATTAAGGGAAGGGGTATGAATATTGTACAGCCATACCTGCCTGTAGCCTTTATAATAGCTGTAAGCAATTCCAGGCTACACATATGCAATACTGGAAGTTCTGAACAAATGTTTTCCTGCTGTCTGGCGGTCATGAATGGCAACGACATTTCTGGCAAAGCGCCATTTACCATCAGAATTCTCTCAACAAGGACCAATAATAGGCGAACAGGTACATTCACCTAACAATTAAATCACATTACTTTCCACATTCTTCTCCCAAACTAAGTCTAAGATAAATTCACAGAACTGAAAGTAGGAACATACTTGGATAAATTAAACAATACCTTAACTTGATAAGCATTTGTGAGCAGCATGCAACAGCTAGACATAAGTGTAGAGACGCTAGACGTTCGTGATTGTTTAGACCTCTTTGTTGGGTTGCCACTAGCTTCTTTTGTGGATACATGGCCTCCTAAAGGTGGTGGAGGTTGCTTCCCGGGCAGAATCAACAATCCATTGAACTCTTTTCGGATGTAATCTGTGATGCATGGAAAAGGATGGTCACGACCTATTTTTTAAGAGTGGATTTAATGAAACACGTAGCACCAACATCTTTTTTTGGTGAAACATAGCACCAATATCTACCTTCTTCTAGACCTTCAAACTTTAAATTTAATTGATCATTTATTAAAATCAAAATTGTCTGCAACATCACAGACCAGCTTTCTTCATCTCCTTTTGATTTTGGAAGCAATGCTAGGCAATGTGCAAGTTTCTGGAAGTACAATATCAAATCAGACGACAGAGAGCGACAAAATGTGGCTATGAGCATATATCAGAGAAAGTTTCCACCCAAAAACGAGAATCTAATGTTAAGGATGAGGCATCCTTCTAAACAAGAGGAAAAGAAACTAATTAATGAGTGCTCACAGTCAGAGCATTATACTCTCCACATATTTCTCATTAACTTCAAATTCTCTTGTTTTGTGAGAAAAACATCACAGAACAAATAGAATTGGGAGCAAGAATTTAGTAATAACAAGTTACAGATCAAATAACACATAATTTTCAACTTTGTTCTAATATATTTCTCTTAGGATCCTGCCAAAGACCCGTTTTGTCCCCCTCATCTACTCTCATATCAACTTGGCAAGTTGGCAACAACCCAAACATACCCTAGAAAAGGCTCTTAAAAATTTGATAATCACATTACCTTCATCATATCATGACTGCATCCTGCAGACACAAGTTTAACAGCAATAGCAGATTCAACCTGCATAAAATACCAAACACTCGTCAAATCATGAATACAGCAACAACAAAACTCTAATGCACATTTTCCTCATAAGAGAAGCAGGAAAAACTGGTACAGATTACATGCAACCACACCACGCCCCTTCTTTTTTAATCATGCAGATCACAGAGATGCACCAAAGAGTCTTGGACTCAATAAAGAAAACCGAATCAACACATGTACACGTGCAGATACAAACTGCAAAAACATCATTGTCTAAAAAATGTGCAATTATTATAACCATGCATGTTCATCCCTATTCACTTGTACATTGTATGATTCTTTTATATAAAGGGTAAACACGAAGGAGCTCTCCATGCCCTGCTTGTCCACCTAACAGAAATCATGATTTAAATTAGCCTGGAAGTTCTTGCTCTTGTTAAGTACTACCTCTGTCCCTAAATATAAGACCCCGTAGACTAAATTACGCTAATTAAGAAAGTTGGTTAGAGTATAAAATTTATTGATTATTTCTAAAATTTTACAAGTTTATCCTCGGGACAGAGAAATAATTGATGTTTATACAAATGTATTTATTACTGATTGCAGAAAAAGATGTAATATAATTAGGGGTGTGTTTGAAAAAAAATAACTAATGCACTTTGAAAGTTGAACAGGGTCTTATAAAAAGGGACAACAAAAAAACTCAAAAGGATCTTATAATTAGGGACAGAGGTAGTATTAAAGGAAGTTGTGGACTTCATACAAGAAACAAATTCCAAGTCATATATAATGAATTATGCATGTAAGAAATCTTGCAGCAAGGGAAGAAGAAGCTTACACTATCATAATGACGCTGAATAGAAAATGGGAATGAAGTTATCAAGGTACATATCACATGAATTGCAGCTTCCTGCATTTACCACAATTTGAATAATGAATAAAACTCATAATCAAATATAGCAGATAATTTATGTCTACGCAAAAAGCAGATATATGATGAATGACATAGAAAGTAGTGTCTATTACAAAGAGCATGCAAACAACATAAAATATTCTATTAACTAAGCTTTATGAGATGAATGCAATGATTCCATTCCATCTATGATCTATCAACATATGTTTTACATCAATGTTTAAATGCAACTCTAAGCACAATACATATACTTCAAAACAAGAACTACTCCTTCAACTACTTTACAGGAATGTAAAGTATATCACTGTTACTTTTGACACAAAAATAGTATGTAAGCACTAAAAATACTTCCATCCGTTGTATGATGAAAACCTTTTATGTCGAATTGAAGCTAAAAATTAAATAATATTCGAATTAATAACTTACCCATACTTCCTCTGAGTTGTCATCATGTAACATCTTTAGAACAGGCTGAACAACTTTTACAGCAGAGGCAGACCCATCTTTCTTGAGCTTGGGAAATCCACTTAACCTAATGTTTACAAAAGAAAGTTAATACAAGTAAGCAGACAGAGAGAGGGAGAGATCAACGAACGGATCAATCAAGCAGCACCAAACATGAACAATAATACATTGTATTCCAATAATTGAATCAAACAATAGGACTTTTTCTAGTAAGAAAATAAATATCTAACCTTGCAAGCAGATCAGATATGGAAGCACAAGCAGCCACCCTCACTATATGAGAATCTTCCGGCGACTGTTTTATATAAAGATCATGGAACAAATCATGATTGCGTACAAGTTAAGATTTTATTTCAGAAATTTGTAGATATAAACAAGGGGCATCCATGTTTGAGTGTACATGAAGTCTAAGTGATTCAACTAAGGCAGATATGACGCATATGACATCCATTGGATAAAGATAATGTCAATTTTATAGTACCGAATTCGGTTCCTGCGTCAAATTTAGAGCAACAAGGTAACACTATTCATCTATAAGTTTGTCCACGGCAAAAAGTTTTAAAATTTGGCCCGAATCATCCCTACAAAATAGATTATAAGGTGAGGGATGCCTCCCACTTATTAACACATTTTAAGGTCATATCTCATCAAATGTGAGACTCTTAACACACACTCCTCGCGACAAGGATTGGAGTGTGACTCAATTGTGGTCCAAATGTGGGTGGTCCAATGAATCTAGGATAGACTTAGATATCAATACCATTTTAAAATTTGGGTTGGGACTAACTCAACCTTACAAAACCACTCTTTAAGGCCACATTGACTTTCAACACAAAGGATGTTACAAACATGCACTGAACAATAATTGATGTATTCTCAAAAGGAGGAATACAAGAAATCTAGTAAGTGAATTAAGTGCAGCCGTGACAAAAGAACAACTAATTACCTGTAGAGAAGTCAGCAACTTCTGAAACCACACAATGTAAGATTCTTGGAAACGATCAGAATTGCACTCTTCACAAGTAACCCCTAGCAAAGATATTCCTGCCCATCGCTTATCAGGCTGAAGAAGAAAAAAAAAGGAAAACCCGGTCATTCCAATTGCTCAACTTAGTCAGCTCAAAGTGAATAACCACAAAAATACTTCAAAATTCAAGTGTAATCACTTCACATCAAAATAACTCCAAGACATTTGTGACAAATAAATCATAACAAAATTGCTTTCACCCAAATGTCCAAAAAACTTAAGAATATGTTTGGATAAACAACTTAATTAAGCTACTATAGCACTTATCTTTAAGTTCTTATATGTTATTTCTATAACAGATAAGCTATTTTCATAAGCATATCAGTGAGAGCTTATGGAAATAAGCTCAAAACTGTTTATATACATGTCATAAGCTATTTACATAATGCTCCCAGCTAGTCAGTCTCACAGGTGATTATAACAGTATATAGGCTCAAATAAACAGACCCAAAATTCATTAAAAATAAAATAAAACCCGAAAAGTTAATAATTTACTCTCTTCTAAAGAAACTGTTGAATACCCAGAAAGCATAGTAGTGAAAAGCAACGAAATTTACCGAATGGCTAGAAAGGAGGAGCAAAACACGATCGACCCATGAAGTAACAGACACTTTCCAAGCTTTAATTTGTTTACTCTCCATGGAATCTGTTACATCCTCAGATAGGAGAGAATGCGTTTTGATCAAAGAGACAACTTTGGAGAGCTCGGAAGGGTTGGAAAAGGGATGATCGACGGTAGGGAGGTAGTCGCTGATGAGAGTGTTGAGCAAACGTGGTTTGAGTGCAACATCGTACATGTCTCCGAAGTGGTCGAAAGCTGCCATTGGAACGGTGAGAGCTTTGAACAGCCGTGTCTGCGACGGGGAATGAAGTTTTTTGCTGCTCAAGTGGTTGTGCAGTTGTGGGTTTTGGGTTTTAGGTTTTGCGTTTGGTGACACAAATTAGGAGATAGTATTTGGTTTTTAATTTCTTTTTTGTATTTAAATAACAAAAATATATATGCTAAGGGAGAGATATAACGTATTCTATGAATTCAAACTATTTTTAAATGGTAATAACAACAATTTTTGAATAGCGGAGAAACTTTGTGTGGAGTCTTTTGTATTTGTCGTTTTTATATTGTTGTTGTCGATCAAGCTACTAGATAGAGATGCATATAAGTTTTCTAGATTATCGTTCTTGGATATTCTTATTAAAGGTCGAGGAGTCACTACTGTGAAAGAGAGAGTGGACCTGATTGAAAAGAGATTTATAAAAGTCTCTCTTAAAGGAGGAAACTGATTGTTACCAAAGGTCACGGTGGATGAGAAACTTTTTCAAGAACTATGCAGCCCTTAGAATGATGCCACTAGTCATTAAACTCCTTGGGAAGAACGTGGATTATCATTTTATGAATGATAGGTTGAAGCAGATGTGGAAACTGTAACTGTTTGTTGGCAGCAATTTTGATAAAACAATGACTTGATAATATTTTGCTAAATGTATTGACATTTGAAGCAAACTGTTTTGAATGATGTCAAAGCAGATGTCTTGACATCTGCCTCCTGAACTTAACTCAGTCCAATATCAGTTTAAGTTTTTTGTTTCTTGTTTTCATGCGCGCCATAATTCAGGATTTGTGACTCATAGGCTGCGAAAAATATGGAGGAATATTTTTCTTTTTGAATTATCTTTATGGATTATATTTTGGCATGTTTTTATAGAAATATTCAAAATATTTGAATATTTGTTTTTCAGCCCAAGCCCACTGGTGCGCCTATATAAGGACTTGCTTCTTTATTCATACAACTGCAACTTTTGAAGAAGAATACTTTCTTTATGTTTTAGAAGTCTAAGTCTTTTAATTGTCAAACACTCTAGTATTGATTTAATACTTGAGTTGTTATTTGGGTTGTTAATTATGTATCATTCATAAGCTTTTAAATATTGAATGATTCAAGTCTTTAAAACTTATTATTTCAGTTATTTCTTCACTGTAAGTGATTGAAGAGATTTGAGAAGGACCTCATACCTAAGAGTGTCTTAGGTAGAAGTATAGCACGGGTAGTGATTAAGTGATTAGATTGTAAACTGATTGTTTACTGAGAGTCTATGAATTGATACTATTTAGTAGACTTGTCACTGGCTTGGTAGCCCTCTGAGTAGGTGTTGTTGTACACTGAATTAGGTTAATAATCTGTTGTGTTTTTACTGCTTTTATTATTGTTTCACTTTACTTTGTCCTCAGATATTTGTGTCGTGACATCTCCTTCGACCTCACATATATGATACCAGAATTTCAATTGGTATCAGAACAGGCATCATGCTCTATATCTAGGTGAGATCCAGGAAAAATACTTTCTGGTACTATGGATAAGGAAGGAGGATTTATGAACAGACCACCCATTTTGGATGGAAGTAATTATGACTATTGGGAACCATGTATGGTTGCCTTCTTAAAGTCTTTGAACAACAGAGCTTGGAAATTGCTCTTGGAAATTCTAAAGCCTTGAATGCTATATTCAATGAAATTGACAAGAACATTTTCAGATTAGTGAACACATGTGAAGTAGCTAAGGATGCATGGAGAATTCTTCAATCTACTCACGAAGGCACATCCAAAGTTAAGATGTCAAGACTTCAGTCGCTCACTGTGATACGATTGAAGAACTGACTTGGGTATTTTACATTTGATCGCAAATGTTGCGGTTAGCAAAAGTCGCCACCGACTTTTTTTATCCAAAAGGAAAGGTGAAAAAGCACAGGAAAGACCTTTGAGATTTTTTCTTGAGTTTGGGGGGTAGATTATGAAAAGGGAAGGTATTAGCACCTTTTTCATCCATGGTTTTCCATGGACTCTTAGTTACTTGCTAGATCACTTGCTTTTGTTTGAAATTGTGCTTTGTGTGATTTTGAAAGTATTTTTGAAAAGAGGTTATTGTTTAGGCAAACTTCGTAATGATTCTCGTTCGTAAGAATGTATACAAAGTGTTTGATCTTTTGAAAATGTTTTCAAGTTTTGAAAGATGTTTTGAAAGTGTTGGTGTTTATTTTTGAAAATAACAAGGATATTTTTGTTTTGAAATGGAGCAAGTAACTAGGAACATTCTACCTACTCAAAAATCTTTCATGTTCATTTCCTTTTTCCTTTGACATTGTTATCTTACCATTGATTTGGTAAGTAACCCTATCTTTGGATGTAAACGGGACGAGAGCGGGTCATCGTATAACCATGATTAGTAATGTTGCAAGGTATCTTATCATTTTTCTTTAGGAACTAAGATCATTTTGAAAGGCAGCATAGATAGCGTCATCGAGGGACTATGATCTTGTATTTTGTTTGTTTTTGCTAAGATATCTCACATGCATAATATGGTCATTTTTGTAAGGCAACCAAGTGGATTTTACCCTAGGGGTGCTTGTGTGCAAGTGTATTGATTTTCATGCTTGGTTTTTATCTTGAATTAGGGTTTGCTACTTGTTGATTTTATCTTTTCATACAAACCCTAATTACTAGCATTTATATAAAGCAATAAATTGCGAAAAGTAAAATTACTACGCTATTACATTATTAGGGGAGGGGGTGTATAAATTAACAAATGGGGATTGCAAGAAAATTAAACCTAATTATCTATTACAACCATATTGAATATTGTACAAAATTGAAAATAAAATGCAAGAATATAAATGGAAAAAGAAATGATTTTTGTTGTTTTTATGAAAGGGGTTTTAACCTAATTAAGTGAGATGATTAATAAAAATAAATAAAATTGAAACCTAAATTAATTAAGAAGGAAATTAAGTTTTAAAATGTATTTTAGGTTTTTTTTTTTTGAAAAGGTTTTAACTTAATAAAAATAATATGAAAATTAATTAATTAAAATAAACCTAAGTTCTAAATTAATTTTGAATAAAAAAATAATAAATAAAAATAACAATTAAGCCTAAGTCTAAATATTAATTATTTAAGAAAAAGAAATTAATTTGTTTAAGAAAATATTTTTTAGTCTTTTTGTTTTATAGAGAAAATAATATATATAAGTAATAATAGTAATAGTAATAATAGTAATAGTAATAATAATAAATAATAAATAATAAATAATAATAGTAAATAATAAATAATAAATAATAAATAAATTTGGATTTTTTTATGATTTATGATAATAATAATAGTAATAATAATAATAATAGTAATAATAATAATAATAGTATTAATAATAATAATAAATAAAAGATAAAATAAAATAAAATAAATTAAAAAAGTCAGGGAGGTGGATTAGTAATGCAAGGGGTGTTGTGAGAAAAAAAGATCAGACCCACATGAAAGCCCAAACGCTGCAAAAAAGTATAAAAAAAATAACAAAAGGTCACGCTGGGGCTTGAACCCAGGACCTAAGGGTGACAGGCGCGCGCTTTAACCACTATGGTGGTGATACATCCGTTAACTTGTGTGAAAGGATAAATACATAACACAAAACGCGCCCTGATTACACTTAATCTTCAACCTCCAGTCAAAGGATATGTAACTTCTTCATCTCTCAACAAAAATGAAATATTCAAACATGAAAGTTGTGGTATTTCTTCCCACAAATCCAACCATGTAAACAACTTAAGCTAACAATCAAAGATGAATGAGAATTTTTCTGGCCCTAATTTAAAACCTAAAAATTTCAGAAACTTCAAATCTAAAATTCTCTAAGCTCACAGGTCATATAAATGAAAATTATGGATATGTATAGCTTTGTGGCAATGGTCTCTATATTTTATCTTCACAAATCATAATCAAATGATGCTTGTATGAAGAGATAGAAGTTTAAAAACTTACCTCTTGCAGCTAGAGTCATGTACGGAGTTTGAGCAACCTTTGTGATGGCCTGATGATTTTTGTAGCTTGCCCGGACCTCCTTAATTGTGTTCCAACTCCTACTTTGTTTTGAGGATGGTTGAAACTCTTAACTCAAGTCAAGTTGCAAGCTTCAAATTTGGAAATGGTGGATAGTGATGGAGAAGTTACAGTCAGGAAACAGGGGCCTGAATCACTTTAATATGATGTATACTAAGTGTTTAGATGGTTAAAACTCAATACGCATGAGTGGATTTTAAGATGGCTATGTAAGGTTTCAAACTGTCAAGTTATGGCAGATTCTGAGTTGCAGAGTGCTTTTGAGTGTTTTGGGGTCTTAGCATTCGTGTGTTATATTGCAATAGACTTGTGTATATGTATGGAAAAGGTTAGAGATCAAATGCACTCATGGTTTCTGAGTTCTAGCCTTTTGGCTTTATGACTTGCTTTTGAAGAAAAGTGAGAAGACAAATCTCAAAGTGTTGTAAAAGCATGTTATGAGTTCAAAGAGGCTTTAGACACATTGCTTTTGGTTTATATGGGTTGTGTGTTCAGAAAGAACAAGTGCAAAGCTCAAGGAGTTGACAATTGCAAAAGTGATGCTTTATCAAAATGGAAATGGCAACTTTGTGCCATAAATGGAAATGTAACTTTGATAAAGGCTCAAGTGCTTGGATTAAAGCTCTATTAGCTGTGTAAACATTTAGTTATGGAGTGACAAACAATTTTGAGGCCTAGAAAGCAAAGATTATGCAGCCTAGACTTGGATTTGAATTTTTGTTCATCATGAAATGGCTTGTAAAAACATGAAGTTTTAAACACTTAGAAAATTTTCTAAGTTAGAAAACTTTGAATTTTCAAAATGAAATCTTGACTTTTTGATTTCTTGATGAATAAGTTTCATATTTTGGTTAATTGTGATCTTTGACATTGGATTTTGACCAAAAAGTCAAAGTTTGACTTTTCAGTGTGCAGTTGACTTTTGATCAATTGACTGGAAATTCACTATCATCCAATTGATCTTGAGCAATGTTTTAGGTCATGCCATTAGGTTAAAATGATGCATTTGAACTCTTGAGATCATGCTTCAAGCCAATTGATCATTTGCTAGGTCAAAAATCAGAAATTGCCCCTTCTCAGTCAAAACCCTAATTTTGACCATTTTGCTATTTTGATGATTTGATCAAATTTATTGAGGAATTGTGGTCCAAAATTGATCAAATGATACATATGAGTTTATAATGTTGATGTGGATCAAAAATTATGAAGTTTGACTGTAAATTGGCCATAGTTGACTTTTTCCCCAATACAACTGATTTTTAGGTCAACTACTCAATTGACTGAGCAAAAGTGTGATCCAAGGCTTGAAACTTGACATGAGTAATCTTGGGGGTCCATAATGACCCATGAAAGTAATATGAAGTATTGAAAGTTCAATTATCCTTGTGCAATCTGAAACCCTAATTTTGGTCATCAGTGCTTAAGGAGGTGTCTTGAGTTGATCAACCCTAGTGCAGTCTTGAACTAAGAGAGATCTTTGTGAGAAAATATTTGATAAGTGAGAGGACAAATTTTGGGGTACAACAGCTTCCCCTATTCAATCTTCTTAAACCATAAGAGTTAGATTGGCGGATTTTCCATTCGTGACTTGAAGGTGGAAGATGATTGGACAATAAAGTGCCCCGAAATTTGCACTCGAGGATGTGATGGTTGATGGTACAGGGAATGGGCTTAAAGATTCCATTTAGAGGGGTGATGGAAAGTTGTTGGAAATGGGCTTGTAGATGTCATCCAAAAATGATTGATGAACCGTATATGTAAGATGAAACTGAATGAGTATCAGAATGGCGTCCGTGTCTGGAGCATATCTGAACTGTATCTGAAAATCAAATCTGAATGAGTATCAGAATGGCGTTTGTGTCTGAAGCGTATCTGAAATTTATCTGAAAGCTGAATATGAATGAGTATTAGAATGGCATCTGTGTCCGGAGCGTATCTGAATTGTATCTGAAAGCTGAATCTGAATGAGTATCAGAATGGCATCCGTGTCTGAAGCGTATTTGAATTGTATCTGAAAGTTGAATTTGAATGAGTACAGAATGACATCCGTGTCTGGAGCGTACTTGAAATGTATCTGAAAGCTGAATCTAAATGAGTATCAGAATGGCATTCATATCTGGAGCGTATCTGTACTGTATCTGAAAAGCTGAATTTGAATGAGTTATCAGAATATCATCCGTATCTGGAGCGTATCTGTATTGTATCTGAAAATTGAGTCATAAGAAACCCATGTAGGATTTCTTCAGCTGGTCGTGTAGATAATTGTCTCGGCTTGTCTCAGGTATCAATCTCTGACCTTTGTAAATTGTTGATGATAGCCATCTGTTGACTAATCTTTCCTGAAAATATGAAAGATTAGTTATATGCAATGTCATGATGTATGAAATGCATTGTATAATGATGTTCTCAATAAAATGAATTAGATTATGTTGTATCCGTTCGTGTTGTCAATGTCATGATGTAAGGATACGATGTATGGGTATGTAAGCTATGTTACTGTAACATTGTTGGATTAGGGGAAATAAATCCCTAACTGTTGTTGGGGCTGTGGAGTGTAAGTCTTCATGTTTTGCTTAGAATAACTTCCACCAAGGATTCCTGTTTTGTTGTTTGAGGAGAGATCTGCGGAGGAATGTTGAAAACCATGTAGAGAGTGTTGATTTTTTCTTGGGGAAAAAAGAGTTTAGGAGTCTCAGTTGTTCGTTGTTATACTGGAGAGTTGAAGTTGAACTGATATCTGATCGGGTCCAGGCTTTACAACAACTCGTTGTTAGATTAGTCTACTGAGGAAGAGGAGTTGTGGTCCTTTGATTTGTTACAGTTGGAGAGGAAAACTCGAACTGGGGGGATTTGTAGTTCGTTAGGGAAATAAACCTTGTGGTCGGTCCGTTGGAGAGGAGTTTTCAGAAGTTGAAACTTTGGCTGGGAGTCATCATATGAGAAGGATCTTGGAGAGATTTGTCATTGCCCTTAGTAGCAAGTGTTTTAGTAATGCCAAAAAATGTTTGCTTAGTCGCACATGACCCTTTATGTGGGAGCCTGTCTTCCCCCAGAGTTAATCTGGTGCACCTCGACGCTTGAGATTTTGATCATATTTCTGGTAGCCTTAAACATCCTAGAGATATTTTCTAAGACTGTTGTGTAAGAAAATGAAAACGTGATACTAACACCATCAAATACTACTGGCACAGACGAGCAAATTGGTGGTACCCAAGATCTTTGGTCAAGTCTCATAATTTTCTAATAACTGTCATGGAGGATCTAAAGACATGATACCGACACCATCTTATACTACTGGCACAGACGAGCAAATTGGTGGTACCCAATATCTCCCAAGTGGATTTTTTTCAGACCCCTGATCAACGTAACATTTCCCCTTGAGTGATACATATGGAGATTTGCCCCTGGTTATTCAACAATTCTTTGAGAGATTCTTTGAATCTCGACTTGACTGCCCCATACGTGTTGGACAAAGGTCATGGCGTGCCCCTTGATCATGAGAGATTTGTCTTTGGAAGTGTCTTTCCAATTGAAGTGATTTTGTTCACTGAGAGAGCTTTCGTTCACTGGATATTCATCGTGTGAATTTCTTTGATGTCAAACAAGTAACCATATGCAGACAGGGATATTCAAATAATGCAAATTTTATGTTTGTCTTGAAATTATTTTTTTAAAAATGCGTTTTAGCAAGTAAAGAAATTTTGTAAGAAAAATTCAACTCAGGATTAGAATAAAGCTCTACAGGAGTCAGGACACCTTTTGTAACAGTATGCTTTCGAACTAACCCATGCTTCAATTAGGACTTTTGAAGGGTTGTAACATGGTTTGGTTCACGATTTAAGAAATAAAGGATAAAGGCGCAAAATGTATTTGTACCCACCCGCTCTTCGTGATGTTCTTCGGTCTGAAACTTAACTAATTGTGCGTTTGAACTCCAATTGAATCTGGAATAATGTTTTGGTGATGGTTCAGACAAGTTAAGTTTGTCGAAAGGCAGTCATTTTTGCAACATTTTTTTTCATGTTGTTTAGGATTTGTAGTGACCTCTTTCTTTTGATTTGTTGTCCCTAATTTTTGCCTGACTGTTCTTGTTTTGAGATTACGATCAGCGGGATGCCCCAGTTTTTTTCTTAAGTCTCCTTTGTAGGTTTTGACTTAGTGGTCTTTTTTTTTTAGAGACGATGACTGCCTATGTGATAGGGAAACATCACCGTCTTTTGATTCCATAGGAATGTTTTGATGTCATTCATTATATTTACGAGATGAGAGTCTGTGGCTAAACATGCATTTGAATTAACTGAGAGACTACCCTGCCCCAGGTTTTAATTGAAGGTTTCATTTTGTGCGAAAAATAAAATTCCTACTTCTTTGGCTCGAAGGGGTTGACTAGGGATTATCTTCCTTATAACTCCAGTGTTTAGGATTTGAAAGAATGCATGTACATCGTCATCAAGGTCTGTTCAAAAGCATACTTGTATGAGATTTATGGCATTATTTTCGTCATTCTCCCTCTAAAGGCTTGTAACTTTTAGCAAGAGTTGAATGTCATAAAGAGAGTAAAAAGCATATTTTAAATATAGTGAAAACAAATGGATGAGTTTAAGACAAACATATGCAAATTCATTAATGAAACAAAGTTTGACATTAATAGATAATTGTTTGAACAACAAAAGAGATTACAATTGAAAATTCAAATGAACAGAAGCCTCTTTGTCTGAACTTATCACTTTAGGTGGTGAGCCTTTGAGAGGTGATAGAAAAAAGCTCCAATTGACTGTCTTGTGTGAACTCCAACGCTCCTTTATTGATCAAGTTTTGAATATTGTACTTCAGTGTCCAACAATTGTTTGTATCATGTCCAGGACTGTCGGAATTATAAGCACACCTGACATTAGGATTGTACCCTGGAGAGGTTGTGTTGGGATTCCGAGGAGGGTTCTTTAACGTAATCAGTTTGGCCTCCAAAATGTATTGCAGTGCTTGAGCTAATGACATATTGACTTTGGTGAAGCGTCTCTCAGATGTATTCCGCTTATGCCAATTACCCTGTTGTTGTCGGCGAGGTTGTTGTTGGACTCGTGAGGTAGTAGCAGTTTGAGAGGGTCTAACCTCTTGTCTTCTCGGAGGTTGACCAATGACTTGGTCCCCAACCTCAGCTATTTGTTTCATACGGTTGCATTCGTCTTTATGGAGATTGTTGACAATGTTCCTCAGCTCTTCTTGTCCCCGGGCTAGGCTTTGGATAAGAGCCATCTTCCCCAGCATTTGGATTCTCATTGCTTCCATCTCAACCTGCAGTTGTTCAACCTGGTCATCCTTGTCGTTATCAGGACGTTTCTTGGTCAGATTCCCAACTAGGAGTGTTTTCAACTCTTCTTTCCCCTTGGATAGGTTAAGGAATATTTCCTTGAACTGAGCCTCCTGAGTTTGAAGATCTCTGTTGTCTTGTTGGAGAGCCATTGCTGAAATAAACAGCGAGAACATGAGAGACTGATACTGGAGACTAACTGTTATGCAATGACGTATATGACATGCAAATGTTTTCAAGGATCTCGCAAGGTAAATGTTAGTAGTCAATTACAACTTTGATTGGAGAACTTTGTATCGGTGGATGTCCTTCCACGAGAATTAAGCTCACCATGTCGAGTGGGTCATAGACTTTGGCTCAAGTTGTTGTACTTGATCTTTGATGGTGCTTGGTTTAGAGGAAAATAAATCCTCTTGCCCCTTGATAGACATCTGGTTCAATGTGACCCTGCATAAAAGACCCTTGAGATCCTTGAAATGCTATAGTTCAATGTTATTAAAAATGCTATGGTATGATGTCATGATGTTATGTACAAGTATGCAAAGTAAGCAAGTTTATATACAAATAATATACACACAAAGTAGACAATTTCTTAGGTTTAGTCTTGCATGAATTTTGTAGGTAAGTACCCTCTTGAAGTTTAGTGGGCTCAAACCTGTCCTAGTCATAGTAACCGGGTTCTAAGGAATTCAATATCACCGGTTTGTTTCCTTGGGCATTGTTTCAGCGCAAGCCTCTTTAATGGCGACCGAAATATCCTAAAAAACCAAACCTCAATGAGTGTAGTATCAAGTATCTACCAACTTTGGACTGCACCAAAGATGGTCATCTCACTACGTCCTAATGGCTAAGTTGGTCAAGTAAAGGTTCTAAAAGTTCATTAGTGCTTCATGACATCACTCAGCGGCCCGGTATTCTCCTTGACTACTTAAGTGCTACCGGTACCCATAAATATGTCGCACTAACGTAACTATTGCTTAGACCATGTTGGTATACTCCACACAGTTTCCACAACGTATTGCTACTTACCTATAAGGTATCCCAAATCCGGGTAGAGGGTTCAAACCCAAACAAAGAACCGTAATGTAAAGCATACAAGTCGAACAATGAAAGCAAGTAAATGTGATCTAACCCTAAGGTAACCCCACTTTAAGAATACTCCCCAGCAGAGTCGCCAGTTCTATGATACGGTAGGTGAACTGACTTGGGTGTTTTGCATTTGATCGCAAATGTTATGGTTAGCAAGAGTCGCCACTGACTTTTTTTTTCCAAAAGGAAAGGTGAAAAAGCACAGGAAAGACCTTTGAGATTTTTTCTTGACTTCGGGGGGTAGATTATGAAAAGGGAAGGTATTAGCACCCTTTTTATCCATGGTTTTCCATGGGCTCTTAGTTACTTTCTAGATCACTTGCTTTTGTTTGAAATTGTGTTTTGTGTGGCTTTGAAAGTATTTTTGAAAAGAGGCCATTGTTTAGGAAAACTTCGTAATGATCCTCGTTCGTAAGAATGTATACAAAGTGTTTGATCTTTTGAAAAAAATTTCAAGTTTTGAAAGATGTTTTGAAAGTGTTGGTGTTTATTTTTGAAAATAGCAAGGATGTTTTTGTTTTGAAATGGAGCAAGTAACTAGGAACATTCTACCTACTCAAAAATCTTTCATGTTCATTTCCTTTTTCCTTTGACATTGTTATCTTACCATTGATTTGGTAAGTAACCCTATCTTTGGATGTAAACGGGATGAGCGCGTGTCATCCTATAACCATGATTAGTAATGTTGCAAGGTATCTTAGCATTTTTCTTTAGGGACTAAGATCATTTTGAAAGGCAACATAGATAGCGTCATCGAGGGACTATGATCTTGTATTTTGCTTGTTTTTGCTAAGATACCTCACATGCATAATATGGTCATTTTTGTAAGGCAACCAAGTGGATTTTATCCTAGGGGTGCTTGTGTGCAAGTGTATTGATTTTTATGCTTGGTTTTTGTCTTGAATTAGGGTTTGCTACTTGTTGATTTTATCTTTTCATACAAATCCTAATTACTAGCATTTATATAAAGCAATAAATTGCAAAAAATAAAATTACTACGCTATTACATCATTAGGGGAAGGGGTGTACAAATTAACAAATGGGGATTGCAATAAAATTAAACCTGATTATCTATTACAACCATATTGAATATTGTACAAAATTGAAAATAAAATGCAAGAATATAAATGGAAAAAGAAATGATTTTTGTTGTTTTTATGAAAGGGGTTTTAACCTAATTAAGTGAGATGATTAATAAAAATAAATAAAATTTAAACCTAAATTAATTAAGAAGGAAATTAAGTTTAAAAATGTATTTTAGGTTTTTTTGTGAAAAGGTTTTAACTTAATAAAAATAATATGAAAATTAATTAATTAAAATAAACCTAAGTTCTAAATTAATTTTGAATAAAAAAAAAGGAAAAAAAATAATTAAGCCTAAGTCTAGATATTAATTATTTAAGAAAAAGAAATTAATTTGTTTAAGAAAATGTTTTTTAGTCTTTTTGTTTTATAGAGAAAATAAAATATATAAGTGTATATAATAAATAAAAATAAATTTAGATTTTTTATGATTTCTGAAAATAATAATAGTAATAATAATAATAATATTAATAATAATAAATAAAAGATAAAAAAATAAAATAAAATAAAAAAAGTCAAGGAGGTGGATTAGTAATGCAAGGGGTGTTGTGAGAAAAAAATACCAGGCCCACATGAAAGCCCAGGCGCTGCAAAAAAGCACAAAAAAGTATTAAAAAAATAGTGAAAAAATAACAAAAGGTTACGCTGGGGCTTGAACCCAGGACCTAAGGGTGACAGGCGCGCGCTTTAACCACTGGGGTGGTGATACATCCGTTAACTTGTGTGAAAGGATAAATACATAACACAAAATGCACCCTGATTACACTTCATCTTCAACCTCCAGCCAAATGATCTGTAACTTCTTAATCTCTCAACAAAAATGAAAAGTTCAAACATGAAAGTTGTGGCATTTCTTCCCACGAATCCAACCATGTAAATAACTTAAGCTAACAGTCAAAGATGAATGAAAAATTTTCTGGCCCTAATTTAAAACCTAAAAATTTCAGAAACTTCAAATCTAAAATTCTCTAAGCTCAGGCCATATAAATGAAAACTATGGATTTGTATAGTTTCGTGGCAATGATCTCTACATTTTATCTTCACAAATCAGAACCTAATTATGCTTGTATGAATAGATAGAAGTTTTAAAACTTACCTCTTGCAGCTGGAGTCGTGTACTGAGTTTGAGCAACCTTTGTTATGCCTGATGATTTCTGTAGCTTTCCTGGACCTCCTTGAGTGTGTTCCAACTCCTACTTTGCTTTGAGGATGGCTGAAACTCCCAACTCAAGTCAAGTTGTAAGCTTCAAATTTGGAAATGGTGGATAGTATGGCAGATTCTGAGTTGCAGAGTGCTTTTGAGTATTTTTGGGGTCTTATCATTCGTGTGTTATGTTGCAATAGACTTGTGTATATGTATGGAAAAGGTTAGAGATCAAATGTACTCAAGGTTTCTGAGTTCTAGCCTTTTGGCTCTATGACTTGCTTTTGAAGAAAAGTGAGAAGAAAAATCTCAAAGTGTTGTACAAGCATGTTCTGAGTTCAAAGAGGCTTTAGACACATCGCTTTTGGGTTATAGGGGTTGTGTGTGCAGAAAGAATAAGTGCAAAGCTCAAGGAGTTGACAATTGCAAAAGTGATGCTTTATCAAAATGGAAATGGCAACTTTGTGCCATAAATGGAAATGTAACTTGGATAAAGGCTCAAGTGCTTGGATTAAAGCTCTATCATCTGTGTAAATATTTAATTATGGAGTTACAAACAAGTTTGATGCCTACAAAGCAAATATTATGCAGCCTAGACTTGGATTTGAATTTTGGTTCATCATGAAATGACTTGTAATTTAAGTTTGAAAACCCTAACTTCATATCTTTGATTCTCCTTGCTCACAAATGATCTCAAGGAATTCTTGGACATTTTGGAAATCTTGTAATGTTCTCTACAAGACCTCTTTGAATCACTTTTGAAAATTCCCCTTGGAACTATATGAAAAAGTGCCATGAAGTTAGGTCAAAATTCTGACTAAAACTAGGGCAAAATTTCACTAAGTGTTCAATTTCAAGACCATGACTTTATGAATTAATAACTTGAGATCAAAGAATTTTTATAAGAAGTTTTGTAAATAAATGTTGTAGATATCATGGATATCTACAACTTTAATGTTGAAAGTTTCTTTTGAATCATCTTGCATCATGGTGAAAAATTGGCTCAAACTTATGAAAAAACATGAAGTTTTAAACACTTAGAAAAATTTCTAAGTTAGAAAACTTTGACTTTTCAAAATGAAATATTGACTTTTTGATTTCTTGATGAATAATTTACATATTTTGACATGTTTTGGTGAATTGTGATCTTTGACATTGGATTTTTGACCAAAAAGTCAAAGTTTGACTTTTCAGTGTACAATTGACTTTTGATCAATTGACTGAAAATTCACTATCATCCAATTGATATTGAGCAATGTTTTAGGTCATGCCATTAGGTCAAAATGATGCATTTGAACTCTTGAGATCATGCTTCAAGCCAATTGATCATTTGCTAAGTCAAAAATCAGAAATTGCCCCTTCTCAATCAAAACCCTAATTTAAACCATTTTGCCCTTTTGATGATTTGATCAAATTTCTTGAGGAATTGTGGTTAAACTTGATCAAATGATACATATGCATTTATAATGTTGATGTGGATAAAAAATTATGAAGTTTGACTGTAAATTGGCCATAGTTGACTTTTTCCCCGATACAACTGATTTTTAGGTCAACTTCTCAATTGACTGAGCAAAAGTGTGATCCAAGGCTTGAAACTTGACATGAGTAATCTTGGGGGTACATAATGATCCATTAAAGTCATATGAAGTATTTAAAGTTCAATTATCCTTGTGCAATATCAAACCCTAATTTTGGTCATCAATGCTTAAGGAGGTGTTTTGAGCTGATCAACCCCAGTGCAGTCTTGAACCAAGATAGATCTTTGTGATAAAATATTTGATAAGTGAGAGGGCAAATTTTGGGGTACAACACTCACCACAAAATTTGATAATTTGAGAATGAAGGATGGTGAAAGTATTAATAACTTCCATATGAACATTCTTGAAATTGCTAATGCATCCAGTGCTTTAGGAGAGAAAATACCTGAAGACAAATTGGTGAGAAAGATGCTCAACTTTCTTCCCAAGAGATTTGATATAAAAGTGACTGCTATAGAAGAAACTCAAGACATTGACAAAATGAAAGTGGGTGAACTTGTTGGATCTCTTCTGACATTTGAATTAAGCATCAATGAAAGATCTGAAAAGAAGAACAAAAGCACAACCTTTGTATCAAATACTGAAGATGAAGAGGAGGACTATGATTTAGATACAGATGGAGGAATATCAAATGCTTTAGCTATGCTTGGAAGACAGTTTAACAAAGTGATAACAAGAATGGATAGAAACCAAAGATCAAATGTCAAGAAAATCTCGTCTAACATCCATAAGTCAAGTGAGTTTGGAAGAAAAAGGGCTGAAGAAAAATCCACTCAAGGGAAGAGAATACAATGTAATGAATGTGAAGTCTTTGGTCACATTAGAGCTGAATGTCCTACATATCTTAAGAAACAGAAGAAGAATCTATTTGTGACTTGGTTTGAAGAGGACTCAGAGAGTGATCTTGAAGAATCTGCCAAGTATGTTAAAGCATTGATAGACAAATATGTATCTGATGAAGAGTCTAGTGATGGGGAATTAACCTTTAATGAGTTAGATGTTTCATACAAAGAATTATGTCTCAGAAGTGTAGAAGTTTGCCTTGAATGGGAGAAACAGAAAGTCCTTATAACTCAGTTGAAGGCAGAAAGGGAATAACATTTAAAAACTATTTATAATTTGGAAAGTGAAGTGACTTCCTTGACTTCAAACCTTGATAGAATGGTTAAATCTCTCAAGATGTTGAATAATGGACCTGACACATTAGATAACATTCTTCAAGCAGGAAGAGTGACAAGAGACATGAGTGGTCTAGGGTTTAATGAGAAAAAGGAACCAAATTCTAAAGAACCTTCATTAGATTCCACTCATGCCAAGTCTAAACCAAGGATGTCAAATCAAATGTCTAAACATAATGGGAATAAAGGACATCATGGCAAACATCAAGGCAAGAAAAAGTTTAATCACACCAGAGAGAATTCCCAACCCTGGAGATGTCACCATTGTGGAAGGCTTGGTCATATAAGGCCTTTCTGTTTCAAGTTGTATGGGTACCCTAAGACTACTCCTCCTCCTAAGACTGATAAGATTCCCCAAAATAGCAAAAAGAAGAAACAATGGGTTCCCAAGTCTAATGTGGCTAGTTTCATAACTCATACCTCTCTCAGAGTATCAACCAAAGATGACTAGTACTTTGATAGTGGTTATTCTAGACACATGACCAGTGTCAAGAATCTGTTGGTAGATATCAAATCTCATTCCACCAGTTATGTGACTTTTGGTGATGAAGAGAAAGGAGAAATTAAAGGTGTTGGCAAGCTGGAATGTTCAGGAGTCTCTAAGCTTGATGATGTGTTACTTGTTAAAGGATTAACAACTAACCTGATAAGTATAATCCAATTGTGTGATCAAGGACTCAAAGTTAACTTCACCAAGGAATAATGCCTTGTTTGCAATGAAAATAATAAAGTTATTATGAAAGGAATAAGATATAAAGACAACAATTACTTATGGGTTCCTCAAGAGTTAAACTTCTCCTTAAAATGTGTTTTAGCCAAAGAGAATGAAGTTAAATTATGGCATCAAAAATTGGGCACTTGCATCTGAAAGGTATGAAAAGAATTGTATCTGAAGAAGAAGTGAGGGGGATTCCTAAGCTCAAGATAAAAGAAGGAAGAGTGTGTGGTGATTGCCATATTGGAAAGCAAACTAAGATGTCACATCAGAAGATCCAACATCTAACTACATCAAAAGTTTTGGAACTTCTTCACATGGACTTGATGGGACCTATGCAAATTTAAAGTCTTGGTGGAAAGAAGTATGCCTATGTTGTTGTAGATGACTTCTCTATATACAAATGGATAATTTTTATTAGAGAAAAATAAGAAACTTTTGAAGTGTTTAAAGATCTCTGTCAAAAACTTCAAAGGGAAAAAGATAGTCATGTCATCAGAATCAGAAGTGATCATGGAAAGAAATTTGGGAACAACAAATTAGCTGACTTTTGCTCTTCTGAATGAATCAACCATGAATTCTCATCTCCTATTACTCTTCAACAAAATGGGATTGTGGAACGCAAGAACAGGACCCTTCAAGAATATGCCAAAGCCATAATTCATGCTAAGAAGTTACCCTACCATTTTTAGGCTGAAGATATGAATATTGCATGTTATATCCATAACAGAGTCAATCTAAGGAAAGGCACTTCAGCCACCTTGTATGAAATATGGAGGGGAAGAAAACCAAGTGTTAAATACTTTCATGTTTTTAGAAGTAAATGTTACATCTTAGATGATTATGAAAAAATGAGGAAGGTGGATCCCAAGAGTGATGAAGGAATATTTCTGAGTTACTCTACAAATAGCAGAGCTTACAGAGTTTTTAACTCCACAACCAAAGTTATGATGGAGTCAATAAATGTTATTATTGATGATAGAGGATGGAATGTTAAAGAAGATGTCTCATAATATGTTGGAACATCTTTGTCTAATATTCCAACATAATCAAATGACATAAGTATTGATTCTAATCCACCTCTAGAAGATTCTGAGCCTATTCATCTCAATAAAGGAACTTCAATTAGAACCCAGAGAGATCATCCTAAGGGGCTCATCATAGGAGATCTAAATAAAGGAGTGACTACCAGATCAAGAGATGGAATATCAAACTCTTTCTTTGTGTAAAAAATTGAGCCTAAGAATGTCAAAGAGGCCATAACTGATGAGTTCTGGATTAATGTTATGCAGGAAGATCTAGAACAATTCAGTATAAATGAAGTTTGGGATCTAGTTCCAAGACCTGAATGGACAAATGTAATTGGCACTAACTGGGTATACAATAATAAATCGGATGAAAAAAGGGTGGTCACTAGAAATAAGGCAAGGTTAGTTGCACAGGAATACACTCGAATTGAAGGAGTTGACTTTGATGAAACCTTTGCTCCTGTGGCCAGACTTGAATCAATCAGACTACTCTTGGGAGTTGCATGCATACTGAAACTTAAATTGTTTCAAATGGATGTAAAGAGTGCCTTCTTAAATGGCCATATGAATGAAGAAGTTTATATGGAACAACCAAAGGGATTTGTTGATCCAAGTTTCCCTAAACATGTTGTAAGTGTTTTGTTGGCAACAATTTTGGTAAAACAATGTCTTGATGATATTTTGCTAAATGTCTTAACATTTGAAGAAAACTGTTTCGAATGATGTCAAAGCAGATGTCTTGACATCTGCCTCCTGAACTGAACGCATCTCATATCAGTTCATGTTTTCTGTTTCTTGATTTCCTGCGCGCCATAAATCAGGATTTGTGACTCATAAGCTGCGAAAAATATGGAGGAATGTTTTTGTATTTGAATTATCTTTATGGATTATATCTTGGCATGTTTTCATGAAAATATTCAAAAGATTTGAATAATTGTTTTTCAGCCCAAGCCCACTGCTGCGCATATGTAATGACTTGCTTCCTTATTTAGAAAACGACAACGTTTGAAGAAGAATACTTTCTTTCTGTCTTAGAAGTTTAAGTCTTTTAATTGTCAAACACTCTAGTATTTATTTAATACTTGTGTTATTATTTGAGTTGTTAATTGTGTATCATTCATAAGCTTTTAAGCATTGAATGATTGAAGTCTTTAAAACTTATTAATTCTGTTGTTTCTTCATTGTAAGTGATTGAAGGGATTTTAGGAGGGCCTCATACCTATGAGTGTCTTAGGTAGAAGTATAGCACAAGTAGTGATTAAGTGATTAGATCAAAAATTGGTTATTTACTGAGGGTCTATGAATTGATACTATCTAGTGGTCTTGTCCCTGGCTTGGTAGCCCCCAGAGTAGGTGTTGTTGTATACTGAATTGGGTTAATAATCCTTTGTGTTTTTACTGCTTTTATTATTGTTGCACTTTACTTTGTCCTCAGATATTTGTGTCGCGATATCTCCTTCGACATCACATATCTGATACCAGAATTTTAGTTGGTATTAGAGCAGGCATCCTGCTCTTTATTTGGGTGAGATCCAGTGAAGATACTTTTTGGTACTATGGACAAGGAAGGAGGATTTATGAACAGACCACCCATTATGGATGAAAGTAATTATGACTATTGGAAACCATGAATGGTTGCCTTCTTAAAGTCTTTGGACAATAGGGCTTGGCAAGTTGTTTTAAAAGGATGGAAACAGTCCGGAGATTGATGAAGAAGACAACAGTCAAGGGAGCTCTAGATCTTTCAACTCCAACCAACATGGGGGATAGTCATGAAGAAGACAACAATCTGGAGATTGATGAAGCCAAAGCTGACTACTCTGAGGAACAATCTCCTCCCACTGTTGACAAGTACAAACAACTAGAGGATCGCCTCAATGCTATGGAGATTCAACAGATACTCGAATTAGATTTAGGAGACATGGGTTTGGTTTCTGGAGTGGTCATCCCCCCAAAGTTTAAAATCCATATCTTTGTCTTGTACAATGGAGTCTCATGCCCTAAGATGCACTTAAAGTCTTATGTTCACAAGATTCAACCATACACAACTGATCCAAAGCTTTGGATCTATTTCTTCCAAGAAAGCCTAGTAGGGACTTAACTCGAATGGTTCTATCAATTGGAGAGTTCTCGCATCCACACCTGGGAGGACTTAGTTGCTGCTTTCTACAAGCAGTATCAGTACAACGCTGATCTTGCATCAACTCATGTGCAGTTGCAGAACATGACCATGGGTTCCAACGAGAGCTTCAAAGGATACGCCCAGAAGTGTAGAGACTTGGCTGGGAGAGTTCAACCCCCTTTAACTGACAAGGAGCTGTTTGACATCTTCATGGGAACTTTGACAAGGCTTTTCTTCAAACACCTAATCGGAAGCTCATCAGTCGGGTTCATCGAGCTAATACTGACCGGCGAAAGGGTCGAAGTTGGCATCAAAAGTGGAAAGATCCAAGGAGCTACACCTCCTGATGCTTAGAAAAATCCATACAGTGGGAAGAAAGAGTCCAATGCAGTGACTGGTCAAAAGAGTCGTCATGACCAACACGTGGGGGCAGTCCTGATCTCCGGTTCTGCATTGCACTGACAACAGCAAAGGGGAAATCAACAAAGGCCAGACGAGCCCAAAAGACATTTTACCAACATCAACATGCCGCTGTCTCAAGCGTTACAACACTTGTTGAGGATGAATCTGATTGCATTGATAGGACCTCATCCAAACCCCAAAACTTCTTCTCCTAACTACAATCCTAATACAACATGTGCTTATCATTCTGACAATCCCGGGCATGACACTAACGATTGTTGGGTGTTGAAGTACAAGATTCAGAATTTGATTGACGCCAAGGAGATCGAGTTTGACCCTCCGGAGACTCCAAACGTGATCACTACTCCTATGTCAAATCATTGAGAGCGTCTTGTTCATTTTGAATTTTCAATTGTAATTTCTTTTGTTATTCAAACAATTATATATTAATGTCAAACTTTGTTTCATTAATGAATTGCATATGTTTGTCTTGATTTGATCCACTCATTTTCATTACATTTAAACTATGCTTTTTACTCACTTTATGACATTTAACTCTTGCTAAAAGATTACAAGCCTTTAGAGGGAGGATGACGAAAACAATGCCATAATCTCATACAGTATGCTTTTGGACAGACCTTGCTAACGATGTACAGGCGTTTCTTTCAAATCCTAAACACTAGAGTTATAAGGAAGATAATCCCTAGTCAACCCCTTTGAGCCAAAGAAGCAGAAGTTTTCTTTCTTACACAAATAAAACCTTTAATCAAAACCTAGGGCAGGGTAGTCTCTCAGTTGATTCAAGCGCGTGTTTAGCCGCAAACTCTCATCTCGTAATACAACGAACGACATCAAAAACATTCCTATATAATCAAAAGAAAGTGATGGTTCCCTATCGCATAGGCAGTCATTATCTCTCGAAGAGAAAAGCCCACTAAGTCAAAACCTGCGAAGGAGACTTAAGAAAAACATGGGCATCCCGCTGACTGTAATCACGACACAGGAACATTCAGGCAAAGATTAGGAAAAAAAATCAAAATAAAGAGGTCACTACGAATCCTCCACAACATGAGAAAAAAAATTTACAAAAAAATGACTGCCTTCCGACAAACTTAATTTGTCTGAACCATCACCAAAACGCCATTCCAAACTCAATTGGAATTCAAACACACAATTAACTGAGCTTAGGACCGAATAACGTCACGAAGAGAGGGTGGGTACAAATACACTTTGAGCCTTTATCCTTTGTTTCTTAAAACCGTGAACCAAACCACGTTACAACCCTTTAAAAGTCCTAATTGAAGCATGGGTTAGTTCGAAAGCATACTGTTACAAAAGGTATCCCGACTCCTGTAGAGCTTTACTCTAAATCCTTAGTTGAATTTTTCTTACAAAATTTCTTTACTCGCTAAAACACATTTTCAAGAATTTCAAGACAAACATAAACTTTGCATTACTTGAATACCATTGTTTGCATATGGCTATTTGTTTGACAGCAGAGAAATTCACACAATGAATAAATAGTGAACGAACGCTCTCTTAGTGAACAAAATCAATTCAACTAGGATGACACTCCCATTGACAAATCTCCTATCAACAAGGGGACATGACATGTCACTATCCAACACACCTGGGGCAGTCCAGTCAAGATTCCAAGAAATCTCTCAAGAATTGCAGAGTAACCAGGGGCAAGTCTCCATCTCCGTCACTTGGGGCATTGAACGTCAATCTCAGCAAAGGGTTACGTACAATCAAACATTTTCTGGTAATACCACAAACATTTGCTGCTAGGGGCAATGGCAAAATTCTTCTCATAAGATGATTCCCCAACAAAAGTTTAATCTCTAAAAACCTTTCCCCAGCTGAGACAACCTCAAGAGTCCTCGAGGACTTTCCCTAGTGAATTCGTCACCTCTCTAGCAGATCGGCAACAGGGTTTATTTCCCTAACAAACTACAGATTCCCTGGTTTGAATTTGCCTTTCCAACTACTATAAATCAAAGGACCACAACTCCCTTTACCCAGTAGACTACTCTACAATCCCCAACAAGTTACTATGAAACCTGGACCCGACCAGATATCAATTTAACTTCGACCCCAGTAGAGCAACGGACAACCGAGACTCCAGAACTCTTTTCCAAGCAGGAATCAACACTCTCCAACAGAGTTTTCAATTTTCCCCAACAAAGTTCTCCTCAAACAACAAAATAGGAATCCTCGGTGGAAATATTCTAAGCAAAGTTTGAAGACACACCAACTCTTCAACAATAATCCAGGATTTAATGACTCCCCGACATTTGTCAAAGATTTATTTTCCCAGACAAAGATACACTTCAATAAACATGTCACATTTCATACATCCTATTTACATACATGATAAGTGCATACAAAACAAATATCATTTATTTTGAGAACATCATTACACAATGCATACATCATGACATTGCAGGAAGCTAATTCTTTACCTTTTCAGGAAAGATCAATCAATAGATAATCATCAACAACAATTTTCAACAAGTTCCAGATTAATACCTGAAACAAGACAGGACACCTATTTGTGGACAATAGATTGAAGATTAATACATGTAACAAGCCAGGACAATTGTCTACATGACAAGATGAGGAAACCCTACACAGGTTCCTCCTATTTCCAAGATGAAGTTTTACACTGACTCATCATCAGGCAACCCTACACAGGTTCCTTCTCTTTCCAAGATGAAGTTTTACACGGACTCATCATCAGGCAACCCTACACAGGTTCCTTCTCTTTCCAAGATAAAGTTTTACACAGACTCATCATCAAGCAACCCTGCACATGTTCTTTCTCTTTCCAAGATGAAGTTTTACACGGACCCATCATCAGAAAACCCTATACAGGTTCCTTCTCTTTCCAAGATAAAGTTTTACATTGAATCATCATCAGGCAACCCTACACAGGTTCCTCCTATTTCCAAGATGAAGTTTTACACTGACTCATCATCAGGAAACCCTACACAGGTTCCTCCTATTTCCAAGATGAAGTTTTACACTGACTCATTATCAAGCAGCCCTACACAGGTTCCCCCTTTCCAGATACAGTTTTACACGGACTCATCATCAAGCAACCCTACACATGTTCCTCCTTTCAAGATGCAGTTTTACATGGACTCATCATTGAAGCAACCCTACCCAGGTTCCTTCTCACTTTTAGATACAGTTCAGATACGCTCCAGACACGGACTCCATTATGATAATCATTCAGTTCTAGCTTACATATACAGTCCAACAATCATTTTTGGATGGCATCTTTAAGCTCATCTCCAACAACTACCCATTATCTCTCTAAATGGAATCTTTAAGCCCATTCCCTACATAATCAACTAACACATCTTCGAGTGCAAATTTTCTGGGTACTCTAGTGTTCAATCATCTTCCACCTTCAAGTCACGAATGGCAGATTTACCAATCTAACTCTTCAGGTGTAAGAAGATTGAACAGGGGCAGTTGTTGCACCCTAAAATTTGCCCTCTCATTTCTCAAAGAATCACCCTGGATCCTCAAGTTTGCTTCCATCCAATTCCAAGCCTTAAAATACAATTTTTCCAAGAAAATCACTCACAAGGGAAAATGGTCATTTGCACACTGAAAAGTCAAACTTTGACTTTTGGATCACAATCAAATTTCAAGAATCATATTTCATCAAGACATGTTGAAATATGAAGTTTGTTTCATGAAGAAATTCAAAAGTCAAAACTACTTTGGAGAAGTCAAAATTCTAAATACTTAGAATTTTTTCTAAGTGTTTAAGAAAATATGACAAGCTCAGAACTTCTGGCCAGATTTTCACCATGATGCAATCTGATTCTGGAAGAACTTCTGATTCAATAATTATAGATTTTAATGAGATCTAAAACATTGCAGAACAAAACTTCTCCTAGAAATGTTGGGATTTCAAGTTATAACTTCTGAAAGACACGTCCTTGAAACTGAAACACTCAGCAAATTCTGGACACTTTTAAGACAGAGTTGGGTCAGAACTTCTGGGTCAATTTTCATAAAGGTTCGGTCAGAGTTTACAAGGGTAATTTAAAGAAGGTTACGAAGCATGCTGCAAGCTTCCTAGAAAGTCTGAGAGCTCATTCAGAACATGTTGGAGCAAGGAGATACAAAGATCAGAAGTTGGTTGTTCATTCTGAATTATGTTGAAACTGAACCTCTGATCCAGAATTAAGGAATGGTGCAGAATCTCACGTTGTAGGATTTCTGGTTTGATCAATCTCATCATCATTTAATGCTCACAACCACTTTTGAGTCTTTATCCAAGGGATTTCCCCCACGTGTACCTCTACTGTCTTGGGATATCAAACTTTGGTGCAAAAGTGTGCTAGGCCCATGTGTTGCTTTTGCTTTTCCTTTATTTTGGCTGACAAATCCAACTTAAGCATGGCTAAAAGCTGCTAACTACCATGTTTGCTTCAAGAACAAGGCAACACCTTAGCATATGAAGGCTATATTCAATGCTTCAGTCAGAACATGACCAAATCCCAAAACCTTGTTTATACAACCTGCTGCACTGCTACAGCACAGTCCTATAACCAACAACTAATTCAGCCTACGCCTGCATCCCATAATTGCACCAAACTAGCATACGAAGACTGTGATCAAAAGGCAAGGGAACAGGATGCCAAAAAGGTTCAAATCCCATTTGTTTTCCCCCCAAAAATCACAACAAATCCACCTATACATAAGTTGCTCCATCACACTTGCGAAGGGCTGGCTTTTGGAGAGAGATTGGCAAAAAGAGAGAAAAGGAAGTTGTGAAACCTTCATAAAAAATCCAGATTTCCCAAACAAAAAACAAAACCTTTGTTCTTCCTTTTGGATCAAAGAACATAACCACTATTCTGTTACTCTCGCTGACACCAGAACATCTGAAGGCAGCAACTCAAAGCTCCAAGCCCACACTCCGGATTCAAGGTAAGTCTTTCTGACTTTGCATTTTTTTTCATTCAGAACATCATTAATATGTAAATATTATAATTGATGTTGTCCACATCATTGCATAAGTAGAAAAACTGTGGATCAGAGCTTCTTGATTAGGGCTAGACTCAGATTTAGGATTAGAACTTCTATAAACTGTTGTGCTGTTATCCTTCTGATTTGCTGTTTAATAAGAACTGAATAAATTGCATAGAACTTCTGATATTCACTCACAATTTTAGCACAACACAAAACTTCTGAGTTCTCCTCACTGTTTTAACATACATAACTTCTGAGTTCTCCTCACTGTTTTAACATAAAAAACTTCTATGATTTTTCTCACTGTTAACACATACTGAACTTCTGATTCTTACATGTTGATAACGCACTAAACTTCTGATATTCACTCACTGTTAATGCACACTGAACTTCTGATGTTCACTCACTGTCTTAGCACAAACTGAACCTCTGAGTTCTCTTCACTGTTTTAATATATAGAACTTCTAATATTTTCTCATTGTTCTAACATTCAGAAGTTCAGTACATAGCAATCCAGAACTTCTGTGTTTTCCCTCTAACGTGTCTTGCAGGACCTCAGCGTGTACCAATCCAGAACTTTTGATTCCACTGGCGTTCCTTTCTGAGTCATCACGCGCCTGACTTTAGAACTTCTGATCCTTGTTGTTTTTCTTGCAGTAACACGTTGTTTCTATCTTTCATTTATTTTCCTTTTCATCCTTTTTAATATTAACATAAAAAGACAAAAATATTTTTCTTTTATTAATTTATTTCTTTTTCATTAAGATAAAAACCATTTTCTAAACAAGTCCTTTTTATTTCTTCTATTGTACATTTCAATATGGTTGTAATAGTAACTTAGGATTTAATTTCATTTGCAACCCCCATTTGTAAATATGTACCCCCATCCCTAAAATATTGTAATAGCGTAGGACTTTACATTTATGCAATTTATCGCTTTCGAATGTAAATGCTAGTAATTAGGGTGTGTATGGAAAGACATGAAAACAACAAATAGACAACCTAAAAAGCAAGACTAAATGCATGAAATCAAACACACTTTGCACACATGCACCCTTAGGGTAATCTCACTTTGTTGCCTATCAGAAAAAATAGTCATGTCCCTCAAACAGGGGCGTTTTAGCAAAAGACCCTCGATAAAAGATCGTAGTCCCTCGATGACCCTCGATGTTGCCTTCGATAAACGATCTAATCCCTAAACGACATTGCTAAAAAGTACCATAGGTTGCCTTCTATGACTATACAAACGTCCCAACATTCGTCCCTTCACACCCAACGATGGGGCTTCTTACCAAAATAATGGTAAAATAGCAACGTCTAAAGGAGGAGGAAAAGAACACCTAAAACCTTTTGAGTAGGTAGATTGCTCCTAATTACTTGCTCAATTTCAAACCAAAAACATCCTTGCTATTTTCAAAACAAACACCTACACATTTCTAAATACCTTTCAAAATCGAAAACATTTTCAAAAGATCAACATCTTTGTATACATTCTTACGAACGAGAATCATTACAAAGATTGCCTAAACAATGGCCTCTTTTACAAAATACTTTCAAAACCACACAAAGCACAATTTCAAACAAAAGCAAGTGATCTAGCAAGTAACTAAGAGCCCATGGAAAACCATGGATGAAAAGGGTGCTAATACCTTCCCTTTTCATAATCTACCCCCCGAACTCAAGAAAACATCTCTAAAGGTCTTTCCTGTGCTTTTTCACCTTTCCTTTAGGATAAAAGAAAAGTCGGTGGCGACTCTTGCTAAACCGCAACATTTGCGAATACAAAACACAAAATAATCAAGTCAGTTCTCCCAGCGCATCAGTCACATTAGAGCTTAATGTTCTACATATTTTAAGAAACAAAAGAAGAATCTATCTGTTACTTGGTCTGAAGAGGACTCAGAGAGTGATCTTGAAGAATTTTCCAAGTATGTTAAAGCATTGATAAGGAAATATGTATATGATGAAGAGTCTAGTGATGATTAACTAACATTTGATGAGTTAGCTGCTTCATACAAAGAATTATGTCTCAAAAGTGCGGAAGTATGCCTAAAAGGGGAGAAACAGAAATCCCTTATAACTCAGATGAAGGCAGAAAGGGAAGAGCGTCTAAAAACTATTTCAAATCTGGAAAGTGAAGTGACTTCTTTGAATTTAAACCTTGATAGAATGGTCATATCTGTCAAGATGTTGAATAATGAGTGTGACACATTAGATAAAATTCTTCAAGCAGGAAGAGTGACAAGAGACAAGAGTGGTCTAGGGTTTAATGAGAAAAAGGAACAAAATTCAGAATAAGATTTATTAGAGTCTAAACCAAGGATGTAAAATCAAATGTCTAAACATCATGGTTAGAAAGGATATCATGGAAAATATCATGGCAAGAAAAAGGTTTAATCACACCAGAGGGAATTCCCAACCCTGGAGATGTCACCACTGTGGAAGGCTTGGTCATACAAGGCCTTTCTGTTTCAAGTTGTATGGGTAACCTAAGAATATTCCTACTCCCAAGACTGATAAGATTCCCCAAAATAGAAAAAAGAAGAAACAATGGGTTCCCAAGTCTAATGTTGCTAGTTTCATAGCTCATACCTCTCTCAGAGTATCAACCAAAGATGACTGGTACTTTGATAGTGGTTATTCTAGACATATGACAGGTGTTAAGAATCTGTTGGCAGATATTAAATCTTATTCCACCAGTTATGTGACTTTTTGTGATGGAGCAAAAGGAGAAATCAAAGGTGTTGGCAAGTTGGAATGTTCAGGTGTCCCTAAGCTTGATGATGTGTTACTTCTTAGAGGGTTAATAGCTAACCTGATAAGTATAAGCCAATTGTGTGATCAAGGATTCAAAGTTAACTTCATTAAGGAAGAATGTCTTGTTTGCAATGAAAAGAATGAAGTTATTATGAAAGGAATCAGATCTAAAGACAATTGTTATTTATGGGTTCCTCAAGAGTTGAACTTCTCCTCAACATGTGCTTTGGCGAAAGAAAATGAAGTTAAACTATGACATCAAAATTTGGGACATTTTCATCTGAAAGGAATGAAAAGAATTATATCTTAAGAAGCTGTGAGAGGGATTCCTAAGTTCGAGATAGAAGAAGGAAGAGTATGTGGTGACTTCCAGATTGGAAAGCCAACTAAGATGTCACATCAGGAGATCCAACATCTTACTACATCAAAAGTTTTGGAAGTTCTTCACATGGACTTGATAGGACCTATGCAGGTTGAAAGTCTTGATAGAAATAAGTATTCCTATGTTGTTGTAGATGACTTCTCTAGATACACATGGACAAGCTTTATTAGAGAAAAATTAGAAAATTTTGAAGTGTTTAAAGATCTCTATCAAAAACTCCAAATGGAAAAAGATAGTCATGTTATTAGAATCAGGAGTGATCATGGAAAGGAATTTGAGAACAACAAATTTGCTGACTTTTTCTCTTATGAAGGAATCAACCATGAATTCTCTTCTCCCATTACTGCTCAACAAAATGGGATTGTGGAATGCAAGAGCAGAACCCTTCAAGAATCTTCCAGAGCCATGATTCATGCTAAGAAGTTACCCTACCATTTTTGGGCTAAAGCTATGAATATTGCATGCTATATCCATGACAGAGTCACTCTAAGGAAAGGCAATGCATCCACCTTGTATGAAATATGAAGGGGAAGAAAACCAATTTTTAAATACTTTCATGTTTTTGGAAGCAAATGTTACATCTTAGCTAATTGTGAACAAAGGAGGAAGATGGATCCCAAGAGTGATGAAGGAATATTCCTGGGTTACTCTATAATTAACAGAGCTTGCAGAGTTTTTAACTCCAAAACCAAAGTTATGATGGAGTCAATAAATGTTATTATTGATGATAAGGGATGAAATGTTAAAGAAGACGTCTCAGGATATGTTGGAACATCTTTTTCTAATATTCTAACATAATCAAATGACAGAAGTATTGATTCTAATCCACCTCAAGAAGATCCTGAGCCTAGTCATCTTAATAAAGGACCTTCAATTAGAACCTAGAGAGACCATCCTAAGGAGCTTATCATAGGAGATCTAAATAAAGGAGTGACTACCAAATCAAGAGATGGAATATCAAACTCTTGCTTTGTGTCAAAAATTGAGCCTAAGAATGTTAAAGAGGCCCTAAATGATGAGTTATGGATTAATGCTATGCAGGAAGAGCTAGAATAATTCAGTAGAAATGAAGTTTGGGATCTAGTTCCAAGACCTGAAGGGACAAATGTAATTGGCACAAAATGGGTGTACAAGAATAAATCTGATGAAAAAGGGGTGGTCACTAGAGACAAGGCAAGGTTAGTTGCAAAAGGGTACACTCAAATTGAAGGAGTTTAATTTGACGAAACCTTTGCCCCTGTGGCCAGACTTGAATCAATCAGACTACTCTTGGGAGTTGCATGCATACTGAAATTTAAATTGTTTCAAATGGATGTAAAAAGTGCCTTCTTAAATGGATATCTGAATGAATAAGTTTATTTGGAAAAACCAAAGGGATTTGTTGATCCAAGGTTTCCTAAACATGTCTACAAACTGAAGAAAACTCTGTATGGATCAAAGCAAGCTCTAAGAGCTTGGTATGTGAGATTGACAAAATTTCTTGGCGAGAATGGATATAGGAAAGGTGGCATAGACAAAACTCTTTTTGTCAAGGAAGAAGAAGTAAATATCATGATTGCACAGATTTATGTTGATGTTATTGTGTTTGGTGGGATGTAAAATGAGATGGTTCAACAGTTTGTCAAGCAAATGCAGTCATAAATTGAGATGAGCCTTGTTGGTGAATTAACCTATTTTCTTGGTATGCAAGTTAAACAAATGGAAGATTCCGCATTGTTATCTCAGAGCAAGTACGCCAAGAATATAGTAAATAAATTTGGGATGAAAAATGCCAGCCACAAAAGAACTTCTGCCCCCACACATCTGAAGTTGTTTAAAGATGAAAAATGAGTAAGTGTGGATCAAAGTCTTTACAGAAGTATGATATGCAGTCTTCTATATCTCATAGCTAGCAGACCTGCCATTGCCTTTGCTGTAGGGGTGTGTGCAAGATATCAAGTTGATCCTAAAGTTATCCATGCCAACCTTGTAAAGAGAATTCTTAAATATGTGAATGGGACATGTGACTATGGTATGCTATACTCTCATGGACCCAATTCATCCTTAACTGGTTATTGTGATGCTGATTGGGAAGGAAGTGCTGATGATAGAAAAAGTACATCAGGAGGATGCTTCTTTCTGGGAAATAATCTCATATCTTGGTTCAATAAGAAGCAAAATTGTGTGTCTCTGTCCACTGCTGAGGCTGAGTATATTGCTGCAGGAAGCAGTTGTTCTCAATTGGTTTGGATGAAACAAATGTTAAGAGAATACAATGTCAAACAAGATGTCATGAAATTATTTTGTGACAATTTAAGTGCTATAAACATATCAAAGAATCCCATTCAACACAGCAGGACCAAACATATTGATATCTGTCGTCACTTCATAAGAGAGCTTATTGAAGAAAAGATTGTTTCCTTAGAACATGTAGCCACTGAATTGCAACTGGCTGACATCTTCACTAAGGCTTTAGATGCTAATCAATTTGAGAACTTAAGAGAAAAATTATGGATTTTCTTATATGAGGGTTTGTAGCAATTAAGGGTGTGTGGGAATATCATTAAAGTGATATTATATTATTTATGTTTTCAACAAATCAAATTTCGAAAACAATCATTATTATACTGTCTCAAAGTGTTTCCCACACGCTACCAAATTTCATCTTTCAATTTTCACAAACTCTTCATTCTCCTCTACAAAAAAAGAACCCTTGTCACTCTTCATCTCTTTGCTCAAAAATATTCAAAGAAGTCTCAAAATCATGCATCGTCTTCCTCGAAATGTATCAACTTCTCTGAAAATCTCTCCCTTGACAAAGTACTTAATGCTACTCCTCTAACAACTATACCACCTCTTGAGAAGAAGGTCAAGAAAACCAGATCATCACCTGCAAAGAAATCCAATGATAATAAAGGTAACTCTTCTACTGCTACTGATAATAGGATAAAAGAAGAGATTGTTAATGTTGATCGAAGCATTATAAGGCTAGTAGTAGAGTATTAAATGAAGGTTTTATTATTACTGGTATTTATGCTCCCCTTTCTCGTACGCCTCCTCCGACTGACAAAGGAAATGACCCTAAAAGTATTGTTGATGAATCATCCACCTTCAAGAAAGATGCTGCTGAAAGCAAACTTGAGAAGCTTGTTATCTCTGCTCTATAGGAAGTGGAAGAAGAAAATGTTGAACAAGATGTTGAAGAGAACTCTCCTACTAAGGAAGATGTTATTGCCTCCAAGGTTACAGAAGGTCAAAATGATGAGAATGTGGTTAATGTAGATGAGTTGTCTGACAATGAGCTCATTACTAATGTGGTGCTTGGAATTGCAAAAAGGCTCAAATCCAGGAAAGTGAAGGATGTAAATGTCACCCCCTGTCAAGACTACCAAGAATAAAATCATGTATGGTCCCCCAAAGCCCGGAAGTAAAGTGGTTCCTCCATCTAGCAAAAAAAAAGCTAGACTTGATAGCTCCACTGATGATGATGGTGATGTAAAAAGATCTAAAAGTAAAAAGAAAGTTGTGGTTGAAGAAGATGACTAGACTATGATGTCGAGCAAGATGTCTAGGACATCTCTCCTATCAAAAGGTATGCAAGAAAGAAGATTTCTGTTAGGGTTCCTGATGCTCCCCTTGACAACATTTACTTCCATTTTGTTAGGAATGCTAAAAAGTGGAAGTATGTTTTCCAAAGAAGAATTTCCCTGAAAAGAGAATTTGGAGTTGGTGCTCTGGAATGAAATTAAATCAGGAAGCTGATATCTTATACTGGATTGATGAAAACTGTCACCAGGTTTGCCAAATTCTATGAGACTCTTGTTAAGGAATATATTGTTAATATTCTTGTTGACTGTGTTGATCATAAAAGTAAGGAGTATAGAAAGGTGTATGTTAGGGGTAGATGTGTAAAATTTTCCCCTGCCATCATAAACAGATTTTTGGATAGGTCTCAAGATGACTTTTGTGAGTTAGAAGTAACAGATAATCAAGTGTGCAGAGCTATCACTTTCAATCAAGTAAGTGATTGGCCCTTGAAAAACAAACTTCTGGTTAGCAAGCTAAGTGTGAAATATGCTATTTTGCACATAATTGGAGCTTCTAATTGGGTTCCTACAAATCATACTTCAACCATCACTATTGGCTTAGGAAAGTTTATCTATGTTGTTAGAAATAAGAAACTATTTGATTATGGTACTTACATCTTTGATTAGACTATTAAGCATGCAGGAACTTGTGCTATTAAGATTCCAATTGCGTTTCCTTCCCTCATCTGTGGAATTATTCTTAATCAGCATCCTGGAATTCTAAGTGGTAATGATGAAGTGTGCAAGAGGGAGTATGCTTTGACCTTTCACTTCAACCTTTTTTCATGAAAACATGTCCCATACATTGTTTTGACATTTGCACCTGCTGAAAACAAGACCTCCACCAAGGGTGACATGATCAATGAATTAAGGGAAGCTTGCAAAGAACTAGATGATGTGATCAGAGTTAGTTTAGCAAAGAAGCCAAATTTTGAAAAGATGATCAAGGAGATGCAAAAGGACAACAACTTTAATGATAGAGTGAGCTCTGAAGGAGGAGATTCTAGTGAGGAAGGAAGTTCTTACTCAACCAAATCTACTGGTCCCGATGACAGTTAGACTATTTTATGTTTATTTATCTGAACCATTTGTTTATTTTTGGCACTTGCATGTGCTTGACATTCGGATTATATGGTATGTACCTATATTACTGATATTCTCCTGAATGCATCCTTTAATTTGGCATATTATGACTAAAAATGGGGAAAGAAAGTGATTGACTGACCACTGACCACTGATTAAGGGGGAGCCTCATGTCCCAGAAGATGCCTCATAAGATGTTCTGACATCTTCCTGTGCTAATAATTAACTGCCAAATGATTTTTTTTGCCTTGCTTATGTTGCTGCTCTGATAATATGCTCTGATAATGTTTTAGCCAAAATTTGCCAAAGGGGGGAGTTTGTAAGTGTTTTGTTGGCAACAATTTTGGTAAAACAATGTCTTGATAATGGTTTGCTAAATGTCTTAACATTTTAAGCAAACTGTTTTGAATTATGTCAAAGCAGATGTCTTGACATTTGCCTCCTAAACTGAACACATCTCATATCAGTTCATGTTTTCTGTTTCTTGATTTCCTACGCGCCATAATTCATGATTTGTAACTCATAGGCTGCGAAAAATATGGAGTAATATTTTCTATTTTGAATTATCTTTATGGATTATATCTTGGCCTGTTTTCATGGAAATATTCAAAAGATTTGAATATTTGTTTTTCAGCCCAAGCCCACTGATGCGCATATATAAGGACCTGCTTCCTTATTCAGAAAACGACAACTTTTGAAGAAGAATACTTTCTTTCTGTCTTATAAGTCTAATTCTTTTAATTGTCAAACACTCTAGTATTTATTTAATGCTTGTGTTGTTATTTGGGTTATTAACTGTATAACATTCATAAGCTTTTAAGCATTGAATGATTGAAGTCTTTAAAACTTATTAATTTTGTTGTTTCTTCATTGTAAGTGATTAAAGGGATTTTAGGGGGGGCTCATACTTAGGAGTGTCTTAGGTAGAAGTATAGCATGGGTAGTGATTAAGTGATTAGATCATAAATTGGTTGTTTACTGATGGTCTATGAATTAATACTATTTAGTGGACTTGTCCCTGGCTTGGTAGCCCCTAGAGCAGGTGTTGTTGTACACTGAACTGGGTTAACAATCCCTTGTGTTTTTACTGATTTTATTATTGTTGCACTTTACTTTGTCCTCAGATATTTGTGTCGTGACAGCTCATTCAACATCACACATCTGATACTAGAATTTCACATGTTTACAAACTGAAGAAAGCTTTGTATGGATTAAATCAAGCTCCAAGAGCTTGGTATGAGAGATTGACCGAATTTCTTGGTGATAATGAATATGGGAAATGTGGCATAGAAAAAACTCTTTTTGTCAAGGAAGAAGAAGGGAAGATCATGATTACACCGATTTATGTTGATGATATTGTGTTTGGTGGGATGTCAAATGAGATGGTTCAACATATTGTCAAGCAAATGCAGTCAGAATTTGAGATGAGCCTTGTTGGTGAATTAAGTTATTTTCTTGGTCTGCAAGTTAAACAAATGGAAGATTCCATATTTTTATCTCAGAGAAAATATGTTAAGAATATAGTAAAGAAGTTTAGGATGGAAAATGCCAATCACAAAAGAACTCCTGCTCCCACACATCTGAAGTTGTCTAAATATGAAAAAGGAGTAAGTGTGGATCAAAGTATTTACAGAAGTATGATAGGCAGTCTTCTATATCTCACAGCTAGCATACCTAACATTGTCTTTGCTACAGGGGTGTGTGCAAGATATAAAGTTGATCCTAAAGTTATCCATGTCAACCCTGTGAAGAGAATTCTTAAATATGTGAATGGGACAAGTGACTATGGTATGATATACTCTCATGGATCTAGTTTTGCCTTAATTGGTTATTGTGATGTTGATTGGGCAGGAAGTGCCGATGATAGAAAAAGTTCATCATGATGATGCTTTTTTCTGGGAAATAATCTCATATATTGGTTCAGTAAGAAGCAAAATTGTGTGTCTATGTCCATTGCATAGGCTGGGTATATTGCTGCATGGAACAATTGTTCTCAATTAGTTTGGATGAAACAAATGCTAACAAAGTATGATGTCAAACAAGATGTCATGACATTATTCTGTGACAATGTAAGTGCTATAAACATATAAAAAAAAATCCTATTCAACACAGCAGGACTAAACACATTGATATCCACCATCACTTCATAAGAGAACTTGTTGAAGAAAAGATTTTTGCCTTAGAACATGTAGCCACTGAATTGCAATTGGCTGACATTTTTACTAAGGCTCTGTGTAACGCAGTGGGAGAACTGAATTGGGTGTTTTGAGTTTGATTGCAATTATGTGGATAGAAATATTCTCCACCTACTTTTCTTTTATCCAATAAGGAAAGGGTGAAAAGAACAGGAAAGACCTTTTGAGATTATTTCTTGAGTTCGGGGGGTAGGTTATGAAAAGGGAAGGTATTAACACCCTTTTTATCCATATTTATTTATGGGCTCTTAGTTGCTTGCTAGATCACTTGCTTTTGTTTGAAAATGTGCTTGTGGTGTGGATTTTGAAAGTATTTCGAAAACATCTTTGTAATGGTTCTCGTCTCTATAAGAACACGTACAAAAAGCTTTGTCTTTTGAAAATGTTTCAAGATGAAAGTGTTGGTGTAAAAAATGTTTTGTTGTGAGCAAGCGAGCAACTAGGAGCATCCTACCTACTCAAAAGGCCTTAAACATTCTTTTCCTTTTCCTTTAGATGTTGCTATCTTACCATTGATTTGGTAAGAAGCCCCGTCGTTGGACGTGAAGGGACGGACGTGGGTCAATTGTATAGTCATAAAAGGTAACCTATGAGACATTTTAGCAATTTTTGTTTAGGGACTAGATCGTTTACCAAAGGCAACATCGAGGGACTATGATCTTTTACCGAGGGTCTTTGCTAAAACGCCCATATTTGAGGGACATCACTATTTTTTGAGGCAACAAAGCGAGATTACCCTAGAGGTGCATGTGTGAATGGTATGTTTGATTGCATGCATTTAGTCTTTGATTAGGGTGGTCTAATTGTTGGTTTTATCTTGCCATACACCCTAATTACTAACATTTATGAAAGCAAAAAAAATGCGGAAAATAAAGGTCCTACGCTATTACATGTTTTTTGAAGGATGGGGTATACAAGTGTACAAGTGGAGGTTGGAAAAAATAAAAGTCCTAATTATTACAACCAAATTGGATGAAAATAAAAGCAAAATATCAAAAGAAAATCAAAATTTATGTTGTCTGGTCTGACACGGGCCGTGTCCCATGACACATGCACCCATGTCAGCTTCTACAATGGTCGATGCGTGTTTTTTCCTTTTCTGTACTAGCTAAACTGACACGGGACGTGTCCAGTGACACGGGCATCCGTGTCAGCCCCTGACCTGCATTTTTATTAGCGTAAAGTTCCAGTATGTCTGACACGGCCGTGTCCTGTGACACGGGCACCCGTGTCAGCCTCTGACCTACATTTTTATGAGATTTTTTCTAACAGAGGAGCTGACACGGCCGTGTCGTGTGACACGGGCACCTGTGTCGTGTGATACGGGCACCCGTGTTGTGTGACACGGGCACCCGTGTCAGCCCCTGTCTTGGCTCTTTTTTAGTGAGTTTTCCATTTTTTTATTTATCTTTTACATATCTTTTGAACACAAACATAAAATGATGTATGGAAAAAGATATTACAGTTTGGAAAAAAAGTATACCTCTTGAAGCGAAACTTTGGAATACGTATTGATATCTCCAGATGCAAAGTGATAAATGATTGAGCTCCTCTTTGTTGCTACTCCAATCCTTGCTCTGTGTGACAAAGTTCCAGAATCGCTCCAACCCAGTCAAAGGTGCAAAGTACTATTTTTTTGTTTATGCTTGGAGGGTGATGATAAAGGTGTTACAGAAACTGTTCTTATGTTAGAACAATCTCTATGAGATGTATATGAGTTGTTCGGGTAGTTGGTTTAGGGGAAAGTTTGCAAGGTTGTACAACAATGGGTTGAGGATTTTTCTGTTTTGTGAGTGAAAACAGAGTTGAAGATCAGCAAAGTTTTATGGATCAACTGAGCTTTATGAATAAGTTGGGTTTTATAATGAGCAGAGTTTAACAAAAGTTCTGTTTTTCTCTTCTCTCCTTTTTCTCTCCAAAAAAAAACCCCCTTGAGTCTTATGAAACAATCCCTTTTTGTAGATCCTTGACTGAGGTTTAGGAGGGAAACAAAATAAGTTGTTTTGATCTGTTTTTGCCTACTACTTTGAGCTTTTTCCACACAATTTTCTTTTGCCATTTTGGTGCAGTTTTGTGGCTGTTATGATGCAGGCTAGAGCAGACTGCATATAGCAGTTTTGGATTGGTTTTTTGGACTATATAGGACAACACATACAAGTTTTGTGACAGGTTTGTGGTGCAGTATAACACAAGTTTTTGTAGGACAACAAATAAGCAGGTTTGTGGTGCAGCATTGCACAAGGTTTTGTAGGACAACAAATGACCAGGTTTTTGGAGTGTTGTGGTAATACATAGAAGTATCATATCATTTTTTTGTTCAGCAATAACTTAGACAACATAGTTTGCAGCATGAAACAAGTTTGGTTTGTGGAGCAATTTATGCACATTGTATCAAAGACAAAGCATTGTGGTAAGATTTTGAGTCAAAGGAAAAAGTCCAAGCAATACAAAGTTTAGGATTTGTAAACTTGCAAAAATGCCACTTTGTAATAACTTGAGTTATTTGTAACATCTTGAACTATTTTGAAATTGTAGTGACAACATGTCATGAAACAATGAACTTAACTTAGAAAAATTTCCAAGTCTTGCAAAAGTTGGATTTTTGACTTTCTTGATTTTTGATGATCACTTTTCATATTTTGGATGTCTTGATGAAATATGATTTTTGAGACTCAACTTTGGTCAAAAAGTCAAAGTTTGACTTTTTAGTGTACAATTGACCTTTCCCACCAGTTGACCGAATTTTGTCTATCAATCCACTGATCTCAGGAGATGAATTGAAATATCAATTAGGTCAAAATTACGCGCTCGTATATTTGAGATCATACTTCCAACCAATAAGCTAGGTATTAGGTCAAAAATCAAAGTTCGATCATTTTCAATAAAAACCCTAATTTTGCCCATTTTGCCCTTTTGGTAATTTGAATTACTTTCTTGGAAAATTGTGATCCAAGACTTGAAACTTGACAAAAATATTCTTGAGGGTCCATAATGATCCATGAAAGTCATTTGAAACATTATGAATCCAACTTCCTTTGTACAAACTCAAACCCTAATTTGAGGTATTAGTGCTGAGGAGATTATTTGACCTAGTCGATACTTGCACAAACTTGAGGCATTAAAGATATTTGTAGGAAATATCGTGAGAAATGAGAGGTAAAATTTTGGGGTACAACAACTGCTCCTGTTCAATCTTCTTAAACCTGAAGAGTTATATTTGCAAACCTGTCATTCGTGACTTGAAGGTGGAAGATGATTAAATACCAGAGTGCCCAGAAATTTGCACTCGATGATACGGTGGTTGATTATGCAGGGAATAGGCTTAAAGATTCCATTTGGAGAGATGATGGAGAGTTGTCGTTGATGGGCTTACAGATGCCATACAAAAGTGATTGGTGGCAAAAATTTGAAGAAGTATCAGAATAAATCTCTGGTTTATTTATACTGAAATAGTAGATGTAGTGTGATGAGTATCAGAAAAATATCCATAAATGGATTGTATCTGACTTGCATCTGAAAGGTGTACCGAATGAGCGTCAAAATGACATTCGTATCTGGATCGTATATGGACTGTATTTGAGAAATATGTTGAATGAGCATCAGAATGGCATCCGTATCTAGAGCGTATCTGAACTGTACCTGAAAGTTAAATCTAAATGAATATCAGAATGGCATCCGTATTTGGAGCGTATCTGAATTGTATCTGAAAATTGAATCTGAATGAGTATCAGAATGGCATCTGTATCTAGAGCGTATCTGAACTGTATATGAAAGCTGAATTTGAATGAGTATCAGAATGACCTCCGTATCTAGAGTGTATCTGAACTGTATCTGAAAGCTGAATCTGAATGAGTATCATAATGGCATCCGTATCTAGAGCGTATCTGAACTGTATCCAAAAGTTAAATCTGAATGAGTATTAGAATGGCATCCGTTTCTGGAGTGTATCTGAACTGTATCTAAAAGCTGAATCTGAATGAGTATCAAAATGGCATCCGTATCTGGATCATATCTGAACTGTATCTGAAAGCTGAATTTGAATGAGCCCATGTAGGATTGCTTCATTATGAGTTTTTTTAAAACTGTATCTGGAAATGAGAGGGAGCCTGGGTAGGGTTACTTCAGCTGGTCGAGTAGATAGTTGTCCTGTCTGATTCCAGGTATTAATCTCTAACTTGAGAAAGAAAGATAGTCTTCCTGGCTTGTTACAGGTGTTAATCTTCAATCTCTTCATGTAGATAGTTTTCCTGGCTTGTTACATGTGTTAATCTACAATCAGTCGTCCAAAGATAGTTTTCCTGGCTAGTTACAGGTATTAATCTGGAACTTGAAAAAGTTGGTCGTTGAGACAATTGTCCTGTCTAGTTTCAGGTATTAATCTCTGACCTTTATAAGATGTTGATGATAGTCATCTGTTGATGTGATCTTTCTTGAAAAGGTAAAGAGTTAGCTGCATGCAGTGCCATGACGTATGAAATGCATAGTGAAACGATGTTCTCAAAATAAATGAGATTGTGTCGTATGTACTTCTCATGTATGTAATATGTTGCATGAAATGCAAAATGTTATCGGAATGTATTTTTGTTTTGGAAAATAAATCCTTGACAAATGTTGGGGAGTTTTGGGAGGTTGAATCCCGGATGACCGTTGGGGATGAAGAGTATGCCCATCTTCAAACCTTGCTTAGAACGTTTCTACTGGGGATTCCTGTTTTTTTAGGAGAACTCTTTTGGGGAATGTTGACTTCGCTTGAGAAGAAAAATTCTATGGAGAGTCTTGATTCCTGCTTGGGGAAAGGAGTTCATGAGTTTTAGTTGTCTGTTGTTCTATTGGGGAGTTATCTCTTGAAAGTTAGCTGTTATCTGGTCGGATTCCAGGCTTCACAACGACTTGCTGGGGATAAAGAAATTGACGGTTATCTGGTTTGTTTTTCCAGGTTTTGCAGCAGCTCACTAGGGATTGTAGAAAAGTCTACTGGGGAAGAGGAGTTGCGGTCCCTTTATTTGTAGTAGTCGGGGAGGCAAGCTCAAGCTGGGGAATTTGTAGTTTGTCGGGGAAATAAACCCTATCGCCAATCTTTTGGAGATGTGTTTTCTTTTGGCAGAACTCCTCGAGGATTCTTGAGATCGACTCAGTTGGGGAGAAGTTTTCAGAGATTGAAACTCTGGTTGTGGATTACCCTATGAAAAGGACTTTGTGGGGGATTTGTCACTGCCACTAGCAGCAAGTTTTTGTAGCATTTCCAGGAAGTGTTTGCTTGACCGTTCGTAACCCTTTGATGGAATTCACATTTAATGTCCCAAGTGATTCAGATACAAGCCCGCCCCTGGTTATTCAGCACTTCTTGAGAGATTTCTTGGAATCTTGACTTGATTGCCCTAAATGTGCTGGACAGTGACACATCAAGCCTCTTTGCTTATAGGCGATATGTAATTGGAAGCTTCATCCTATTTGAAGTGGTTCTGTTCATTGAGAGAGTTTTTGTTCACTGGATATTCGTTATGTGAATTTCTCCGCTGTCAAACAATTAGCCATATGCAAACAACAATATTCAAATAATGCAAAGTTTATGCTTGCTTTGAAGTGTTGAAAATGCATTTTAGCAGATAAAATAGGTTTGCAAGTATGTGAATTCAAATTAGGATTTAGAGTAAGCCTTACAGGGGTCAGGATACCTTTTATAACAATATGCTTTCGGACTAACCCATGCTTCAATTAGGACTTTCAAAGGTTGTATCATGGTCTGGTTCACAGTTTAAGAAACAAAGGATAAGGCTCAAAGTGTATTTGTACCCGCCCATTCTTCATGATGTCCTTCAGTCATAAACTCAGTTAATTATGCGTTTGGACTCCAATCGAGTCTGGAATGACGTTTTGGTGATGGTTCAGACAAGTTAAGTTTGTTGGAAGGCAGACATTTTTTTGTGCCATATTTTCCATGTTGTTGAGGATTTGTAGTGACCTCTTTTTGATTTATTATTCTGATTTTTCCTGACTGTTCTTATTTTTGAGATTACGTTCAGCGGGATGCCCCAATTTTTCTTAAGTCTCCTTCGTAGGTTTTGACTTAGTGGGCTTTTTCTTTTCTTTTGAGAGATAATGACTGTCTATTTTGGTAGGGAACCATCACCGTATTTTGATTCCAAGGGAATGTTTTTGATGTCATTCGCTGTATACGAAGTGAAGGTTTGCGACTGAACGCGCGTTTGAATTAACTTGAAGACTACTCTTCCCCAGGTTTTGATTAAAGGTTTCAGTTTGTGTAAAAAATAAACTCCTACTTCTTTGGCTCAAAAGGGTTGACTAGGGATTATCCTCCTTATAACTCCAATGTTTAGGAATTGAAAGAACACTTGTACATCGTCAGCAAGGTCTGTCCAAAAGCATATTATATGAGATTAAGGCATTGTTTTCGTCATCCTCCATCTAAAGGCTTGCAAATTTTAAAACAAAAGTTCAAGATTATAAAGGGAGTAAAAACAATAGTTTAAATAGAATGACAATGAATTGATTAATTCAAGACAAACATATTTAATGCATTAATGAGAGTAATCAAAGTCTGACATAAAGATAGTTGTTTAAGCAAACAAAGAAATTACAACTGAAAATTCGAATAAACAGAAAATTTCCTCACCCAGAGTGTTGCTTCAATTGGATGCCCTTGAGGGGTGGTAGAAGAGCTCCGGTTGACCGTCTTGTGTGAACTCCAACGCTCCTCCGTCGATCAGATTTTGAATCTTGTACTTCAACGCCCAACAACCGTTTGTGTCATGCCCAGGACTGTAAGAGTGATAGGCGCACCTTGCCTTGGGATTATAGAGGGGGAAGCAGTACTGGGGTTTGGACGAGGCCTTATCAACGTAATCAGATTTATCCTCAACATGTGTTACAATGCTTGAGACAGTGGCATGTTGATGTTAGTAAACTGTCTCTCGGGCTTGTTTTGCCTTTGTTGATTTTCCCGTTGATGTTGACGAGGTCGTTGTTGGTCTCGTGAGATGGCAGCAATCTGAGAAGGTCGACTCTCCCTCAAAATGGTTTGTGGTCTCATGGGAGGATGAATAATGACTTGATCCCCAATCTTGACTGTTTGCTTCATACGTTTTCCACTGTCTTGATGAAGGTTGTTGAAGAGGGTCCTTAACTCCTCTTGTCCCCGTGCTAAATTTTGGATAAGAGCCATCTGGCCCACCAGTTGTCCCATCATCTGGATTTTCATTGTTGGCATTTCAGTTTGTAGTCGTTCCAACATGTCATCCTTGTTGTCCTCAGGATTCTCCAAGATCATGCCCCTAGTGAGGAGTGCTTTCACCTCTTCTTGTCCCTTGGACAGGTTCAAAAACATTTCCTGAAGTTGAGAATTTTGAGTCGGAATGTCTTTGATAGTCTATTCTAGAGTCATTTCTACTGAAATAAACAGTAAGCAAATGAGAGACCTGTGTGGAAAAACCTGTCATGATATGATGCATGGTATGTGGATGCAATGTTTTCAAGGATCTCGTAGGGTAAACACAAGAAGATGTTAGAAGTTAAACTTTGACTATAACTTTGATTGAAGAACCTCGTATCGGTGGATGTCCTTCCTCGAGTATAAAGTTCACCATGTCAAGTAGGTCATAGCCCTTGACTCAAGTTATCGTGCTTTGGTCTTGACGACATTTGGTTAGAGGAAAATAAATCCTCTTGCTCTTTAAAAGTTATCTGGTTCAACATGACCCTGCATCATAGGCCCTTGAGATCCTTGAAATGGTTATTGAAAATGCTATGCTATGATGTTATGCACAAGTATGCAAAGTAAGCAAGTTATCATGTACAAATAGTCATATACACACAAAGCAGACAAGTCCTTAGGTTTAGGCTTGCATGGAGTTTGTAGGTAAGTACCCTCTTGAAGTTTAGTTGGCTTAACTTGTCCTGGTAATAGTAACCAGGTTCTACGGGATCTCAAAATCATTGATCTTTCTTCATCGGGCATTGTTTCAGCGGAAGCCTCTTTATTAGCGACCGAAATATCCCGCAAGTCTGATCTCAATGAGCGTAGCATCGAGTATCAACCAATTTCGGACTGCACCAAAGCTGGCTACCTCACTACTTCCTAATGGAAAAATTGTTCAATTAAGGTTCTAAGGTCAGTTAGTGCTTCATGACACCACACAACGGCCCCATATTCTCCTTGACTACTCAAGGGCTACTGATACCAACAAATGTGTCACACTAACATAGCTATTGCTTAGACCATATCGGTATACCCCGCACAGTTTCCACAATCTATTGCTACTTACCTAAAAGGTGCCCCAAATTCGGGTAGAGGATCAAAACAAACCCAAACAAGGAACCATAATGTAAAGCATGCAAGTCGAACAAGGAAAGTAAGTAAAGGTGTCTAGCCCTAAGGTAACCCCACTTTTAAGTAAATTCCCCAGCAGAGTCGCCAGTTTTGTAACACAGTGGGAGAACTAACTTGGGTGTTTTGCATTTGATCGCACTTGTGTGGATAGCAAGAGTCGCCACTGAATTTTCTTTTATCCAATAAGGAAAGGGTGAAAAGAACATGAAAGACCTTTCGAGATTATTTCTTGAGTTTAAGGGGTAGGTTATGAAAAGGGAAGGTATTAACACCTTTTTCATCCGTAGTTATCTACAGGCTCTTAGTTGCTTGTTAGATCACTTGCTTTTGTTTGAAAATGTGCTTGTGGTGTGGATTTTGAAAGTATTTTGAAAACATATTTGTAATGGTTCTCGTCTCTATAAGAACACGTATAAAAAGCTTTGTCTTTTGAAAATGTTTCAAGATAAAAGTGTTGGTGTAAAAAATGTTTTGTTGTGAGCAAGCGAGCAACTAGGAGCATCCTACCTACTCAAAAGGTCTTAAACATTCTTTTCCTTTTCCTTTAGATGTTGCTATCTTACCATTGATTTGGTAAGAAGCCCCATCGTTGGATGTGAAGGGACGGACGTGGGTCAATTGTATAGTCATAGAAGGCAACCTATGAGACGTTTTAACAATTTTCGTTTAGGTACTTGATCGTTTACCGAAGGCAACATCGAGGGACATCGAGGGACTACGATCTTTTACTGAGGGTCTTTGCTAAAACGCCCATATTTGAGGGACATGACTATTTTTCGAGGCAACAAAGCGAGATTACTCTAGAGGTGCATGTGTGAATGGTGTGTTTGATTGCATGCATTTAGTCTTTGATTAGGGTGGTCTACTTGTTGGTTTTATCTTGCCATACACCCTAATTACTAACATTTATGAAAGCAATAAAAATACAGAAAATAAAGGTCCTACGCTATTACATGCTTTTTGAGGGATGGGGTATACAAGTGGGGGTTGTAAAAAATAAAAGTCCTAATTATTACAACCAAATTGAATGAAAATAAAAGCAAAAGATCAAAAGAAAATCAAAATTTATGTTGTCTGGTCTGACACGGGCCGTGTCCTATGACACGAGCACCCGTGTCAGCTTCTGTAATGGTTCATGCGTGTTTTTTCCTTTTCTGTACTAGCTAAACTGACATGGGCCGTGTCCAGTGACACGGGCACCCGTGTCAGCCCCTAACCTGCATTTTTATTAGCGTAAAGTTCCAGTATGTCTAACACAGCTGTATCCTGTGACACGGGCACCGTGTCAGCCCATGACCTACATTTTTGTGATATTTTTCCAAACAAAGGAGCTGACATGTCCGTGTCGTGTGACACGGGCACCCGTGTCAGCCCCTGTCTTGGCTCTTTTTTACTCAGTTTTCCCTTTTTTATTTATTTATCTTTTACATATCTTTTGAACACAAACAGAAAATGATGTATGGAAAAAGATATTACAGTTTGGAAAAAAAGTATACCTCTTGAAGCGAAACTTTGGAATACGTATAGATATCTCCGGATGCAAAGTGATGAATGACCGAGCTCCTCTTTGGAGCTACTCCAATCTTTTCTCCGTGTGACAAAGTTCCAAAATCGCTCCAACCCAGTCAAAGGTGCGAAGTACTGTTTTTTTGTTTATGCTTGGAAGGTGATGATAAAGGTGTTACAGAAACTGTTCTTATGTTAGAGCAATCTCTATGAGATGTATATGAGTTGTTTGGATAGTTGGTTTAGGGTAAAGTTTGCAAAGTTGTACAATAATGGGTTGAGGATATTTCTATTTTGTGAGTGAAAACAGAGTTGAAGATCAGCAAAGTTTTATGGATCAACTGAGCTTTATGAATAAGCTGGGTTTTATGAATGAGCAGAGTTTAACAAAAGTTATATTTTTATCTTCTCTCCTTTTTCTATCCAAAAAAATCCCCATTGAGTCTTATGAAACAGTCCCTTTTTGTAGATCCTTGACTGAGGTTTAGGAGGGAAACAAAATAAGTTGTTTTGAACTTTTTTTGCCTACTGCTTTGATGCTTTTTCCACACAATTTTCTTTTGCCATTTTGGTGCAATTTTGTGGCTGTTATGATGCAGGTTGGAGCAGACTGCATAAAGCAGTTTTGGACTGGTTTTTTGGACTGTATAGGATAGCATATACAGGTTTTGTGACAAGTTTGTGGTGCAGCATAGCACAAGGTTTTGTAGGACAACAAATGAGCAGGTTTTTGGAGTGTTGTGGCAATGCATAGAAGTAGCATATCATTTTTTTGTTCAGCAATAACTTGGACATCATAGTTTGCAGCATGAAACAAGTTTGGTTTATGGAGCAATTTATGTATATTGTATCAAAGACAAAGCATTGTGGCAAGGTTTTGAGTCAAAGGAAAAAGTCTAAGCAATACAAAGTTTAGGATTTGTAAACTTGCAAAAATGCCACTTTGTAATAACTTGATTTATTTGTAACATCTTGAACTATTTTGAATTGTAGTGACAAGATGTCATGAAGCAATGAACTTAACTTAGAAAAATTTCCATGTCTTGTAAAAGTTGGATTTTTGACTTTCTTGATTTTTGATGATCAAATTTCATATTTTGGATGTCTTGATGAAATATGATTTTTGGGTCTCAGCTTTGGTCAAAAAGTCAAAGTTTGACTTTTTAGTGTACAATTGACTTTTCCCACCAGTTGACCGAATTTTGTGTATCAATCCACTGATCTGAGAAGATGAATTGAAATATGCAATTAGATCAAAATGACGCGTTCGGATCCTTGAGATCATGCTTCCAACCAATAAGCCAGGTATTAGGTCAAAAATCAAAGTTTGGTCACTTTTAATCAAAACCCTAATTTTGCCCATTTTTCCCTTTTGGTAATTTGAATGACTTTCTTGGAAAATTGTGATCCAAGACTTGAAACTTGACAAAAATAATCTTGAGGGTCCATAATGATCCATGAAAGTTATTTGAAACATTATGAATCCAACTGCCTTTGTACAAACTCAAACCCTAATTTGAGGCATTAGTGTTGAGGAGATTATTTGACCTAGTCGATACTTGCGCAAACTTGAGGCATTGAAGATCTTTGTAGGAAATATCATGAGAAACGAGAGGGTAAATTTTGGGGTACAACACTTTGGATGCTAATCAGTTTGAGAACTTAAGAAAAAAATTAGGGATTTTCTTATATTAGGGTTTGTAGAAATTAAAGGTGTGTGGGAATATTATTAAAGTGATATTATATTATTTATGTTCAACAAATAAAATTTTGAAAACAATCACTACTAGACTGTCTCAAAGTGTTTCCCACATGCTACGAAATTACATCTTTCCACTTTCACAGACTATTCATTCTCTTCTGCAGAAAAAGAACCCTTATCATTCTTCATCTCTTTGCTAAAAAATCTTCAAAGATGTCTCAACATTATACATTGTCTTCCTCAAAATCTGTCAACCTCCCTGAAAATCTCTCCCTTAACAGAGTACTTGATGTTACTCCTCTAACAACTATACCACCTCTTGAGAAGAAGGTCAAGAAACCCAAATCATCACCTGCAAAGAAATCCAATGATGTTAAAGGTAACTCTTCTACTGCTACTAATGATAAGACAAAATAAGAGATTATTAATGTTGATAAAAGCATTAGAAGGCTAGTAGATAGAGTATTAAATGAAGGTTTTGTTGTGCCTGGGATTTCTACTCCTCTTGTTCGTATGCCTCCTTTGGTTGACAAAGGAAATGACCTTAAAAGTGTTGTTGTTGAATCATCCACCTTCAAGAAAGATGTTGCTGAAATAAAAATTGAGAAGCTTGTTACCTCTGCTCTAAAGAAAGTGGAAGAATAAAATGTTGAACAAGATGTTGAGGAGAACTCTCCTACTAAGGAAGATGCTGCTGGCTCCAAGGTTGGAGAAGGTCAAAATGCTGAGAATGTGGTTAATGTAGATGAGCTCTTTGACAATGAGCTCATTACTAATGTGGTGCCTGGAGTTATAAAGAGGCTCAAATCCAGGAAAGTGAAGGATGTAAGTGTCACACCCCTTTCTAAGGCAATCAAGAAGAAAACCATGTATGGTCCCCCAAAGGCCAGAAGTAAAGTGGTTCCTTCCTCTAACAAGAGAAAAGTTAGACCTGATGGCTCCTCAGATGATGATGAAGATGATATCCAGAACATCTCTCATGTGAAGAGATCAAAAAGTAAGAAGAAAGTTGTATTGGTTGAAGAACCTGACTTTGATTATGATGTCGAGCAAGATTTCCAGGACATCTTTCCTATCAAAAAGTATGGAAGCAAGAAACTGTCTTATAGGGTACCTGATGCCCCTCTTGACAACATTTCCTTCCATTATGTTGGGAATGCTGAAAAGTGGAAGTATGTGTTTCAAAGAAGAATTTCCCTGGAAAGAGAATTGGGAGCTGGTGCTTTGGAATGCAAAGAAATCATGGAGCTGATATCTTATGTTGGATTGATAAAAACTGTTACCAGGTTTGCAAAATGCTATGAGACTTTTGTTAAGGAATTTATTGTTAATATTCATGTTGACTGTGTTGATCATAAAAGTAAGGAGTATAGAAAGGTGTATGTTAGGAGTAGGTGTGTAAAATTTTCCCTTGCTATCATAAATAGATTTCTGGATAGGTCTGAAGATAACTTTTTGTGAGCTGGAAGTAACAGATAATCAAGTGTGCAGAGCCATCACTACTAATCAAGTGAGTGAGTGGCCCATGAAGAATGATTGGAGTTGCTAATTGGGTTAGGAAAGTTTATTTATGCTGTTGGAAAGTTTAGGAAAGTTTATTTATGCTGTTGGAAACAAGAAACTGTTTGATTATGATACTTACATCTTTGATCAGACTATTAAGCATGCATGAACTTGTGCCATTAAGATTCCTATTGCCTTTCCTTACCTCACCTGTGGAATTATTCTTAATCAACATATTGGAATTCTAAGCGGTAATGATGTAGTGTGCAAGATGGAGTCTGCTTTGACCCATCACTTCAAGCTTTTTCCAAGAAAACATGTCCTAGACATTGTTTTGACATCTGCATTTGCTGAAAACAAGAGCTCTACCGAGGATGACATGATCACTGAATTAAGGGAAACATGCAAAGAACTAGATGATGTGATCAGAGTTAGTTCAGCAAGGAAGCTAACTTTTGAAAAGATGATCAAGGAGATGCAAAAGGACAACAAATTTGATGATAGAGTAAGCTCTGAAGGAGGAGATTCTAGTGAGGAAGGAAGTTTTGGCTCATCCAAGACTACTGGTCTTGAAGACAGTTAGACTATTTTATGTTTATTTATCTGACCCATTTGTTTATTTTTGGCACTTGCATGTGCTTGACTTTTGAGTTCTATGGTATGTACCTATATTACTGATACTCTCTTGAATGAATCATGTAATTTGGTATATTATGACTAAAAAGGGGGAGAGAAACTGACTGACTGACCCTTGACTGACCATTTATTGAGGGGGAGCTTAATACTTGAGGGGGAGCCTCATGTCTCAGAAGATGTTCTGACATCTTCCTATGATAACAACTAATTGCTAACTGAGTTCTCTTTGTTTTGCTTGATTTTCTCATGCTGCTGCTCTAATAATGCTCTGATAATGTTCTGATAATGCTCAAATAATGTTTTAGCCAAAATTTGCTAAATGGGGAGTTTATAAGTGTTTGTTGGCAGCAATTTTGGTAAAATAATGACTTGATAATGTTTTGCTAAATGTCTTGACATTTGAAGCAAATTGTTTTAATGATGTCAAAGCAAATGTCTTGACATCTGCCTCATGAACTGAACTCATCCCAATATCAGTTTAAGTTTTATGTTTCCTGTTTTCATGCGTCCCATAATTCAGGATTTGTGACTCATAGGCTGCGAAAAATATGGAGGAATATTTTTCTTTTTGAATTATCATTATGGATTATATCTTGGTCTATTTTCATGGAAGTATTCAAAAGATTTGAATATTTGTTTTTCAGTCCAAGCTCACTGTTGCGCCTATATAAGGACTTGCTACTTTATTCGTACAACTGCAACTTTTATAGAAGAATACTTTCTTTTTATTTTAGAAGTCTAAGTCTTTTAATTTTCAAACACTTTAGTATTGATTTAATACCTTAGTTTTTATTTAGGTTGTTAATTGTTTATCATTCATAATCTTTTAAACATTGAATGATTGGAGTCTTTAAAACTTATTATTTCAGTTATTTCTTTATTGTAAATGATTGAAGGGATTTGAGGAGGGCCTCATACCTAGGAGTGTCTTAGGTAGAAGTATAACATGGGTAGTGATTAAGTGATTAAATCTTAAACTGGTTGTTTACTGAGGGTCTATGAATTGATATTATTTATTGGACTTGTCCCTGGCTTGGTAGCCCCCAGAGTAGGTGTTGTTGTACATTGAACTGGGTTAATAATCCCTTGTGTTTTTACTGTTTTTTTTATTATTGCACTTTACTTTGTCCTCAGATATTTGTGTCGTGACATCTCCTTCGACATCACACATCTGTGTTGTACCCCAAAATTTTCCCTCTCACTTATCAATAATTTACTCACAAGATCTCCTTGGGCTCAAGACTGCACTAGGGTTTGATCAGCTCAAGACACCTCTTTATGCACTGATGACCAAAATTAGGGTTTGAGTTTGCACAAGGACATTTGAACTTTCAATGCCTCATATGACTTTCATGGATCATTATGGGCCCCCAAGATTACTCATGTCAAGTTTCAAGCCTTGGATCACATTTTTGCTCAGTCAATTGAGCAGTTGACCTAAAAATCAGCTGTATTGGGGGAAAAGTCAACTGTGGCCAATTTATAGTCAAAATTCATAATTTTTTATCCAGATCAACATTTTAGACTCATATGTGTCATTTTTATCAAGTTTGGACCACAGCTCCTCAAGAAATTTGGTCAGATCTCCAAAAAGGCAAAATGGTAAAATTAAGGTTTTGACTGAGAAAGGGTAATTTCTGATTTTTGTCCTAGAAAATGGTCAATTGGTTTAAGTAATGATCTCAATATTCCAATTGCATCATTTTTACCTAATGGCATGGTTTAAAACATTGCAAGTCCATTGGATTGACAGATGAATTTTTTAGTCAACTGATCAAAAGTCAACTATATACTAAAAAGTCAAACTTTGACTTTTTCGTCAAATTCAAGTGCCAAAGATCACAATTCATCAAAACATGTGAAAATATGAAACTTATTCATCAAGAAATCAAAAATTCATGATTTCATTTTGAAAAGTCAAAATTTCTAAACTTAGAAAATTTTCCAAGTGTTGGAAATTTCATGTTTTTTCATAACTTTGAGCCAAATTTTCACCATGATGAAAGATGATTCAAGAGAAACTTCTAACATGAAAGTTGTAGATCTCCATGAAATCTACAACTTTTATTTACACAACTCCTTCCAAAAATTCTTGTATCTCAAGTTATAATTTTATGAACACGTGGTCATGAAAATAAACACTTAGTGAAATTTTGCCCTAATTTGGTCAGGATTTTGACCTAACTTCATGGCACTTTTTCATATAGGTCCAAGGGGAATATTCAAAATCAATTCAAATATGGGTTGTAGAGCACATTGTAAGATTTCCAAAATATCCAAGAACTCCTTGAGATCATTCTTGAGGAGGGAAAATCAAAGAGATGAAGTTAGGGTTTTGTCACTTGAATTACAAGTCATTTTTTATGAACACATGAACCAAATCCATGCTAGGATGAATAATATTTGCTTTGAAGGCCTCAAACTTGTTTTTCACTCCATAATTAAATGTTTACACAGCTGTTAGGGCTTTGATCCAAGCAATTGAGCTATTATCCAAGTTGCATTTCCATTTATGACACAAAGTTAACAATGCCATTCTTGTAAAGCAAGCATTTTGCATAAATTTCACATTGAGCCACTAACTTGTTCCCTCTGATCACACTCCATCCACAAAGTAAGAAGCAAGCTTGTTTGAAGCATAACCACTCTATCTTAGCAAGTACACAAGGCATGGAAACTTGTTTTGTCAAAAAATCACATGTTTAACTTAAACATGTAAATTTGAATTCTGATCAACTAGAGCACTCCAAACTTGTTGCTTATAAATAGAGTCACTATTTGTGAGTTAGGACGCGAGCTTGAACACCTTGAAATACACCAAAACTCTCTAAATTAAAAATTTTCCCAAAAACTCCATTGTTGCACAGTTTCTGACCTTGAACATCAAACTCCCATTTCCCTCGTGCGTTTCTTGGCCTTTTAGTTTCTAAAGCTTCCTTACATCAAATACAACTCATCCCTATCCTTATTCCAAAAATGTAACACCATTTACCATAACTTTTGTGATCGGTGGGAATGAGAACTGACTGTTTTTTAGTGCTGGTTTCGCGAAATGTCGCGGTAAGCAAGAGTCGCCACCGTCTTTTATTTTCTCCAACAAGGAAAGGACAAAAGCACAGCAAAATTCCTTATGAGATATGTTTCTCGGTTCGGGAGGTAGATTTATAGAAAGGGAAGGTGTTAGCACCCTTTCTATCCGTGGTTATCCACGGGCTCTTAGATACTTGCTCTTATGTTTTCAAAAGATGTGTGCTTTTCAAATGTGAGTGGGTTTGAAAAAAGTTTCTTTGAAAGATTTCTGAATAACTCTTGTATTTGTCCTCAAGAGTGTTTGAAAAATTTGTTTTGAAAGCTTTTTGAAAGTGTAAGGTGTGAAAAGTATTTGTTTGTTTTTTTTAGAGAGCAAGTATCCATGAGTCATCTACCTACCCTAAGGAATTAAGCTGTGTAAGTGTCATTTAGGTAGTGCCATCCCACCATTGAGGGGTAGGTAGCACCACCGTTGGAGGTGTTCGGGTCAATTCGATTTTAGGGACAGTGTGGTCACCGAAGCAACAGTAGGACACCTTAGAAGCTACCCTTATGTCCTTGATCCTTTTTTAATCCGAGGCAACCATTTCGAGGCAACTGTTTCGAGGCAACTGTTTCGAGGCAACTGGATCATGGACATAAGGACCGCTAAAACATCCTATATTTGACGACCACGTTTCGAAGGCAACGAGTGAGGCGTACCCTAGAAGTGGTGTGTGTATTGTGTGTTATTTTCATGTTATGTTTTATCTTTGATCATGGCATTGCGAGCTACGAGTTATTTTTAATTACCATACATTCTTTCATACAATTTAGCAGTTAGGGGGTGCGGAAAGTAAATAGCGGAAACATAAATCCTACGCTATTACAAGGCGCGGGTCTATACATCGCCAAAAATTACAAAGACCCATTTTTTTGGTAAATAAGTACGGAAAGTAAATAAAAACAGTAAAATCCTAATTACTATTACATCCGGAGGCAGTTACATAATAATCAAAAATAAGGAATTAAAACTAAAATGCGCGCGAAAGAAAGAAACGAGAATGCCTTAAGGGTGTTGACCCTTTTAAGAAAAGAAATTGATTTTTTGGTCTTTTCGGTGATTAAATGAAATTAAAACTAACTAATGACTAATTAATTAATTTAATTAAAAGAAAGTATATTTTTTTGCTTTTTTTATATTTTTTATGAAATAAAATAAAAAAGAAATAAAATTATTAGGTTAACCTAATTCTAAATCTATTTTAATTATTAAAAAAAGTTAAAATGGCCTAATTAAAAAACTAATTCAATTATTGTTTATTTACAAAATAAAATAATAATAATAATAATAATGTTAATTCTTTTTGGATTTTTTTATGAAAAAAAAGTTAGTTATGTTAATTTAATGATAGAATAATTTTTTTGGTATTTTTTGGATCAATTTTGATAATTAAAAGCAATTAAAAGTCAATTTAATGATTATTTAACAAATAATTAAAATATGCATGCAAAAATATTAATTTTAATGTCAAAAATTAAATAAACATTTTTCTGATTAAAATGCAAAAAGAAAATATTTTTGTGATTTTTTAAATGCATGAGAAAATTATTTAAAGATAAACTAAATTAGGATAAAAATATTAAGAAAAGAAAAACATAGCAAGCATGTTAATTATGGAAAAGGTAAAAAAAATGCTAGGACCAGGATTCGAACTCGTGCCCTTTGGAGAAATCCACTAACGCGTTGCCATCTGAGCCAGCTGTCTTTGGTGTCACTATTCTGCAATCAAATGATTAAAAACGAAAACGTGACATGTTTGAATTCAAAACACAGTCAGCGCGCGTGGGGCCCAGGTATAACATGGAAGCGAATCAGATTGAGTCATTGTGCCACGCCAGCCACACCTGAGTCTTTAACAGTCAACGACGTCGGAGCCCTAGCTCCGGTCGTCTTCTCCGGCGAGTGCTATGGCTGACCCTGCAAAATAGGGGAAATCAAAGAAAAAGAAGGACCTAGTCACCCTAATTCGACCCCTGCGGATTCAATGGTGCCATTATTTTGGCCTGAAAATGACTGTACAAGGAGTTTCGAAGAAGATAACTAAAACGGCCCTAGCAATGGCAGGTCCTTACTCCTGCGTTGAAACTTGCATGTTATACGTCAAATGCGTTCTAATGAGTGTCCTGAGTTCATACAAGCCATCAAAAACAGTTAATGATGCATGAAATATAAAAAAAGAATTCAAGAAATTTGACAAACCAAAGAGAGATAGAGGGCACGATCTGGGATGATTTGGCTTCGTGTAAGGATTGGAAATGATTGCTGTTGTGCCCAAGAACACGATTGGATGCCAAACACTCTTTGAAACTTGCTGGAAGAACAAATTCGAATTTGTCAACTTTTGAAAATTTTCGAGAGAACTAGGGTTGCTGCTTCAGAGGGTTCTAGGTTGTGTTTTTTCGTTGGGAAAGCTTGCATATCTCTTTTGTAATGTGTATCAATCCAAATAATGGACATTAAGCCTTTGCACTTATGTTTGAGATTTTGCCATAACCTCCATTTAAACAACTTGCCATTTTTGTGAAAATTTGAATTTCTTGCTTGGAATAGGCCTTGCACGAATTTGGAAGGTGAATGATGGTGTATCAAAGCTATTCAAACTCAAAGATATCCCTCCATTAATTTTCTTGATTTTTATTTGAATTTTAAAGATTTAAAATGATTTAAATCAAATAAAATTAAATAAAAATGGAAAAATTAATTTTTAATCTTGAAATAAATTGTGGGACACGTGGGAGGCATGGCCAAGCTGAAACAAGTGGAAAAAGTGGGCCCCTTTTGTCAAAAATGAAGTTTCAAGGATAATTGACTTTGGCCATTTCACAAAACTTTCCCAACTTCTCCAATGCATATCTTGCTCAATTTTGAAGCTATGAACATGTTCTTGGACATTTTGGAAAGGTCTTGAAGTCCTCTAACCAATGTCTTTGGTCCCATGTCATTTTGATTTACCAATCTCAAGTTATTGTCTTTGACTTAAAGTGCCTTTTTGTTGACTTTTGAAAATGACCTATAATGTTGAAATTGATAACTTTTTGTGAGAGCATTTCTTGGACTTAGAATGTGAAGATGAATTGTAGGAAATGTCCACCCCTTCAAGATGAGCATTGGATGGGATTTTTCTGATGAACCATGAAAAAGTTATGCCTTGGTCAAGTTACAGTTGACTTTTCAGCTGTCCAAAAATAGAAACTTTTGCATCTTCATGATTTTTGAGCCATTCTTGTGGAATCATGATCAAGACTTGACCAAATGATGACTTTTGACTGACAAATGACCATTTTGCCCCTACAGTTGACTGCGAGGCAATTAGGGTTTTTGACTGTGCAACTTGACCTTGTGAGCCTTGAAACTTGACATGTAGGTGCTTGACAATGTATATGAGCATATGGGACTTGATTGAGCCTTTGAAAACCTCAACTTCCTTGCAGGAACCAAAACCCTAGTTTGACTGCCTTAGGAGGATGGTTGACTGTGCAACTCCTTGAGTGAACTTGAGTACATGCTTGCCCAAAACTTTGAAGGATATGGGAGGACAAATTTTGGGGTACAACAACTTCCATAACCAAAAAATAGAGTCTGCAACTTGACTTCTCCAAGTCATTTCAGCCACTCTCAACTTGAGCAAACCATTGCATTAGCTTCCTAGGAGCTCATGGAAGCTAACCTGATCATCACCATCACTTGAAACAAGCTCAAACTCCAAACACGATTTCCAGTTTTGAGGTAAGTTTTCTCAACTTGAAACTCTTCATACATGCATCATCAATAGTTTATTTGTGAATAAAACATTTAGATATCATTGCCTCGAAGCTAACCATGTCCTTAGTTTCCATTAATTTTGCTTGAGCTTAGAGAATTTTGAAACTGAAATTTCTGAAATTTTTAGGGTTCAGATTAAGGCCATTAAAATTCTTACTTATCTTTGATCTATAGTTTTAATACTTTACATTTCTGGAATCGTGAGAAAATTTGCTACAAGTTTCACGTTTACAATTTTCATTTTTGATGAGAAATGAGAAAGTTACAGATGGTCTGGCTGGAGGTTGAAGATGAAGTCTTCAGAACACGTTTTGCCTTACATATTTATTGTTTCATTTATATTAACGGATGTATAGCCACCCCAGTGGTAGAAGCGCGCGCTTGTAACCTATAGGACCTGGGTTCGAGCCCCAGTGGTACCCTTTTCATTTTTTTCTTCATATTTTTACAATTCTGACTTTTTTTGTTTGGCAGGCACTGGGCCCGGCTTATTTTTTTGTGTTTGCTAGCTGACCTCCATATTGACTCCTGGCACCCCCTGACCCAATTTATTTATTTATTTCATTTATCTTTTCTTAAATATATATTTTTTTCTAAATACAAAAAAACATAAAATACAAAAAATGATATATTTATATTTTGACTTATTTTATTTATTTTTCTCATAAAAAACATTTTTATTTATTATACTTTATTTATTTTATTAAATAATCTTGTAAACTTAATTAATATTATGTTTTTATTTATTTACTTTTCATACCATTTAAAATACATTATTTTATATATAAAAAAGACTAAAAATAATTTATAATGCTATAAATATTTTCAAGATAAAAATACCAAAAAGATTTTTCTTAAACTTATTTCTTTTTAATCAACTAAATAGAATTAAGGTTTTATTCAAAAATCTTTTCTTAATAAATTCAAATTTAACTGACTATTTTCTTTATTTAATTAGATTAGGACAAAATCTTTTTTTTCATGAAAACTAAACAAAATTCATTTTCTCTACATTTTGCATCCTTGTACATTTATTCATTTTTATACTTTGTATTTATTCAATTCCTTGTATATTCATATCAATTCAATATGGTTGTAATAGACTAATTAGGTTTAAATTCTTGCAATCCCCATTCATGAATTTGTACACCCCCTCCCTACAAATGTTGTAATAGCGTAGTAACTTTAAATTTCGCAATTTATCGCTTTTATATAATATGCTAGTAATTAGGGTTTGTATGAAAAGAATAAAACTAATACTTAGAAAACCCTAATTCAAGACAAAAACAAGCATGAAAATAATACACTTGCACATAAGCAGCCCTAGGGTTATTCCACTTGGTTACCTTATACAAAATGACCATATTACACATGTAAGGTATCTTAGCCAAAAAAATACAAGATCATAGTCCCTCAATGACGCTATCTAAGTTGCCTTAAAAATGATCTTAGTCCCTTCAAAAGAATGCTAAGATACCTTGCAACATTGCTAATCATAGTTATACAATGACCCACGCCCGTCCCGTTTACATCCAAAGATAGTGTTTCTTACCAAATCAATGGTAAGACAAAAATGTCAAAGGAAAAGAAAATGAACAAGAAAGATATTTGAGTAGGTAGATTGCTCCTAATTACTTGCTCCATTTCAAAACAAACATCCTTGTTATTTTCAAAAGAAACACTTACACTTTCAAACATCTTACAAAACTTGAAAACATTTTCAAAAGATCAACATCTTTGTATACATTCTTACGAACAAGAATCATTACAAAGATTTCCTAAACAATGACCTCTTTACAAAATACTTTCAAAAACCACACAAAGCATAATTTCAAACAAAAGCAAGTGATCTATCAAGTAACTAAGAGCCCATGGAAAACCATGGATGAAAAGGGTGCTAATACCTTCCTTTTTCATAATCTACCCCCCAAACTCAAGAAATAATATCAAAGGTCTTTCCTGTGCTTTTTCACCTTTCCTTTTGGATAAAAGAAAAGTCGATGGCGACTCTTGCTAACCGCAACATTGGCGACTATGTTGGGGAAAATTCTAAAAAAAAGTGGGGTTACCTTAGGGCTAGATCACATTTATTTGCTTTCACTGTTTGACTTATATGCTTTACATTATGATTATTTGTTTGGGTTTGAATCCTCTACCCGAATTTGGGATACATTATAGGTAAGTAGCAATACATTGTGGAAACTGTGCAGGGTATACCGACATGGTCTAAGCAATAGCTATGTTAGTGCGACATATTTGTGGGTATCGATAGTCTTTGATTTAATCAAAGAGAATACGGGGACACTGAGTGATGTCATGAAGCACTAATGAACTTTTAGAACCTTTACATGACCAACTTGGCCTTTAGGATGTAGTGAGATGACCGGATTTGGTGCAGCATGAAGTTGGTAGATACTCGATACTACACTCATTAAGGTTTGGTTTCTTGGGATATTTCGGTCGCCATTAAAGAGGCTCATGCCTAAATAATGAGCAAGGAAACAATCCAGTGATATTGAGCTCCTTAGAACCCGGTTACTATTACTAGGACATGTTGAGCCAACTAAACCTCAAGAGGGTACTTACCTATAAGAATCCATGTAAGCCTAAACCTAGGAACTTGTTTGTTTTGTTTCTATATACATACTTGTACATAACATCATGAACATCATAACATCATACACATTCACTAACCATTTCAAGGATTTTGGGATTCATCTTTGTTCTTGTTTTGTAGGATATGGATTCTCTTCGCAGGAAAACTATTCAAGTAAACCTTGTAAGGATCCCTCCATAACTTAAGGAGCTAGCTTCAAGGATTCTTAAAAACTCTCCATTCACCGAGAGACATGGTCGCCTACTCAACTTGGTCACCTCCAACACAGACGAGGACATGATGAAGGTTCTCTTTCAGTTCTTTGATCCTTTACACCATTTTTTCACATTTCCCGAATATCAACTTGTGTCTACTTTAGACGAATTCTCCCGACTCTTGAGGATTCCCATTCTCAATCAACTACCTTTCAGCGGTACGGAAAGAGACCCAAAGCCAGAAGAGATTGCTCAAGCTCTACACTTGCACTCATCTGATGTCACAACTCATTGGGAAACAAGGAGTGGTGTCAAGGGTTTCCTAGCAAAGTTCTTGTTTGAGAAAGCCCATAACTGTTGGAATTCCTTGGATTTGCAAGCCTTTGAGGAAATTGTGGCTCTCCTCATCTATGGGATGGTTTTGTTTCCAAATCCTGACCAACTCATAAATGTGAACACCGTCAAAATCTTCATTTCCCGCAACCCAGTGTCTACATTGCTAGGGGATATTCTACACTCTTTTCACACTTGCATAATGAGGAAAAGAGGTGTCCTTATGTGTTGCACTCCTCTCATGGCAAGATGGTTTATTTCGCATCTTCCCCAATCTGTATTGAAGAATGAGTAAGGTTCAAGGTGGTCACAAAGGTTGATGACGCTCAAACATTCAGACATTCATTGGTGCTCCCGATGCATAGAGAATGTTACTATTGTCGACCATTGTGGATAATTTCCTAATGTCCCTTTACTTGGCATTAGGGGAGGATTCACCTACAACCACTGCTTAGCCTTAAGACAGATTGGTTACGCCAGAAGGGATGGCCCGCACGAGATACTGATTCAAGGTTTGGTATTTGACTACGACTACGACAATAAAGGTCTTCGCCAGAGATTTATCTGAGCTTGGAGGATGTTAAACAAGGTGGATAGCAAGATTTTGGGGCACAAGAATTCCACCCCTCTTGAGTCTTACCTCAAATGGGTACGAACTCGTGCTTAGAGTCTTATGATGCCTTACCCCTCCATTCTCCCGGTAATCATTGAGCCTGTTGTTGTACCCCAAAATTTGCCCTCTCATTTATCAAGACTTTTCTCACAAGATCTCTTTGACTCAAGACTGGATTAGGGTTTGACCAGCTCAAGACATCTCATCATGCACTGATAACCCAAAATTAGGGTTTGGAATTGAACAAAGATTTTTGGACTATCAATGTTTCATATGAATTTTAAGTATCAATATGGACCCCTAAGATTACTCATGTCAAGTTTCAAGCCTTGAATCACATTTTTGATCAGTCATTTGGACAGTTGACCTAAAAATCTATTGTATTGGGGAAAAAGTCAACCATGGCCAATTTACAGTCAAACTTCATAATTTTTTATCCATATTAACATTTTATACTCATATGTATCACTTGATCAAGTTTGGACCACATTTCCTCGAGAAATTTGATCAAATCATTAAAAGGGCAAAATGGTCAAAATTAGGGTTTTGATTGAGAAAGGGCAATTTCTGATTTTTGACCTAGCAAATGACCAATTGGTTTGAAGCATGATTACAAGGGCTAAATTTCATCATCATGAACTAATGACATGGTTCAAAACATTTCAAATCCATTAGATTGACAGATGAAATTTTCAGTCAACTGATCAAAAGTCAACTGTATACTGAAAAGTCAAACTTTGACTTTTTGGTCAAAATCAAGTGCCAAGGATCACAATTTATCAAAACATGTCAAAATGTGAAACTTGTTCATCAATAAATCAAGGATTGAATATTTTGTTTGAAAATTAAAATTTTCTTAACTTAGAAATTTTTCTAAGTATATAAAATTTCTTATTTTTTTTCAACTTTAAGCCAAATTTCCACCATGATGCAAGGTAATTCAAAGAAAGTTCCCAACATGAAAGTTGTAGATCTCCATGAAATATACAACTTTTCATCACACATTTTCCCTAAAGATGCTTGGATCTCAAGATATAATTTTGTGAATACATGCCCATGAACTAAAATAACTTAGTGAAATTTTGCCCTAATTTAGGCAGGTTTTTTACCTAACTTCATGGCAACTTTTCACCTATTTCCAAGAGGAATATTGAAATACATTTCAAAGACGAGTTATATATCACATTGCGAGCTTTCCAAAATGTCCAAGAACTCCTTGAGATCATATTTGAGTAGGGAGAATCAAAGAGATGAAGTTGGCAATTTCTCACTTTGATTTCAAGCCATTCCATGAAGAACAAAATTCAAATCTGAACCTATGCTGCCTAATCCTTGCTTTACAGGTCTAAAACTTGTTTCTCACTTCATAATTTAATGCTTACACAATTTATAAAGCCTTAATCCAAGCATAAGAGTCTTTGTCCAAGCTTTAATTCCATAAATGGCACAAAGTTGCCATTGCCATTTTAGTAAAGCATAACTTTTGCAACTTTTCACTTCTTGAGTTTTGCACCTATTCTCTGTACACACACAAGTCCTATAAACCAAAAACAAATTGTCTAGGACTTGTACCAACTCCAAGCAGGCCTGTACAAGCTTGTAGAGAGTTGTCTCCTCACTTTTCTTAAAGGACAAGCAATAGAGCAAAAAGCCTACAATTGAGAAAAATCTATTGTGGAGCTGACTTGAAACCTTATCTATACTTATACACAAACACATTGCAACCTAACACACGATTGCTCAAGGCCAGAAACTCTCTAAAACTCCCTATCACCAAAAACCTGTCATAACTTGGAGTTTGAGACCAAGCATAGCAATCCAAAAATCCACCAGTGTGTTTCAAGTTCTAATCACCTAAACACTTAACCTGCATCATATCTAAGTGTTCCAGACCATCACCCCTTCACTGTAACTCCTCCTTCTCCATCTGCCATTTTTGCATTTCAAACTTGCAGGTTGACTTGGATAGAGAAATTCAGGCACTTTCAAAGCAAGGCAAGGATTGGAACACACTCAGGGAGGTTCAAGCAAGCTAAAGGAATCTCCAGGCCTTCATAAAACTCACTCAAACTCCATTCACAATCTCAGCTGAAGGAGGTAAGAACTCTAACTTATATCTCTTCATACAGACATCCATTGGTCTCGATTTGTGAAAGGAAAATGTAGATATTATTGTGCTAAAGCCAACCATGTGCATAGATTTCATTTATGTTCATTATGTATAGAGAATTTTCGATTTCAAATTTCTGTAAAAATTAGGTTTAAAATTAGGGCCATTGAAATTAGCTTTGATCTTTGACTGATAGTTTACATGAGTTACATGCTTGAAATCATGGGAAAAAGTACTACCATTTTCATGTTTGAATTTTCCATTTTCATTGAGAAATGAGAAAGATACAGAGGTTCTGGCTAGTTTGAGGAAGAAGATGAAGTACAGGGTAAGGAGGCGTTATGTGTTATGTGTTTTTTTATTTCATATGAACTAACGGATGTACAGTCAACCCAATAGCAAGGCAACACGCTGATAATGCCAAGGTCATGGGTTCGAGCCTTGGTGCCTACCTTTTGCATATTTTCTCATTTTTTCCATTTTTCTCATTTTTGTAGCGCTGGGCTTTTGTTCATTTAGGCTTGTTTTTTCTCCTAATGTTACCTCCTGATTACTCAGGACACCCCTGGCCCAATTTATTTTCATTCATTTATTTTATTTTTGTTTATTTCTTTACATATTTTTCTTTTGCATAAAAAATCATAAAAAATATAAAACATGATAAATATTGCATTTTACTTATTTTATTTTATTTTCATATAAAAAATATTTTTATTAAATTATATGCTAACTATTTTTCTTAAATAAACTTGTAAAAATAAAATAGACTTAGATATATTTTTATCCCTTTTTCCTCATACTTGTAAATATTTATTTTGACATATAAAAAGACTAAATATTTTCATAAATATTATTTATTATTTTAAGACAAAAAATACACAAAAATAATACTTAAAGAAATTTATTTTCTTTTAAATTAGAAATTAGGGTTAACCACTTTTTCAAGAAATAATTTCCTTTTTTAATATTATTAGGTTTAATTCAAAATTCTTCTTTATATGAAAAACAAAACAAAAATCTTTTGCTTGCATACATACCATTGCACATTTATATTTATATTATTTATTCAAATATTTGTACAAATTCGATTTGGTTGTAATAGCTTAATTAGATTTATATTATTGCAAATCCCCATTCATAATTTGTATACCCCCTCCCATAAAATGTTGTAATAGCGTAGTAATCTTTAAATTACGCAATTTACCGCTTTTATATACCATGCTAGTAATTAGGGTTTGAATGGCAAGACCAAAACAAATCAAATAGAAAACCCTAATCCAAGACAAAATCAAGCATGTAAATAACACATTTGCACACAAGCACCATTAGGGTTACTCCACTTGGGTGCCTTATACAAAAATGGCCATATTATGCATGTAAAGTATCCTGGCAAAAAAAACAAGTATAAGATCATAATCCCTCGATGACGCTATTCAAAGTTGCCTTACAAAATGATCTTAGTCTCTCAAAAAATGCTAAGATACTTTGCAACATTGCTAATCATGGTTACACAATGACCCACGCCCGTCCCGCTTATATCCAAAGATAGGGTTGCTTACCAAATCAATGGTAATACAACAATGTCAAAGGAAAAGAAAATGAACAAGAAAGACATTTGAGTAGGTAGATTGCTCCTAATTACTTGCTCCATCTCAAAACAAACATCCTTGCTATTTTCAAAACAAACACCAACACTTTCAAAAACACCTTTCAAACTTGAAAACATTTTCAAAAGATCAAACATCTTTGTATACATTCTTATGAACGAGAATCATTACAAAGATTGCCTAAACAATGGCCTCTTTTACAAAATACTTTCAAAACCACACAAAGCACAATTTCAAACAAAAGCAAGTGATCTAGCAAGTAACTAAGAGCCCATATAAAACCATGGATGAAAAGGGTGCTAATACCTTCCCTTTTCATAATCTACCCTCCGAACTCAAGAAACAATCTCAAAGGTCTTTCCTGTGCTTTTTCACCTTTCCTTTTGGATAAAAGAAAAGTCGGTGGCGACTTTTGCTAACCGCAACATTTGCGATAAAACGCAAAACCCTCAAGTCAGTTCTCCCACCGTATCACAGAACTGGCGACTCTGTTGGGGACTTATTATAAAAGTGGGGTTACCTTAGGGCTAAATCACATTTATTTGCTTATATTGTTTGACTTGTATGCTTTACATTATGGTTCTATGTTTGGGTTTGAAATCCTCTACCCGGATTTGGGATACATTATAGTTAAATAGCAATACATTATGGAAACTATGCGGGGTATACCGACATGGTTTAAGCAATAACTATGTTAGTGTGATATATTTGTGGGTACCGGTAGCCTTTGAGTCAATCAAAGAGAATACGGGGCCGCTGAGTGATGTCATGAAGCACTAATGAACTTCTAGAACCCTTACTTGACCAACTTGGCCTTTAGGATGTAGTGAGATGACCAACTTTGGTGCAGTCCAAAGTTGGTAGATACTCGATACTACACTCATTGATGTTTGGTTTCTTGGGATATTTCGGTCGCCATTAAAGAGGCTTGAGCTGAAACAATGACCAAGGAAACAATCTTGTGATATTGAGCTCCTTAGAACCCAGTTACTATTATTAGGACAGGTTTAAGCCAACTAAACTTCAAGAGGGTACTTACCTATAAAACCCCATGAAAGCCTAAACTAAGAACTTGTTTGCTTTTCTTGTATATGCATACTTGTACATAACATCATGGACATCATGAACATCATATACATATACTAACCATTTCAAGGATTTTGGAGATTTATCTTTGTTCTTGTTTTGTAGGATATGGATTCACTTCGTAGGAAAACTATCCAAGTCAACCTTGTAAGAATTCCTCCACAACTTAAGGAGCTAGCTTCAAGGATCCCTGAGAACTCTACATTCACCAAGAGACATGGTAGTCTACTCAACTTGGTCACCTCCAACACAAATGAGGATATGATGAAGGTGCTCTTCCAGTTCTTTGATCCTTTGCACCATTGCTTCACATTTCCTGACTATCAGCTTGTGCCTACTTTGGAAGAATTATCCCAACTCTTGAGGATTCCCATTCTCAATCAACTACCTTTCAACGGTACGAAAAGATACCCAAAGCCAAATGAGATTGCTCAAGCTCTGCACTTGCACTCATCTGATGTCACAACTCATTGGGAAACTAGGAGTGGTGTCAAATGCTTCTTAGCAAAGTTCCTGTTTGAGAAATCCCAAAGCTGTTGGAATTACTTAGAGTTGCAAGCCTTTGAGGAAATTGTGGCTCTTCTTATCTATGGGAATGTCTTATTTCCCAATCTTGACCAACTCATAGATGTGAACACCGTCAAGATCTTCATGTCACGCAACCCGGTGCCTACATTGCTAGGGGATATCCTACACTCTTTTCACACTCGCACAATAAGGAAAAGAGGTGTCCTTATGTGTTGCACTCCTCTTCTGGCAAGATGGTTTATTTCACATCTTCCCCAATCAGTCTTAAAGAATGAGCAAGGTTCAAGATGGTCACAAAGGTTAATGACGCTCAAACATTCAGATATTCATTGGTGCTCCCGATCCAAAGAGAATCTTATCATTGTTGACCATTATGGGGAATTCCCTAATGTACCTCTACTTGGAATTAGGGGAGGCATCACTTATAACCATGTTTAGCTCTAAGACAGTTTGGTTACGCCCGAAGGGATGGCCCGCACGAGATGTTGATTCAAGGTTTGGTATTTGACTACGACAACAACAGTCAAGGTCTTCGCCAGAGATTCATCCGAGCTTAGAGAATGCTAAACAAGGTGGATAGTAAGACTTTGGGACACAAGAATTCCATCCCTCTTGAGCCTTACCTCAAATGGGTACGAACCCGCGCTCAAAGTCTTATGATGCCTTATCCTTCCATTCTTCCGGTAATTATTGAGTCTGTTAAGGAGGGAGATGTTCCATACACTATCCTACATCCTGACATGCCCATATCTCTTGAAGACCTACAAAGGGATTGGATACAACTCAAAGGAGAACGAGATACTTTCGAAGCCCAATTATACGCAAGCAGGAAGAAGGTTTTGGAACTCACTAGGCTACTTCATGAGGAGCAGACTCTAAATTCCTACATAGAACCGAAAAGGATGCGTACTACTTTTTTATCTTAGAGTTTCGTATTATTTTGTCCAAGGGGCATTGATGTACTTAAAATTTATCTTATTAATATAACTTGTGTTTCCTTTTTTGTCTAAAATGGACTTGAATCTTTCAAATCCTTGAAAATATTGCATATGCACATATCATTCATCATAACATAAACAAGTCTTTTGCAACGAGTTTCCTCATCTCTCTACTATTTATTTCAGTAAGATGGATCTTGAACAGATAGTCAAAGATCTCCAAGCTCAGAACACACAGTTTCAATAGTCGCTCATGACCCTAGCCAAGGGGCAAGAAAAGTTGAAGACTCTGCTGGCTGAAGAAAGGAAAAAGAAAACAAAGAAAGTCATCGGGGTTTTAAACATGGGGAGAAGATTTCAGGGGCAGACTAGAAGAACCTTGAATTTTGCCACAACATTCGGTGAAGGAGAGGGGAAAGGAAAGGAAACAGCGGTCCCGTCAGAATCCGAAGAGGAGGAAGAAGAGGAAGACTACTCTGAGGAACAATATCCTCCAGTTGGTGATAAGTACAAACATCTTGAAGAGTGTTTGAGCGCTATGGAAATACAAAAGGTGCCAGGCCTAGACTTTTAAGAATTAGGATTAGTGTCAGGAATTGTGATTCCTCCGAAATTCAAAGTGCCTTTGTTCGTAAAATATGATGGAGTGTCATGTCCTAAGGTGCACCTCCGATCATATGTGAGAAAGATCGAACCATACTCCGCTGATAAAGACTTGTGGGTGCATTTTTTCCAAGATAGTCTATCTGGAACACAACTCGACTGGTTTTACCAACTGGAAAGGGCCAACATCCACAATTGGGAAGATCTTGCCGCAACTTTCTACAAGCAATATCAATATAATGCTGATTTGGCGCCTACCCGTACTCAACTTCAGAGTATGGCTATGGCTTGCATTGAGGGTTTCAAGGATTACGCGCAGAAATGGATAGATCTAGCTGGAAGAGTTCAACCCCCTCTGTCTGAAAGGGAATTGGTGGACAAGTTCTTAGGCACTCTATCGGACCCTTTCTTCAACCATTTAATTGGAAGCTCATATGCAGGATTTACTGAGTTAATACTGATCGGAGAGAGGGTGGAAGCTGGCATAAAAAATGGAAAGATTCAGAAAGATTCATCTTCTTCTACAGCTGTGAGGAAGCCTTTTATTGGGAAGAAAGAAGTAGTTATTGTATATCCACCAAGGAACCAAGGGAGAGCCGAACTCCGACCAATGGTAGGGGATGTTTTGATTCTAAAGCCTACATCTGATCAACCAAGAAGTAATCAACCGAGGATGGAAAGGCCAGTCCGACAATTCACCAGAATCAATATGACTCTGTCCCAAGTATTACCGCATCTTTTGAAATCCAATTTGGCAACTTTAAAAGAAGCTCCAAAAAACCCCAACACGGCGTCCCCTCATTATCACCCAAATGCCCGTTGCGCATATCACTCCGAAAGTCCGGGTCATGACACTAACAACTGTTGGGCCTTGAAAAACAAAATTCAAGACCTTATAGAGGCAAAAGAAATTAAGTTTGATGCGCCCGAGGAGCCAAACTTCATTTCTGCTCCTATGCCCAGACATAGTCACAATACCAATGCTATTGAAGAAGATTTGCTTGTTACCGCAGTTGATGAACTCGTAACTCCACTCCTAATCATTAAGACAAACTTGTTGAAAGTCGGTGTATTCCCGGGTTGTAATGAAGACTGCCACCTCTGCTTATCCTTACCAATTGTTTGCCCTTTGTTGAAAACAGGCATTCAACGCTTGATAGACAACAAAGAGATCCTGTTTGAAAGTACTCTTGTTTCACCTGTTCCTGTTGAAGACATTTCAATTATTACCATCTCCACTAATTCTTCCAGGGTCCCCAAAAGACCTGTTAGAATTACATCGGTTCCAAAAACTACTTCTCTTATAATCACAATGCCTGGGCCAGTCCCATATAAATCAGACAAAACCGTGTCGTGGAATTACGGTGGGGACATATACTACCATGGCATCAAACAAGATGGGCTGACCATCGAAGAGATAAACTCAGAATAAGAAGATTCCGACATTAGCAATATTGCCGGAACTAGTAAGATTACCCGAAGCGGTAGGATCTTTTCTCCAGAGATTTCCCCCTAAAGGAAATTTTTGGACCTGTGGCTGCTCCAAAGGTTACTTCCGTAGCAATAATCATCTATGCAAGTGCTCCTATTGACGAAGTCGTTATAACCTCTGCTATCATCCCTACCAACACTCCTGCTGCTGAAACTCGAGGAAAAAGTATTCAAGTGGAGCCTGCCCGGACGAAGGCTCAATCACTGACTATCCCCGAGACCTCCAAGAAAGAAATGGAGGAGATTCTAAAAATAATAAAGAGGAGCGACTATGATGTAGTTGAATATTTGGGGAAAAATCCCTCCAAAATCTCCATGCTGGCATTGCTACTGTGTTCTGAGGCATATGCGAAAGCCCTAGTGAAGTTCCTAAAGACAACCCATGTTCCTCAAGAGACGTTTGCTGATCAATTTCAATATTGCGTGGCCAGCATGACAGCGGATAACGGCCTAGGCTTCTCAGATGCTGATCTGACACCAAGGGGAAGAAAGCACAACGAGGCATTACATGTCTCTGTGGAATGTAGAGGCACAACTCTGGCCCATGTCTTGGTGGACACTGGCTCATCTTTGAATGTTTTACCAAAGAAAGCTCTCGACATACTGGACTGCGAAGGACTGACGTTAAAGCCAAGTAACATAGTCGTAAGGGCATTTGATGGCTCAAAGAGGATGGTACACGAGGATGTGGATATCCCCATAAAGGTTGGGACTCAGACTTTCAATTCAACCTTTTATGTAATGGACATCCGCCCCTATTACTCCTATCTGCTATGACGGCCATGGATCCATAATGCTGGCGCTGTCACCTGTACATTGCACCAGTTGCTGAATATCCGGTCCAAGGAAAGATTATCATTGTCCACGGAGAGGAAAAGTATATGATTAGCCACCTTGATTCCTTCATGTATGTAGAATTGGACGGCGAGTTCATTGAAACTCCTTTTCAACATTTTGAAGAGGTCCCCCAAGAGGTAGCAGTGACCAAGACTGTGTCCCAGATTCCCAAGATTACAAGACCTCTACTCCGGATGTCATCTCTGAAGGATGCCAAAGCAGTAGTAGAGGAGGGTGGATGCACCAACTGGGGGAAACTTCCGGATATTCCGTATAAATATGACAAGTTTGGCTTAGGTTTCACTTCAAGTGCTCAGAAAGCTGTACGTCGTGCCCGTGCTGGAGGGCCACCCTTGAAGATTAGTAACCAAGAGGTCAATGCGGTAGAATATGGTGAAGAGGATTGCAGCTTGGAGTATTGGATCTTTCCGACTATCGATGGAGGACTTCGCAATTGGGAGGACAGAGACTTTGTCCCAATAACTTTCATCCCTCAGTAATTTACCTTTACTTTTTTGTTGGATCTGTAATATTCAAAAACAATTCGCACTCTTAAAACCTTGTGTCTTGCCCGAGGCACAATGGTCCATTTGTAAGGGTTATTATTTCATCTTCATATGACATTCAATGAATCATGGACGTTTTTCGCATACAAACTTTTATGCTCATTGTTTTTCTTTTACATTTTATCTTTAAGGATGGCTATACCCTTACACACACCCACACTCACAAATGCAGGTACCCCTCCATTCTGGATCCCATGGGTAACGATACTGCTATGGCCTTTTGTAACTCTGAGGATCTAATCTACCAAGCCGAAGACGAAGGTGAGGAATATTGTGAAGTACCAGGGGAACTTTCCAGACTACTACAACAAGAGGAAATAACCATTTAGCCTCACGAGGAACCTGTGGATACAATCAACCTGGGTACCGAGGAGGATAAAAAAGAAGTCAAGGTGGATGCTAATCTGGAACCTAGTGTCAAGGAGCGTCTAATTCAACTGTTGCATGATTATGTTGAGATCTTTGCCTGGTCATATGAAGACATGTCGGGACTTGATACAGACATCGTGGTACATCGTCTGCCTACAAGAGAAGATTGTCCGCCAATACAACAAAAAGTATGCCGCATGAGACCTGATATGTCAGAAAAGATCAAGGCGAAGGTTATGAAGCAATTCAATGTTGGATTCTTGGCTGTCACTTCCTACCCTCAATGGGTTGCCAACATTGTTCCCGTACCTAAAAAAGACGGCAAAGTATGAATATGCATGGACTATAGAGATTTGAACAGGGCAAGCCCTAAAGATGATTTTCCACTCCCCCACATTGATATCCTGGTTGACAATACGGCCCAACACAAAGTGTTTTCCTTCTTGGACGGATTCTCTGGTTACAACCAAATCAAAATGGCACCTGACGACATGGAGAAAACAACATTTGACACGCAGTGGGGCACATTCTGCTACAAGGTGATGCCATTCGGATTGAAGAATGCTGGGGCAACCTATTAGCGCGCCATGGTAGCCATATTTCACAACATGATACATCATGAAATACAGGTCTACGTAGACGATATGATAGCCAGATCACAAATAGAAGAAGAGCATTTGGATCACTTACAAAAGATGTTTGAGAGACTGAATAAGTACAAACTGAGGTCGAATCCAAACAAGTGCACATTCGGAGTACGGTCCAGTAAACTCTTAGGTTTTATCGTCAGTAACAAGGGTATTGAAGTCGATTCTGCCAAAGTTAAAGTAATACAAGAGATGCCCGCTCCTCGTACTGAGAAGGAAGTCAGAGGATTCTTGGGACGCTTGAACTATATTGCCAGATTCATTTCTCACCTAACAGCTACTTGTGACCTAACAGCTACTTGTGAGCCAATCTTCAAACTATTGAAGAATGATCAAGTAGTCAAAAGGAATGATGAATTCCGGGTTGCTTTTGACAAAATCAAAGAGTACTTACAAGAGCCTCATGTGTTGATGCCACCAGTCGAGGGAAGACCACTGATCATGTATCTGACTATTTTAGAAAACTCAATGGGGTGTGTATTGGGGCAGCATGACGAGTCTGGCCGAAAAGAGCACGCTATTTATTACCTGAGCAAAAAGTTTACCGACTGTGAAACCAGATATTCACTACTCGAGAAAACTTGTCGCGCTCTGGCATGGGCTGCTCGCTGGCTAAGACAATATATGCTGACTCATACTACCTTGTTGATATCTATGACGGATCCAATAAAATACATCTTCGAGAAGCTTGCTCTCTCTGGGAGTATAGCTAGATGGAAAGTGATCTTAACAGAATACGACATACAGTATACTACCCAGAAAGCTATAAAGGGCAGTGTATTAGCTGATCATCTTGCTCATCAATCTGTAGAAGACTATCAGCCCATGAAGTTTGAATTCCCGGATGAAGACATCATGATATTAGACAACTGTGAAGAAATCAGGCCACATGACGGACCTGAACAAGGATCCCGATGGACCCTGTTCTTTGATGGGGCATCCAATGCACTTGGTAATGGTATCAGCGTTGTACTCATATCTCCGCAAGGGTGTCATACCCCCTTTACTGTTGGACTTTGCTTCAATTGTACAAACAACATGGCGGAATACGAAGCATGCATCTTTGGTCTTAGAGCTGCCATAGACTTGGGAATCAAATCCTTAGACGTGTTTGGAGATTCAGCTTTGGTCATCAGTCAGATCAAAGGGGAATGGGACACTAAGCACCCAAACTTTATCCCTTACAAAGAACATGTTTTGACATTGCTACCACATTTTGAGAAGATTACCTTCGAGCATTTCCCGCGAGAAGAAAATCAGCTAGTAAACGCTCTAGCCATAATGTCATCTATGTTTAAACTTAATTTGGATAACGAGGCTCCCCATATCACCATCGAACGAATGGATGAACCAACGCATTGTCACGAGATTAATACTGAAGAGGCAGTGGACCAACCTTGGTTTCATGAGGTCAAGAGGTATCTACAGGCTCAAGAATATCCAGAAGGAGCTTCAATCAATGATAATAAGTTCTTAAGGAGATTCTCTGCTAAATTCTTCCTTAGTAATGACGTCCTGTACAAACGCAATAATGACTCTATTTTGCTTCGGTGCATGGATAAGGTTGAAGCTGAAAAGATCATGGCTGAATTACATGAAGGTACTTTTGGCACCCACTCCAGTGGGCATACGATGGCGAAGAAAATCCTACGGGCAGGCTATTATTGGTCTACCATGGAAGCAGATTGCTATCAATACTCTCGGACCTGTCATAAGTGTCAAATTTATGCTAACAAGGTGCATGTACCTCCGGTTCCTCTGAATGTCTTGATGGCTCCTTGGCCCTTTGCTATGTGGGGAATTGATATGATTGGAGAGATAAAGCCGACAACCTCCAATGGACACCGCTTCATCCTAGTGGCCATTAACTATTTTACCCAGTGGGCTGAAACAGCTTCCTTCGCTTCCGTTACCAGGAATATTGTTGCCCGCTTCATCAAGAAAAACCTTATTTGTCGGTATGGTATCCCGGAAAGGATCATCATTAACAATGGTACAAATCTCAATAACACTATGATCACCGCCTTGTGCGAGCAATTCAAGATTCAACATCACAATTCTTCTCCCTATCGGCCAAAGATGAATGGTGCTGTCGAATCTGCAAATAAAAACATTAAAAAGATCATATAGAAAATGATAGTCACATACAAGGACTGACATGAGATGTTACCATTCGCTCTCCACGGGTATCGTACCACGGCTCGCACATCAAGCGGGGAAACACCCTATTCTCTGGTTTACGGCATGAAGGTTGTCCTACCTATTGAGGTTCAGATTCCCTCTCTGAAAATTATGAAGGATGCAGGGTTGAATGAAGACGATTGGATTCAGACTCGACTTGATCAACTGAATTTGATTGATGAAAAGAGACTTACCGCTGTTTTCCATGGTCAAATGTATCAAAAACGGATAATCAAGACTTTTAACAAGAAAGTCAGGTGCCAAGTATATCAAGTTGGGGATCTAGTGATCAAACGTATCATCTTGCCACAAAGTGATCCCAGGGGAAAATGGACTCCTACCTATGAAGGACCATTTGTAATCAAGAACATATTCTCCGGTGGGGCAATGATCTTGACCACCATGAATGGCGACGACCTGCCACACCCTGCGAACGTGGACATAGTCAAAAGATACTATGCATAAGAGACCCACTAGGTTGACACACCTAGGCAAAACAAGGGGCATCCCGGCGAACCAAAAGGTTCGGGAAAAAATTAGGGATAAAATGGAAAAAAATCTGTACACCCGGCAAGTTGAAAACCCGAAAGGGTGACTTGGGCAAAAAAGGGTTTCCCGATGGACTGAAAACCTGAAAGGGCGGTCCAGGAAAAAGTTAGGGAATTAAAGCATATGAATATATCCTGTCGGATCATTTGATGGACAACCTTTAACTTCCACTGACAAACTCAGAGTTTCTGATCAATTCAATGATCTTCAGACGAAGCAACAAATAGACAAGATATTCAGAGATTTGAAGGCTATAACAGAATGGGAATCCCATGGGATTATTACACATAGCTATCTTTCTTTGTATCAAAATTTTCTTGTTTTACGATAACATTCTCTTACTAGAATGTTTGTTCCCTTTGTACAAAAATACTTATTCAAAGTCAATACAAAGATGTCCCTTTAAAAGTACAAAAACTATTTGTCTTTTTCTTTACGCTTGTGTTTTGTTTGCAAAAAACGTCCAATGATTCATTGATGAGCATATGCATTTGAACATGATTGCTGTTTACAAATAAACAAAAAGAGGAAGACAATTACTGATAGGTTGAAAGAATAGGAAAATGTCTCTAGGCTATTCCATAAGTGATCCCCTACAGTACGTCATTTAAATCCCCAGCAGAACAAAATTTCAAATTATTAATCCCGAGTAGAAATCGTCAAATTTCTCGGGATTCCCCAAGAAGATCCTACGAGCAGTACATGGCATTTCCCTCATAACGAAATTTACTTCTCTCAACAAGAGTTCATCAGTACTTCAACTTCAAGATATAAAAATTCAATATATCCTCAGCAACATTCAGGGGTTTATTTTCCTCAATCAAACAACAATACAACAAATCAGCTCACATGCGCATACATTGCATTCATATATCATAAACATTGATAAAGAAAATACATTGCATCATACATTTCATGCAACATAACTTTGTATTTTAGCTAACATTTTACCCTTTTCAGGATAAGATTAACAGTTACCATTGACAATATGCAATCAGATACAGTACGGATACGCTCCAGACACAGATGCCATTCTAATACTCATTCAGATTAAACTTTTAGATATAGTACGGATACGCTCCAGACACGGATGCCATTCTGATACTCATTCAGATTCAACTTTCAAATACAGTATAGATACGCTCCAAACACGGATGCCATTCTGATACTCATTCAGATTCAACTTTTAGATACAGTACGGATACGCTCCAAACACGGATGCTATTCTGATACTCATTCAGATTCAACTTTCAGATAAAGTACGGATACGCTGCAGACACGGATGCCATTCTGATACTCATTCAAATTCAACTTTTAGATACAGTACGGATACGCTCCAGACACGGACACCATTCTGATACTTATTCTTTCAGCTTACAACTTACCATTCAACAAACATTCTTGGATGGCATCTATAAGACCATCTCCGACAAGATTCTATAACCTCTCCAAATGGCATCTATAAGCCCATTCCTTCTATCATCACATCATTGAGTGCAAATTTATGGGCACTCTAGTGTCCAATCATTCTTTCACCTTAGAGTCACGAACGACAAAACTCACCAATCTAACTCTTCAGGTTTAAGAAGATTGAACATGGGCAGCTGTTGTACCTCAAAATTTGCCCTCTCATTTATCAAGACTTTTCTCACAAGATCTCTTTGACTCAATACTGGATTAGGGTTTGACCAGCTCAAGACATCTCATCATGCACTGATAACCCAAAATTAGGGTTTGGAATTGCACAAAGATTTTTGGACTATTAATGTTTCATATGACTTTAAAGTATCAATATGGACCCCTAAGATTACTCATGCCAAGTTTCAAGCCTTGAATCACATTTTTGATCAGTCAATTGGACAGTTGACCTAAAAATCAGCTGTATTGGGGAAAAAGTAAACCATGGCCAATTTACAGTCAAACTTCATAATTTTTTATCCACACCAACATTTTAGACTCATATGTATCATTTCATCAAGTTTGGACCACATTTCCTCAAGAAATTTGATCAAATCATCAAAAGGGCAAAATGGACAAAATTAGGGTTTTGATTGAGAAAGGGCAATTTCTGATTTTTGACCTAGAAAATGACCAATTGGTTTGAAGCATGATTCCAAGGGCTCAATTGCATCATCATGAACTAATTACATGGTTCAAAACATTGCAAATCCATTGGATTGAAAAATGAAATTTGCAGTCAACTGATCAAAAGTCAGTTGTATACTGAAAAGTCAAACTTTGACTTTTTGGTCAAAATCAAGTGCCAAGGATCACAATTCATCAAAACATGTCAAAATGTGAAACTTTTTTATCAAGAAATCAAGGATTGAAGATTTTGTTTGAAAATTGAAATTTTCTTGACTTAGAAATTTTTTTAAGTATAGAAAATTTCTTATTTTTTTTCAACTTTAAGCCAAATTTCCACCATGATGCAAGGTAATTCAAAGAAATTTCCCAACATGAAAGTTGTATATATCCATGAAATCTACAACTTTGCTTCACAAATTTTTCCCTAAAGATGCTTGGATATCAAGATATAATTTTGTGAATACATGCCCATGAACTAAAATAACTTAGTGAAATTTTGCCCTAATTTAGGCAGGTTTTTGACCTAACTTCATGGAAACTTTTCACCTAGTTCCAAGAGGAATCTTGAAATACATTTCAAATATGAGTTATAGACCATATTTCAATCTTTACAAAATATCCAAGAACTCCTTGAGATCATTTTTGAGTAGGGAGAATCGAAGAGATGAAGTTGGCAATTTCTCACTTTGATTTCAAGCCATTCCATGAAGAACAAAATTCAAATATGAACCTATGCTGCCTAATCCTTACTTTACAGGTCACAAACTTGTTTCTCACTTCATAATTTAATGCTTACACAGTTGATAAAGCCTTAAACCAATCATAAGAGTCTTTGTCTAAGCTTTAATTCCATAAATGGCACAAAGTTGCCATTGCCATTTTAGTAAAGCATAACTTTTGCAACTTTTCACTTCTTGAGCTTTGCACCTGTTCTCTGTACATACACAAGTCTTATAAACCAAAATAAAATTGTCTAGGACTTGTACCAACTCTAAGAAGGCCTGTACAAGCATGTAGAGATTTGTCTCCTCACTTTTCTTAAAGGACAAGCAATAGAGCAAAAAGCCTACAATTGAGAAATCTGTTGTGGAGCTGACTTGAAACCTTCTCTATACTTATACACAAACATATTGCAACCTAACACACGATTGCTCAAGGCCAGAAACTCTCTAAAACTCCCTATCACCAAAAACCTATCATAACTTGCAGTTTGAGACCAAGCATATCAATCCAAAAATACACTCGTGAGTTTCAAGCTCTAATCACCTAAACACTTAACCTACATCATATCTAAGTGTTCCAAACCATCACCCCTTCACTGTAACTCCTCCTTCTCCATCTGCCATTTTTGCATTTCAAACTTGCTGGTTGACTTGGATAGATAGATTCAGGCACTTTCAAAGCAAGGTAAGGATTGGAACACACTCAGGGAGGTTCAGGCAAGCTAAAGGAATCTTCAGGCCTTCATAAAACTCACTCAAACTCCATTCACGATCTCAACTGAAGGAGGTAAGAACTCTAACTTCTATCTCTTCATACAGACATCCATTGGTCTCGATTTGTGAAAGGAAAATGTAGATATTATTGTGCTAAAGCCAACCATGTGCATAGATTTCATTTATGTTCATTATGTATAGAGAATTTTAGATTTCAAATTTCTGTAAAAATTAGGTTTAAAATTAGGGCCATTGAAATTAGCTTTGATCTTTGACTGATAGTTTACATGAGTTACATGGTTGAAATTGTGGGAAAAAGTACTACCATTTTCATGTTTGAAGTTTCCATTTTCATGGAGAAATGAGAAAGATACAGAGGTTCTGGCTAGCTTGAGGAAGAAGATGAAGTACAGGGCAAGGAGGCGTTATGTGTTATGTGTTTTTTATTTCATATGAACTAACGGATGTACAGCCACCCCAGTGGCAAGGCAGCGCGCTGAGAATGCCAAGGTCATGGGTTCGAGCCTTGGTGCCTGCCTTTTGCATATTTTCTCATTTTTGCCATTTTCCTCATTTTTGCAGCGCTGGGCTTTTGTTCATTTGGGTTTGTTTTTTTCTCTAATGTTACCTCATGATTACTCAGGACACCCCTGGCCCAATTTATTTTCATTCATTTATTTTTGTTTATTTCATTAAATATTTTTTTTGCATAAAAAATCATAAAAAATATAAAACATGATAAATATTGCATTTTACTTATTTTATTTTATTTTCACATAAAAAATATTTTTATTAAATTATATGCTAACTATTTTTCTTAAATAAACTTGTAAAAATAAAATAGACTTAGATATATTTTTATCCCTTTTTCCTTATACTTGTAAATATTTATTTTGACATATAAAAAGACTAAATATTTTCATAAATATTATTTATTATTTTAAGACAAAAAATACACAAAAATAATACTTAAAGAACTTTATTTTCTTTTAAATTAGAAATTAGGGTTAACCACTTTTTCAAGAAATAATTTCCTTTTTTAATATTATTAGGTTTAATTCAAAATTCTTCTTTATATGAAAAACAAAACAAAAATCTTTTTCTTTCATACATACCATTGCACATTTATATTTATATTATTTATTCAAATATTTGTACAAATTCGATTTGGTTGTAATAGCTTAATAAGATTTATATTATTGCAAATCCCCATTCATAATTTGTATACCCCCCTCCCATAAAATGTTGTAATAACGTAGTAGTCTTTAAATTACACAATTTACCGCTTTTATATACCATGCTAGTAATTAGGGTTTGAATGGCAAGACCAAAACAAATCAAATAGAAAATCCAAATCCAAGACAAAATCAAGCATGTAAATAACACACTTGCACACAAGCACCCTTAGGGTTACTCCACTTGGTTGTCTTATACAAAAATGGCCATATTATGCATGTAAAGTATCTTGGCAAAAACAAACAAGTATAAGATCATAATCCCTCGATGACGCTATTCAAAGTTGCCTTACAAAATGATCTTAGTCCCTCAAAAAATGCTAAGATACTTTGCAACATTGCTAATCATGGTTATACAATGACCCACGTCCGTCCCGCTTACATCCAAAGATAGGGTTGCTTACCAAATCAATGGTAATACAACAATGTCAAAGGAAAAGAAAATGAACAAGAAAGACATTTGAGTAGGTAGATTGCTCCTAATTACTTTCTCCATCTCAAAACAAACATCCTTGCTATTTCAAAACAAACACCAACACTTTCAAAAACACCTTTCAAACTTGAAAACATTTTCAAAAGATCAAACATCTTTGTATACATTCTTACGAACGAGAATCATTACAAAGATTGCCTAAACAATGGCCTCTTTTACAAAATACTTTCAAAACCACACAAATCACAATTTCAAACAAAAGCAAGTGATCTAGAAAGTAACTAAGAGCCCATAGAAAACCATGGATGAAAAGGGTGCTAATACCTTCCCTTTTCATAATCTACCCCCCGAACTCAAGAAACAATCTCAAAGGTCTTTCCTGTGCTTTTTCACCTTTCCTTTTGGATAAAATAAAAGTCGGTGGCGACTCTTGCTAACCGCAACATTTGCGATAAAACGCAAAACCCTCAAGTCATTTCTCCCACCATATCACAGAACTGACGACTCTGTTGGGGACTTATTATAAAAGTGGGGTTACCTTAGGGATTGATCACATTTATTTGCTTACATTGTTTGACTTGTATGCTTTATATTATGGTTCTTTGTTTGGGTTTGAAATCCTCTACCCGGATTTGGGATACATTATAGTTAAATAGAAATACATTGTGGAAACTGTGCGGGGTATACCGACATGGTCTAAGTAATAACTATGTTAGTGTGATATATTTGTGGATACCGGTAGCCTTTGAGTCAATCAAAGAGAATACGGGGCCGCTGAGTGATGCCATGAAGCACTAATGAACTTCTAGAACCCTTACTTGACCAACTTGGCCTTTAGGATGTAGTGAGATGACCGGCTTTGGTGCAGTCCAAAGTTGGTAGATACTCAATACTTCACTCATTGAGGTTTGGTTTCTTGGGATATTTCGGTCGCCATTAAAGAGGCTTGAGCTTAAACAATGACCAAGGAAACAATCTTGTGATATTGAGCTCCTTAGAACCCGGTTACTATTATTAGGACAGGTTTAAGCCAACTAAACTTCAAGAGGGTACTTACCTATAAAACCCCATGAAAGCCTAAACTAAGAACTTGTTTGCTTTTCTTGTATATGCATACTTGTACATAACATCATGGACATCATGAACATCATATACATATACTAACCATTTCAAGGATTTTAGAGATTTATCTTTGTTCTTGTTTTGTAGGATATGGATTCACTTCACAGGAAAACTATCCAAGTCAACCTTGTAAGAATTCCTCCACAACTTAAGGAGCTAGCTTCAAGGATCCCTGAGAACTCTCCATTCACCAAGAGACATGGTCGTCTACTCAACTTGGTCACCTCCAACACAAATGAGGATATGATGAAGGTGCTCTTCCAGTTCTTTGATCCTTTGCACCATTGCTTCACATTTCCTGACTATCAGCTTGTGCCTACTTTGGAAGAATTCTCCCAACTCTTGAGGATTCCCATTCTCAATCAACTACCTTTCAACGGTACGAAAAGAGACCCAAAACCAAATGAGATTGCTCAAGCTCTACACTTGCACTCATCTGATGTCACAACTCATTGGGAAACTAGGAGTGGTGTCAAAGGCTTCTTAGCAAAGTTCTTGTTTGAGAAATCCCAAAGCTGTTGGAATTCCTTAGAGTTGCAAGCCTTTGAGGAAATTTTGGCTCTTCTTATCTATGGGATGGTCTTATTTCCCAATCCTGACCAACTCATAGATGTGAGCGCCGTCAAGATCTTCATGTCACGCAACCCGGTGCCTACATTGCTAGGGGATATCCTACACTCTTTTCACACTCGCACAATAAGGAAAAGAGGTGTCCTTATGTGTTGCACTCCTCTCCTGGCAAAATGGTTTATTTCACATCTTCCCCAATCAGTCTTAAAGAATGAGCAAGGTTCAAGATGGTCACAAAGGTCAATGACGCTCAAACATTCAGATATTCATTGGTGCTCCCGATTCAAAGAGAATGTTATCATCGTTGACCGTTATGGGGAATTACCTAATGCACCTCTACTTGGAATTAGGGGAGGCATCACTTATAACCCATGTTTAGCTCTAAGATAATTTGGTTACGCCCGAAGGGATGGCCCGCACGAGATGTTGATTCAAGGTTTGGTATTTGACTACGACAACAACAGTCAAGGTCTTCGCCAAAGATTCATCCGAGCTTGGAGAATGCTAAACAAGGTGGATAGTAAGACTTTGGGACACAAGAATTCCATCCCTCTTGAGCCTTACCTCAAATGGGTACGAACCCGCGCTCAAAGTCTTATGATGCCTTATCCTTCCATTCTTCCGGCAATTATTGAGCCTGTTAAGGAGGGAGATGTTCCATACACTATCCTACATCCTGACATGCCCACATCTCTTGAAGACCTACAAAGGGATTGGATAAAACTCAAAGGAGAACGAGATACTTTCGAAGCCCAATTATACGCAAGCGGGAAGAAGGTTTTGGAACTCACTAGGCTACTTCATGAGGAGCAGACTCTAAATGCCTACATAGCACCGAAAAGGATGCGCACTACTTTTTTATCTTAGAGTTTCGTATTATTTTGTCCAAGGGGCATTGATGTACTTAAAATTTATCTTATTAATATAACTTGTGTTTCCTTTTTTGTCTAAAATGGACTTGAATCTTTCAAATCCTTGAAAATATTGCATATGCACATATCATTCTTCATAACATAAACAGGTCTTTTGCAACGAGTTTCCTCATCTCTCTACTATTTATTTCAGTAAGATGGATCTCGAACAGATAGTCAAAGATCTCCAAGCTTAGAACACGCAGTTTCAACAGTTGCTCATGACCCTAGCCAAGGGGCAAGAAGAGTTGAAGACTCTGCTGGCTGAAGAAAGGAAAAAGAAAATAAAGAAAGTCACCAGGGTTTTAAACATGGGGAGAAGATTTCAGGGGCAGACTAGAAGAACCTTGAATTTTGCCACAACATCCGGTGAAGGAGAGGGGAAAGGAAAGGAAACAACAGTCTTGTCAGAATCTGAAGTGGAGGAAGAAGAGGAAGACTACTCTGAGGAACAATATCCTCCAGTTGATGATAAGTACAAACATCTTGAAGAGCGTTTGAGCGCTATGGAAATACAAAAGGTGCCAGGCCTAGACTTTTAAGAACTAGGATTAGTGTCAGGAATTATGATTCCTCCGAAATTCAAAGTGCCTTTGTTCTCAAAATATGATGGAGTGTCACGTCCTAAGATGCACCTCCGATCATATGTGAGAAAGATCCAACCACACTCCACTGATAAAGACTTGTGGGTGCATTTTTTCCAAGATAGTCTATCTGGAACACAACTCGACTAGTTTTACCAACTGGAAAGGGCCAAAATCCACAATTGGGAAGATCTTGCCGCAACTTTCTACAAGAAATATCAATATAATGCTGATTTGGCGCCTACCCGTACTCAACTTCAGAGTATGGCTATGGCTTCCAATGAGGGTTTCAAGGATTACGCGCAGAAATGGATAGATCTAGCTGGAAGAGTTCAACCCCCTCTGTCTGAAAGGGAATTGGTGGACATGTTCTTAGGCACTCTATCGGGCCCTTTCTTCAACCATTTAATTGGAAGCTCATATGCAGGATTTACTAAGTTAATACTGATCGGAGAGAGGGTGGAAGATGGCATAAAAAATGGAAAGATTCAGAAAGATTCATCTTCTTCTACAACTGTGAGGAAGCCTTTTATTAGGAAGAAAGAAGTAGCTGCTGTATATCCACCAAGGAACCAAGGGAGAGCCGCAGGCCGACCAATGGTAGGGGCTGTTTTGATTCCAAAGCCTACATCTGATCAACCAAGAAGTAATCAATCGAGGGTGGAAAGGCCAGTCCGGCAATTCACCAGAATCAATATGACTCTGTCCCAAGTATTACCGCATCTTCTAAAATCCAATTTGGCAACTTTAAAAGAAGCTCCAAAAAACCCCAACACGGCGTCCCCTCATTATCACCCAATGCCTGTTGCGCATATCACTCCGAAAGTCTGGGTCATGACACTAACAACTGTTGGGCCTTGAAAAACAAAATTCAAGACATTATAAAGGCAAAAGAAATTAAGTTTGATGCGCCCGAGAAGACAAACTTCATTTCTGCTCCTATGCCCAGACATAGTCACAATACCAATGCTATTGAAGAAAATTTGTTTGTTACCACAGTTGATGAACTCGTAACTCCACTCCCAATCATTAAGACAAACTTGTTGAAAGCCGGTGTATTCCCGGATTGTAATGAAGACTGCCACCTCTGCTTATCCTAACCAATTGTGTTTCCTTTTTTGAAAACAGGCATTCAACGCTTGATAGACAACAAAGAGATCCTGTTTGAAAGTACTCTTGTTTCACCTGTTCCCGTTGAAGACATTTCAATCATTACCATCTCCACCAATTCTACCAGGGTCCCTAAAAGACCTGTTAGAATTACATCGGTTCCAAAAACTACTTCTCTTATAATCACAATTCCTGGGCCAGTCCCATATGAATCAGACAAAACTGTGTCATGGAATTACGGTGGGGACATATACTACCATGGCATCAAATAAGATGGGCTGACCACCGAAGAGATAAACTCAGAAGAAGAAGATTTCGACATTAGCAATATTGCCGGAAATAGTAAGATTACCCGAAGCGGTAGGATCTTTTCTCCAGAGATTGCCGCCCTAAAGGCAATTTTTGGACCTGTGGCTACTCCAAAGGTTACTTTCGTAGCAATAATCATCTATGCAAGTGCTCCTATTGACAAAGTCGTTATAACCTCTGCTATCATCCCTACCAACACTCCTGCTGCTGAAACTCGAGGAAAAAGTATTCAAGTGGATCCTATCCGGACGAAGGCTCAATCACTGACTATCCCCGAGACCTCCAAGAAAGAAATGGAGGAGATTCTAAAAATAATAAATAGGAGCAACTACGATGTAGTTGAATTATTGGGGAAAAATCCCTCCAAAATCTCCATGCTGGCATTGCTACTGTGTTCTGAGGCATATGCGAAAGCCCTAGTGAAGTTCCTAAAGACAACCCATGTTCCTCAAGAGACGTTTGCTGATCAATTTCAATATTGCGTGGCCATCATGACAGCGGATAACGGCCTAGGCTTCTCAGATGCTGATCTGACACCAAGGGGAAGAAAGTACAACGAGGCATTACATGTCTCTGTGGAATATAGAGGCACAACTTTGGCCCATATCTTGGTGGACACTGGCTCATCTTTGAATGTTTTACCAAAGAAAGCTCTCGACAGACTGGACTGCGAAGGACTGACGTTAAAGCCAAGTAACATAGTCGTAAGGGCATTTGATGGCTCAAAGAGGATGGTACACGGGGATGTAGATATCCCCATAAAGGTTGGGACTCAGACTTTCAATTCAACCTTTTATGTAATGGACATCCGCCCCTATTACTCCTGTCTGCTATGACGACCTTAGATCCATAATGCTGGCGCTGTCACCTCTACATTGCACCAGTTGCTGAAATATCCGGTCCAAGGAAAGATTATCACTGTCCACGGAGAGGAAGAGTATATGATTAGCCACCTCGATTCCTTCATGTATGTAGAATTGGACGGTGAGTTCATTGAAACTCCTTTTCAACATTTTGAAGAGGTCCCCCAAGAGGTAGCTGTGACCAAGACTGTGTCCCAGATTCCCAAGATTACAAGACCTCCACTCTGGATGTCATCTCTGAAGGATGCCAAAGCAGTAGTAGAGGAGGGTGGATGCACCATCTGGGGGAAACTTCCAGATATTCCGTATAAATCTGACAAGTTTGGCTTAGGTTTCACTTCAAGTGCTCAGAAGGTTGTACGCCGTGCCCGTGCTGGAGGGCCACCCTTGAAGATTAGCAACCAAGAGGTCAATGCGGTAGAATATGGTGAAGAGGATTGCAGCTTGGAGTATTGGATCTTTCCAACTATCGTTGGAGGACTTCGCAATTGGGAGGCCAGAGACTTTGTCCCAATAACTTTCACCCATCAGTAATTTACCTTTACTTTTTTGTTGGATCTGTAATATTCAAAAACAATTCGCACTCTTAAAACCTTGTGTCTTGCCCGAGGCACAATGGTACATTTGTAAGGGTTATTATTTCATCTTCATATGACATTCAATGAATCATGGACGTTTTTCGCATACAAACTTTTATGCTCATTGTTTTTCTTTTACATTTTTGTTTTTAAGGATGGCTATACCCTTACACACACCCACACTCACAAATGCAGGTACCCTTCCATTCTGGATCCCATGGGTAACGATACTGCTATGGCCTTTTGTGACTCTGAGGATCTAATCTACCATGCCGAAGATGAAGGTGAGGAAGATTGTGAAGTACCAGGGGAACTTTCCAGACTACTACAACAAGAGGAAAGAACCATTTAGCCTCACGAGGAACCTGTGGATACAATCAACCTGGGTACCGAGGAGGATAAAAAAGAAGTCAAGGTGGGTCCAATCTGGAACCTAGTGTCAAGGAGCGTCTAATTCAGCTGTTGCATGATTACGTTGAGATCTTTTCCTGGTCATATGAAGATATGTCGGGATTTGATACAGACATCGTGGTACATCGTCTGCCTACAAGAGAAGATTATCCGCCAGTACAACAAAAAGTATGCTGCATGAGACCTGATATGTCAGAAAAGATCAAGGTGGAGGTTATGAAGCAATTCAATGTTGGATTCTTGGTTGTCACTTCCTACCCTCAATGGGTTGCCAACATTGTTCCCATACCTAAAAAAGACAGAAAAGTACGAATATGCGTGGACTATAGAGATTTGAATAGGGCAAGCCCTAAAGATGATTTTCCACTCCCCCACATTGATATCCTGGTTGACAATACGGCCCAACACAAAGTGTTTTCCTTCATGGACGGACTCTCAGGTTACAACCAAATCAAAATGGCACCTGAAGACATGGATAAAACAACATTTGACACGCAGTGGGGCACATTCTGCTACAAGGTGATGCCATTCGGATTGAAGAATGCTGGGGCAACCTATCAACGCGTCATGGTAGCCTTATTTCACGACATGATACATCATGAAATACAGGTCTACGTAGACGATATGATAGCCAGATCACAAATAGAAGAAGAGCATTTGGATCACTTACAAAAGCTGTTTGAGAGACTGAATAAGTACAAACTGAGGTTGAATCCAAACAAGTGCACATTCGGAGTACGGTTCGGTAAACTCTTAGGTTTTGTCGTCAGTAACAAGGGTATTGAAGTCAATTCTGCCAAAGTTAAAGCAATACAAGAGATGCATGCTCCTCGTAGTGAGAAGGAAGTCAGAGGATTATTGGGACGCTTGAACTATATTGCCAGATTCATTTCTCACCTAATAGCTACTTGTGACCTAATAGCTACTTGTGATCCAATCTTCAAACTATTGAAGAATGATCAAGTAGTCAAATGGAATGATGAATTCCGGGTTGCTTTTGACAAAATCAAAGATTACTTACAAGAGCCTCCTGTGTTGATGCCACTGTCGAGGGAAGACCACTGATCATGTATCTGACTATTTTAGAAAACTCAATGGGGTGTGTATTGGGGCAGCATGATGAGTCTGGCCGAAAAGAGCACGCTATTTATTACCTGAGCAAAAAGTTTACCGACTGTGAAACCAGATATTCACTACTCGAGAAAACTTGTTGCGCTCTGGCATGGGCTGCTCGCTGGCTAAGACAACATATGCTGACTCATACTACCTTGTTGATATCTAAGATGGATCCGATAAAATACATCTTCGAGAAGCCTGCTCTCTCTGGGAGTATAGCTAGATGGAAAATGATCCTAACAGAATACGGCATATACAGTATACTACCCAGAAAGCTATAAAGGGCAGTGTACTAGCTGATCATCTTGCTCATCAAGATGTAGAAGAATATCAGCCCATGAAGTTTGAATTCCCAGATGAAGACATCATGATATTAGACAACTGTGAAGAAATCAGGCCACATGACAGACCTGAACAAGGATCCCGATGGACCCTGTTCTTTGATGGGGCATCCAATGCACTTGGTAATGGTATCAGCACTGTACTCATATCTCCGGAAGGGTGTCATACTCCCTTTACTGCCAAACTTTGCTTCAATTGTACAAACAACATGGCGGAATACAAAGCATGCATCTTTGGTCTTAGAGCTGCCATAGACTTGGGAATCAAATCCTTAGACGTGTTTGGAGATTCAGCTTTGGTCATCAGTCAGATCAAAGGGGAATGGGACACTAAACACCCAAACTTTATCCCTTACAAAGAACATGTTTTGACATTGCTACCACATTTTGAGAAGATTACCTTCGAGCATTTCCCGCGAGAAGAAAATCAGCTAGCAGACGCTCTAGCCACAATGTCATCTATGTTTAAACTTAATTTGGATAACGAGGCTCCCCATATCACCATCGAACGAATGGATGAACCAACACATTGTCACGAGATTAATACTGAAGAGGCAGTGGACCAGCCTTGGTTTCATGAGGTCAAGAGGTATCTAGAGGCTCAAGAATATCCAGAAGGAGCTTCAATCAATGATAATAAGTTCTTAAGGAGATTCTCTACTAAATTCTTCCTTAGTAATGACATCCTGTACAAACGCAATCATGACTCCATTTTGCTTCGGTGCATGGTTAAGGTTGAAGCTGAAAAGATCATGGCTGAATTACATGAAGGTACTTTTGGCACCCACTCCAGTGGGCATACGATGGCGAAGAAAATCCTACGGGCAGGCTATTATTGGTCTACCATGGAAGCAGATTGCTATCAATACTCTCGGACCTGTCATAAGTGTCAAATTTATGCTGACAAGGTGCACGTACCTCCGGTTCCTCTGAATGTCTTGACGGCTCCTTGGCCCTTTGCTATGTGGGGAATTGATATGATTGGAGAGATAAAGCCGACAACCTCCAATGGACACCGCTTCATCCTAGTGGCCATTGACTATTTTACCAAGTGGGTTGAAGCAGCTTCCTTCGCTTCCGTTACCAAGAATATTGTTTCCCGCTTCATCAAGCAAAACCTTATTTGTCGGTATGGTATCCCGGAAAGGATCATCATTAACAATGGTACAAATCTCAATAACACTATGATCACCGCCTTGTGCGAGCAATTCAAGATTCAGCATCACAATTCTTCTCCCTATCAGCCAAAGATGAATGGTGCTGTCGAATCTGCAAATAAAAATATTAAAAAGATCATATAGAAAATGATAGTCACATACAAGGACTGGCATGAGATGTTACCATTCGCTCTCCACGGGTATCGTACCACGGCTCGCACATCAACTGGGGCAACACCTTATTCTCTGGTTTACGGCATGAAGGTTGTCCTACCTATTGAGGTTCATATTCCCTCTCTGACAATTATGAAGGATGCAGGGTTGAATGAAGACGATTGGATTCAGACTCGACTTGATCAACTGAATTTGATTGATGAAAAGAGACTTACCGCTGTTTTCCATGGTCAAATGTATCAAAAACGGACGATCAAGGCTTTTAACAAGAAAGTCAGGCGCCAAGTATATCAAGTTGGGGATCTAGTGATCAAATGTATCATCTTGCCACAAAGTGATACCAGGGGAAAATGGACTCCTACCTATGAAGGACCATTTGTAATCAAGAACATATTCTCCGGTGAGGCAATGATCTTGACCACCATGAATGGCGGCGACCTGCCACACCCTGCGAACGTGGACATAGTCAAAAGATACTACGCATAAGAGACTCTCTAGGTTGACACACCTAGGCAAAACAAGGGGCATCCCGGCGAATCAAAAGGTTCGGGCAAAAATTAGGGATAAAATGAAAAAAAATCTGTACACCCGGCAAGTTGAAAACCCGAAAGTGCGACTTGGGCAAAAAAGGGTTTCCCGATGGACTGAAAACCTGAAAGGGCGGTCCAGGCAAAAGTTAGGGAATTAAAGCATATGAATATGTCCCGTCGAATAATTTGATGGACAACCTTTGACTTCCACTGACAAACTCAGAGTTTCTGATCAATTCAATCATCTTCGGACGAAGCAACAAATAGACAAGATATTCGGAGATATGAAGGCTATAACAGAATGGGAATTCCATGGGATTATTACACATAGCTATCTTTCTTTGTATCAAAACTTTCTTGTTTTACGACAACATTCTCTTACTAGAATGTTTGTTCCCTTTGTACAAAAATACTTATTCAAAGTCAATACAAAGATGTCCCTTTAAAAGTACAAAAACTATTTGTCTTTTTCTTTACGCTTGTGTTTTGTTTGCAAAAAACGTCCAATGATTCATTGATGAGCATATGCATTTGAACATGATTGTTCTTTACAAATAAACAAAAAGAGGAAGACAATTACTGATAGGTTGAAAGAATAGGAAAATGTCTCTAGGCTATTCCATAAGTGATCCCCTACAGTACGTCATTTAAATCCCCAGCGGAACAAAATTTCAAATTATTAATCTCGAGTAGAAATCGTCAAAATTTTCGGGATTCCCCAAGCAGATCTTACGAGCAGTACATGGCATTTCCCTCATAACGAAATTTACTTCTCTCAACAAGAGTTCATCAGTACTTCAACTTCAAGACATAAAAATTCAACATATCCTCAACAACATTCACGGGTTTATTTTCCTCAATCAAACAACAATACAACAAATCAGCTCACATGCGCATCCATTGTATCCATATATCATAAACATTGATAAATAAAATACATTGCATCATACATTTCATGCAACATAACTTTGTATTTTAGCTAACATTTTACCCTTTTCAGGATAAGATTAACAGTTACCATTGACAATATGCAATCAGATACAGTACGGATACGCTCCAGACACGGATGCCATTCTAATACTCATTCAGATTAAACTTTTAGATACAGTACGGATACGCTCCAGACACGGATGCCATTCTGATACTCATTCAGATTCAACTTTCAGATACAATACGGATACGCTCCAGACACGGATGCCATTCTGATACTCATTCAGATTCAACTTTTAGATACAATATGGATACGCTCTAGACACGGATGCCATTCTGATACTCATTCAGATTCAACTTTAAGATAAAGTATGGATACACTCCAGACACGGATGCCATTCTGATACTCATTCAGATTCAACTTTTAGATACAGTACGGATACGCTCCAGACACAGACACCATTCTGATGCTTATTCTTTCAGCTTACAACTTACCATTCAACAAACATTCTTGGATGGCATCTACAAGCCCATCTCCGACAAGATTCTATAACCTCTCTAAATGGCATCTGTAAGCCTATTCCTTCTATCATCACATCATTGAGTGCAAATTTATGGGCACTCTAGTGTCCAATCATTCTTTCACCTTAGAGTCATGAACGACAAAACTCACCAATCTAACTCTTCAGGTTTAAGAAGATTGAACATGGGAAGCTGTTGTACCCCAAAATTTTCTCTCTCATTTATCAAGACTTTTCTCACAAGATCTCTTTGACTCAATACTGGATTAGCGTTTGACCAGCTCAAGAAATCTCATAATGCATTGATAACCCAAAATTAGGGTTTGGAATTGCACAAAGATTTTTGGACTATCAATGTTTCATATGAATTTCAAGTATCAATATGGACCCCTAAGATTACTCATGTCAAGTTTCATGCCTTGAATCACATTTTTGATCAGTCAATTGGACAGTTGACCTAAAAATCAGCTGTATTGGGGGAAAAGTCAACCATGGCCAATTTATAGTCAAACTTCATAATTTTTTATCCACATCAACATTTTAGACTCATATGTATCATTTGATCAAGTTTGGACCATATTTCCTCAATAAATTTGATCAAATCATCAAAAGGGCAAAATGGTCAAAATTAAGGTTTTGACTGAGAAAGGGCAATTTCTGATTTTTGACCTAGAAAATGAGCAATTGGTTTGAAGCATGATTCCAAGGGCTCAATTTCATTATCATGACCTAATGACATGGTTCCAAACATTGCAAATCCATTGGATTGACAGATGAAATTTGCAGTCAACTAATCAAAAGTCAACTGTATACTGAAAAGTCAAACATTGACTTTTTGGTCAAAATCAAGTGCCAAGGATCACAATTCATCAAAACATGTCAAAATGTGAAACTTTTTCATCAAGAAATCAAGGATTGAATATTTTGTTTGAAAATTGAAATTTTCTTAACTTAGAAAATTTTCGAAGTATAGAAAATTTCTTATTTTTTTTCAACTTTAAGCCAAATTTCCACCATGATGCAAGGTAATTCAAAGAAAGTTCCCAACATGAAAGTTGTAGATATCCATGAAATATACAACTTTGCTTCACACATTTTTCCCTAAAGATGCTTGGATATCAAGATATAATTTTGTGAATACATGCCCATGAACTAAAATAACTTAGTGAAAATTTGCCCTAATTTAGGCAGGTTTTTGACCTAACTTCATGGCAACTTTTCACCTAGTTCCAAGAGGAATCTTGAAATACATTTCAAATATGAGTTATAGAGAATATTTAAATCTTTACAAAATATCCAAGAACTCATTGAGATCATTTTTGAGTAGGGAGAATCGAAGAGATGAAGTTGGCAATTTCTCACTTTGATTTCAAGCCATTCCATGAAGAACAAAATTCAAATATGAACCTATGCGGCCTAATCCTTGCTTTACAGGTCACAAACTTGTTTCTCACTTCATTATTTAATGCTTACACAGTTGATAAAGCCTTAATCCAAGCAAAAGAGTCTTTGTCCAAGCTTTAATTCCATAAATGGCACAAAGTTGCCATTGCCATTTTAGTAAAGCATAACTTTTGCAACTTTTCACTTCTTGAGCTTTGCACCTGTTATCTCTACACACACAAGTCTTATAAACCAAAAGAAAATTTTCTAGGACTTGTACAAACTCTAAGAAGGCCTGTACAAGCATGTAGAGAGTTGTCTCCTCACTTTTCTTAAAGGACAAGCAATAGAGCAAAAAGCCTACAATTGAGAAATCTGTTGTGGAGATGACTTGAAACCTTCTCTATACTTATACACAAACATATTGCAACCTAACACACGATTGCTCAAGGCCAGAAACTCTCTAAAACTCCCTATCACCAAAAACCTGTCATAACTTGCAGTTTGAGACCAAGCATAGCAATCCAAAAATACACTCGTGCGTTTCAAGTTCTAATCACCTAAACACTTAACCTACATCATATCTAAGTGTTCCAGACCATCAATTGCTTGGATCAAAGCCCTAACAGCTGTATAAAAATTTAATTATGGAGTGACAAACAAGTTTGAGGCTTACAAAGAAAACATTATGCATCCTAGCATGGATTTGGTTCAGGTGTTCATCAAAAATGACTTATAATTCAAGTGACAAAACCCTAACTTCATCTCTTCGATTCTCCCTCCTCAAGAATGATCTCAAGGAGTTCTTTGACATTTTGGAAATCTTGCAATATTCTCTACAACCCATATTTGAAACTAAACACTTAGTGAAATTTTGCCCTAATTTGGTCAGGATTTTGACCTAACTTCATGGCATTTTTTCATATAGTTCCAAGGGGAATCTTCAAAAGAAATTCAAATGTCCTACACTATTACAGCACTTGTGGGAGGGGGGTATACAATTTATGAATGGGGATTGCTATAATATAAACCTAATTAGTCTATTACAACCAAATTGAATATGTACAAATATTGGAATAAATAATATACAAAAATGAATTAAATATGCAAAGGTATGTAAATGCAAAGAAGATTTTGTTTGGTTTTTTTATATAAAAAAAAGTTTTAACCTAAACCTAATAAATAAATCAAGATTAACTTAAATCAATTAAGAAATGAAATTATTTTTTTAGAAAAGATTTTTGAATAAACCCTAATTATATTTGATTAAAAGAAAATAAATTTCTTTAAGAAAAAATAAGTATTTTTGTATTTTTTGTCTTGAAAATAATACATGGCATTATGAGGTACTTTGGTCCTTTATATTAAAATAAATATTTAATCGGTATTGTTGTACCCCAAAATTTTCCCTCCCATATTTCTCAAAACATTTCAAGAAAGGTCCTCAAGATGCTCAAGGAAGTCCAAGGGTTGACCAGACAAGCTCTCTCCTAAGGCAGTCTACCTCAAATTAGGGTTTCATGTTGCATCAAGATACTTGAGTCCAAGGGATCCCAAATTCTTACCATTGTCCTAATATGTTCTCAAGATCATCCATGGCAAGTTTCAAGCCTTGCAGAGGAAGTTTGCTCAGTCAATTGCTCAAATGCCTGAAAAATCGACCGTGCTAGGGCAAAAGTCAACTGTGGCTCACATACAGTCAAAATTCAAGATTTTTGGTCAACATCCTCATTTTGAAGTATATTTCATCATTTGATCAAGGGTTGATCATGATTCATCAAAGATTGCTCACAATTCATCAAGAACCAAAAGTTGCTAAATTAGGGTTTTGTAGGAAAAGTCAACTCAACTTTGACCAAGCATAACTTTCTCATACTTTATAAGAAATGACCCATACAAAGCTCATTTTGAAAAGGATAAAATTACCTACAATCCATCTTCATCTACCAAGTTCAAAATATGCACTCAAAAGAGGTTATGAATTTGGACATTATAGGTCATTTTGAAAAGTCAACAAAAACACCTTTTTTGTCAAAGCTTCATACATGAGCATGGAATATCAAATTGCGATGAGACCAAAAGGTTTGCTTAGAGGAAATCTCAATATTTCTAAAGAGTCCAATAACACCTTCAAAGAGTCAAAATTGATGAAGTTATGCATTGGTGAAGTTGACCTTTTTTGCAAAATTGTCAAAAGCCAACTATGCCTAAAATTGCAAATTTTGCCAAATAGGCCCAATCTTTTGCACTTGTTTTGAGTTGGAAACATGGTCCACGAGCCCTAGACTTTGCCACTTGTCATTATCTTGTTTTTATTATTTATTTTGATTTTTATTTGAATTAAATCAATTTTAATCAAAATAAATCATGAGAAAATCTAAAGCAATGAAAACTCAAGATTTTGTACTTATTTCAGGTCTCAAATCCAGTTGGCAAGTATTTGAAATCGTGCAAGGCATTGGTGTGGACAGTGTTGTACCCCAACATTTTCCCTCCCGTTTTTTAAGGAAAATCACAACTTCAGGGTTTTCCCTGATCTTTCGAGATTGGCTCAAGAATCGGTCAAACAGACTTTTCTTTGACAACAAGTCCAGAATCAGGGTTTCCATTGATTGGCTCAGAAATTGATCAAACAAACTTTTCTTTGACGACAAATCTGGAATTAGGGTTTTCACTCGTATTTCTCAGAAGAAATTGAATCCACAATAATTCAATTGACTGTTACATTATTTTTACGCTTGTTCTAGATTACCGGTTGCTTCTCAAAACCTAAATATATGGGATAGGAGCTGAGGCTTTGATTGAAACTTTGAGGCATTGGTTTGATCAGAGAAGTGAAAAGTGTATGGAATGCTTGTTTGTTTAACTGTACAAAGCATATGATTAATTGGAATGTCGGGCGTATTGTGGTTAATGCAAGGTTGCGAGACGGCAAAGTTTGTTGATTATTTATTTCATATGGGTTAAAGTTATTGGGATGCATTTCCAGTTTGTTTTAACTTGAGAGATTTAAATAATTAAATAGACAATGCAAAGGAAAGAATGGAATATTTGACAGTAGAAAATTCTTATTTGACAAAGACTTTTATTTATTTATTTCAAATATTGTTACAAATGTTATTCGAATATTGTATATTTATAATTTACAGTGTTTACAATAATATTTATTACAATAAATGAAAAGAAAATGAGTCTAAAGCCTAAATCTCTTGAAATCTTCTGCTTTTACTGTATCCTCCATTATTCAACTGATACTTACCTGCAAAGGATAGAAGAAAAAGAAATCAGTGCAGTTAAATTGAAAAGCATTTTTAAGCAGATAAATAAAAAAAATCATCATTAAAGCTTGTTGGCCGAAATCAGATTGTTTTTGGGTTCATCATGTTTTACTTGTCCTCTTTGCAAATCACAAGAAGATTTCTCTTCTTGGTTCACAAAGAGGAAATTTTTTGCAAGCATACAATCAATTAAATGCAAAGATACAATGCACAAGGCTGCACACAAAGAAGGCACAAGGCTGCACACAATGTCAAACTGAACTGCCAAACTGAGTTTCAAAATGCAAACTAACTGTCAAAATAGAAAAGCAAACTAAGTTGCAAAACTGCCAAACCAAGTACACAAGCTGTCAAAAAAGCATACAATGCATGAAATCTGGAAGAAAGTACAATGCAGAGATAAACCAAGATACAAGCAAGTAGGCTTGTCAAAACTTCTCATCATATTCTGGACAAAACAAGCTTTTCAGATTAAAAATATATTAAGCAAAAGATGCTTTTATGGAGAGAGAAAGAGAGTGAAGTGGGAGGTTTCCAGTTTTGGCAGGCTTAAAAGATAAAAAAAAAGCAAGACTGTATGGCAGCCCAGAGGAGCCCATAGAAGCTCAACCAGAAAACCTGCTATCAAAGAAGAAAACTGCATAAATATATGCTGCAAACCTGCCTGAAAGGGAGAGAGCCACAAAAACTGCAACTCAAAGTAAACACAGAAAACCTGTTAAACTTCAAACCTGCCTTACAAAATAACAAACCTGCATTCAAGAAGCAAACATAGCCTGCCCTCCCAAAAGCTCAAACAACAAACCTGTAAAACTAAAACACTCATTCACAAACCTGTAAAACTGCATAGCCTACCAAAAATCCAAACAAGTTCAAAGTTCACAAATCCCACAAACCAGTTCAACCTGTAAAACTGCCTTCCAAATACTCAGGCCAACAAACCAGTGAACAAAACTGCTAAACCTTCATCAACAATCAGTAAACACCAAAATAGCTTTTCTCAGAACAAACAAAGTTCATCATCAAAAGTCAGTACTCAAAGAAGAGGAAGAAGTCCGAAGTGAAGAGAACAACAAGCAATCCTCAGAACAAAGTTCATCATCAGAATCAACAGGGCCCACAAAGAGGAAGAGTTTAGAAGCAAGCAATATCTCAAAAAAAAACATCATCATTGACAAAACAAGCAGAGGAAGAGTGAAAGATCAAAGCAACAAGTTCATCATTAACATTCATCACCAACAAGTTTCAATATCAACATGAATAACAACAACAAATAAGTTTCAGAATACGTATGTTCATCATCAACAATCAGTAGCCAATAACCAAAACAAAGAACAAACAAAGTTCATAATCAAAAGCCAACGCTCAAAGAAGAGGAAGAAATCCAGAAGTGAAGAACAAAGCAAGTTTTCAGAAATAATATCATCATCAAACAACGAAAAGCACAGAAATACCGGCAAGCTGTCATCACAGTCCTCTTTCGCCGAGCCTCCTGGAAGCGCCGCCGGCCAACTCACCTTCCTCCTCCTTCAAATTACAGAACAAAACGCCAAGGTATATCTCTCAAAACTCCTACCACATATAAATATCAAAAGAAACATGGATTAAAACTCGCATGTAGTGATTGTTGTACCCCAAAATTTTCCCTCCCGTTTCCTCAACTTTTTCTCATCACAATACCCTTGAAGATCAAGATCCAGTTAGGGTTTCCTCTGCTCAAAGACTTCTCCTTACACTGTGGATCCAAATTAGGGTTTGTGTTTACACAAAGATATTTTGACCTAAAATGCCTAGGATGACTTTCATGCTTCATGTTGGACTCCCAAGTTTATCCATACCAAGTTTCAAGTCTTAATTCCAAGTTTTGCCCAGTCAATTGGACAGTTGACCTAAAAATCAACTGTATTGGGGGAAAAGTCAACTATGGCCAATTGACAGTCAAATCTCATGAAAATTGACCCACATCAACATTATGAACTCATATGAACCATTTGATCAAGTTTGGATCACAATTCCCCAAGAAATTTGATCAGATCACCAAAAGGGCAAAATGGTCATTTTTAGGGTTTTGACTGCACAAAGGCCATTTTTGACTGTTTGACCCAACCAATGATAAACCAAGCTCACATATGGACTCAAGGACCCCATGGAATTATCTTGACATGCTCTACAAACTCAAAGGATCCCAAGTACACAAGATTGACAGTTGAATTTCCCAGTCAATTGATCAATTTTGACTGTATACTGAAAAGTCAAACTTTGACTTTTTGGTTAAAGTCAAGAGTCAAGATTCATTTTTCATCAAAACATGCCAAATCATGAAACTTGTTCACCAAGAAATCACAAAATGCAAATTAGGGTTAGAAATTAGAATTTTTCATAACTTAGAATTTTTCTAAGTTATAAAAAACCCTAATTTTTTCCCAACTTTGCCCCACTTTTTCACCAAGATCCATTTGGATTCAAAAAAAAGTCAAAACATGAAAGTTGTAGCTTGTTGCATAATCTACAACTTTGACTCACAAAGTTTTCCCATTTGAGGCTTGTATCTTAAGTTACAAATTTTTGAATAAGGGCATTAAACCATTCTTAACTTAGTGAAATTTTAACCTATTTTGACAAGGTTTTCTACCCAACTTCAAGGCCATTTTCCATACACTTCCACTTGGAATTTCAAATTGCATTTCAAATATGGATTCTAGTACACATTCCAAGCTTTCCAAAATATCCAAGAACTTCTCAAACAACCTCATGGTTAGGGATAATCGAATTTTGCAAAATGGGAAAAAGTCACTTTTGTTCTTGGCCATGTACATGTTCATAACACTATGCATTTCAATCTCAGCTTGCATATCTTGATTACAGGTCCTTAAACCATCCAACACTCATAAATTTAATGCATATTCTTTGTGCCAAAGCCATGTTTTTTGTGTTCTAGCATTGCATAAAGGATTAATCCCAAAATAGATAAAGCATTTCTTCCATTTTTGCAAAAGGTAGCTTTATGACCAATTACAAATCCAAGAAGTACAGTCCATATCTAATTGGCACAAGTTTATGTGTTAATCACACTGATCAAGGAGGGATTATGCAGCATAGTATGAGGGCCTGTACAGGCTAGAGGCACAAAGTAACCATGGCTTGCTTAAAGTGTAAGAAAGACATCATAACTCAAACCAACTCTCATATCAGCTTACAAACCCTTAAGTGAACTTGTGAAACACCCTCAAGACATCTCAACCAAGCTATTGCACGACCCTAACACCTCTCATACATCCCAAATCCCAGAATCACCTTCAAACTGCAAAAACAGGGTCAGGCCTGCAGTTTGAGTGCCATCTTCCATTTCCCTCGAGCTCTCTTGCCCAAACCAGTTCACATACATTCCCTAGCACCTATGCAAGCTAACCATGACTTGAAACACGACCTGTAATCCCTCTAACCACTTCCACCATTTTCAGTTTCTTGTTTTGCAGGTGAAGTGCTCTAGCACGATTCAAAAGCTTTCAAGACAAAGTAAACATTGGAATAGCATCCCTGGACCTCAAGGAAGCTTTTCCAATCATCACCTTACACTGAAAGCTTCCTCATTGCCAGATAGAACTCCAGCTGAACAGGTATCTTGGTGAACTTCTATCTCTCTTATCAAGCATCATTAGCTCTAAGTTTGTGAATAAACAATGTCCTACTCATGCCACTGAACATGTACATGTTTTTACTTTTCATTTCTTTTGCTTGAGCTGTGAGAATTTGAGGTTTGAAAATGACAGAAAATCTAGGTTAGGATTTGGGGGAGAAGAAATTTTCCCTCGTCTTAGAGAGATAGATCAAGTTCTGCATATGGTTGGATTCGTCTCTTCATGCTGAACATTTTTTATGTTATGAGTTTTCATTGAAAAGCCAGGAATCAGGAGTTAGAAGATCAAGAACAGGGCGCGCGTTTTTTTGAATATTGTTGTACAGAGGTTGAAGAAAGGTCTTCATGGGCTGGGCTTATGTTGACTTTCCTTTTCACACCACCCTTTTTGGTTTTACACCCCTGAGCCCATTTGCTTCATTTTTAATGTTTTTTGACTTTTTCTTTTTTTAACTGACTCATTTATTTTTTCTCAGCATATTAAAAATATAAAAATATTTTTCTCATCATTTTTTGAATTTATTAAGTATTTATTTGATTGTTTCTTTTAGTTTATACATAAATATATACTTTTTGTTTAAAATATTAAGATAGTACAAATATATTTTTATACATTTTTATCTTATTTTTACCTCCTGAAAATATTTTATAAAAAATTACTTTTTTTATTTAAATATTAAATATTATTAACTAACACATATAATATACATCTTGTAAATAATATAAATATACATATATATATATATTAATACATATAGGGTAAAAATACCAAAAAATGTACATATTTTATTTTTTAATATTTAATACTAAAAAATACATTTTTTATAAATATACTACACTTTATTTTATTTTTGTATGTAAATAGTAAATATTATATACATATTAAATAATTAATCCCCTTTTGATTAAAATTAGGGTTTTACCCTAAATTTGAAAATACTCCAAAAAATAATACCTTTTTATCTTTTTATTTTTCCATAAATAATACTCTTTTTTTTATATACATAAAAATTCCCCCTTTTTTTTTACATTTTTGCATATTTATTTCAATTTCCATTTAATTATGCAATTATTTGTATTGTAAATATTCAAAGAAAATGATGTAATAGCTAGGTTTAAATTTTTGTCTAAATATACCCCATTTGAAACATTGTACCCCCCTCCCCATATTATTGTGTTGTACTAGCGTAGGAATTTAAATTTCGCACTTTAAAGCTTTCTAAACCTACCATGCTAAAATTAGGGTTTGTATGCGAATAAAACGAACAAAAGATAGTTTGACCTAATACAAGACAAAAAAGCATGAAAAATGGACAACACATTCCACACTTGCACCCCTAGGGTATTCCACTTTGTTGCCTTCAAATAATTGGGCCATATTGCATGTTAGGTCTCTTTGGGCAAAACAACACAATTCAAATGATCATAGTCCCTCGATGACGCTTTCGAAAGTTGCCTAAAAATGATCAAGTCCCTTAAAGAAAATTGCCTAAAGATACTTGGCACCATTGCAATTATGGTCTAAACGATGACCCGCGCCCGTCCCTTTCACATCCTAACACAAGATTGTCCACCAAATACAATGGTGGAACAAAATTGTTAAAAGGGTTAAAACATAGCAAAGATCTTTGAGAAATTTAGGGTAGACAACTTTTGGTTACTTGCTAACTTGCAAAACAAAACACTTGCCTATTTTTCAAACCACTACACTTTCAAAACAACTTTCAAAAAACAATGAAAACCTTTTCAAAAGACATACATCTTTGTATACATCCCCACATGGATCATTACAAAGGTTGCCACCACATTGCCTTCTTTTCAAAACATTTTCAAACCCACACATACAAGCACCATTTCAAACAATTGAAAACAAAAGGCAAGTGATCTAATCAAGTAACTAAGAGCCATGGATAACCATGGATAGAAAGGGTGCTAATACCTTCCCTTTCTATAATCTACTCCCCGAACCCAAGAAAACATCTCAAAAGGTTTTTGCTGTGCTTTTTAAACCTTTCCTTAGGATAAAATAAAAAGTCGGTGGCGACTCTTGCTCAACCGAAACATTTGCGAAAACAAACGCAAAACCTCAAGTCAGTTCTCCCACCGTATCACAGAACTGGCGACTCTGCTGGGGATGTTTTAAAAGTGGAGTAACCTTAGGGCTTAGATCACCCTCTTGCATGACTAATTGTTTGAATTGTTTGCTTTATACTTTGGCTCTATTGTTTGGGTTTGCAAATCCTACACCCGGATTTTGGGTAACATTCATAGATAGCAATACGTTGTGGAAACTGAGCGGGGTATACCGACACGGTCGAAGCAATATCTATATTAGTGCGACATATTTGTGAGTACCGGTAACCCTTGAGTTCAATCAAGGAGAGTACGGGGCCGCTGAGTGATGTCACTAAGCACTAATGACCTAGAACCTTACTTGACCATCTTGGCCTTTTATTAGGGGTAGTGAGATGACCGGCTTTGGTGCAGTCCGAAGTTGGTAGATACTCGATACTACACTCATTGAGGGTTGTTTTCTCGGAATATTTTGGTCGCTAGTTAAGTGGCTAAACCAAAACAATGAACGATGGAAACAATCCCGTGATATTGAGCTCCTTAGAACCCGGTTACTATTTATAGGACAGGTTTTTAAGCCAACTACACTCAAGAGGGTACTTACCTATGAAACCCCATGCAAGCCTGAAACTAGGGTTTGGTGTGATTTGCTTGTACATATGTTTTGTGCATACATCATAAACATCATAAAACATCATATGCATTCACTAACCATTTCAAGGGTTTTGGATCTTCATCTTTGTTCTTGTTTTGTAGGACATGGAAATTCCTCGCAGAAATACTATCCAAGTCAACCTTGTGAGAATCTCTCCTCAACTCAAGGAGTTCACTTCAAGAATTCCGGAAAATTCATCCTTCAGTGAAAGACACGGTAGACTGCTCAGCCTAGTCAACACCAACATTGAAGAAGACATGATGAAAGTGCTATTCCAGTTCTTTGACCCTCTTCACCACTGTTTCACTTTCCCCGATTATCAGTTGGTACCCACTTTGGAGGAGTTTTCTCAACTCCTAAGAATTCCTATCCTTAATCAACTACCCTTCAACGGTACGGAAAAGGAACCAAAGCCAGAAGATGTTGCTCGAGCATTACATCTACAACCATCCGACATCAAGGGACATTGGGAAACCAGAAGCGGCGTCAAGGGATTCTTAGCAAAATTCCTGTTTGAGAAAGCACAAGAATGTTGGAACTCATTGGACCTACAAGCCTTTGAAGAAATTGTGGCACTCCTTATCTATGGGTTGGTCTTGTTCCCAAATCCTGACCAATTGGTAGATGTCAACGCCGTCAAAATCTTCTTGTCCATAAATCCAATACCAACATTGCTTGGGGACATCCTTCACTCATTTTACACACGAACAATGAGAAAGAGGGGTGTTCTCATGTGCTGTACTCCTATCCTTGCAAGGTGGTTTATTTCGCACCTTCCACAATCTGTCTTGAAGAATGACCAAGGTTCAAGGTGGTCCCAACGGTTGATGACTCTTACTCATTCTGATGTGCATTGGTGTTCTCGGTCCAGAGAAAATGTCATCATTGTCGATCGTTGCGGAGAATTTCCTAATGTTCCCTTACTTGGAATCAGGGGAGGTATCACCTACAACCCTTGCCTAGCTTTGAGGAAATTTGGATATGCACGGAGGGATGGCCCTCATGATATGTTGATTCCTAGCCTAGTTTTTGACTTCGACAACGATGCGCAAGGACTTCGCCAAAGATTCATCAGAGCTTGGGGAAAACTCAACAAGGTTGATAGCAAGACTCTGGGACACAAGAACTCCATCCCTCTTGAGCCCTATCTCAAGTGGGTACGAGCCCGAGCCCAAAGTCTAATGATGCCTTATCCTCATGTACTCCCAGTGGTTAAAGAGCCTGTCAATGAAGGAGAGGTTCCCTACACCATCCTACATCCAGACATGCCTACATCGTGGGAGGAAATGCAGAAAAGTTGGATTCAGCTCAAGGAGGAACGAAATACTTTTGAAGCTAGCTTCTACGCCAGTGAAAAGAAGGTTCTAGAGCTTACCCGCCGACTCCATGAGCAAGAGGCCCTCAACACCTACATCGCACCAAAGAGGATGCGCAATGTCTTTCTGCCTTAAGAAGTTTATTTTGTAATATTTGGCCCATGGGGCATTTATGTACTGACAAATTTCTTCTTATTAATATGACGTGCGTTCTTTTTTGTCTGAAACAATTTTGAATGTTCTAAATCCTTGAATGCATTGCATACAGAAGCATACCATTCATCATGTGCATAAGCAGGTCTCATCCCAGGTTTCCTTATCTGTCTGCTGTTTATTTCAGTAGGATGGATCTCGAGCAAACAGTCAAAGACCTACAAGCTCAGAATGCACAGTTCCAGCAACTCCTGATGACCCTGGCTAAAGGTCAGGAGGATATCAAGACTCAATTAGGGAACAAAGACCCAGTGAAAAAGAAGAAAAAGAGAATCGGGGTGGCTACTTTGGGGAGAAGATTTGACGGAGAAGCTCGGAGAGTGCTTGAATTTCCTCCTATCTCTGATGAAGGAACCAGCAAAGGAGGTGGAGCTGCGGTACCTTCCGAATTTGATGCGGAAGAGGAGGAGGTCGAAGAGGATGAGGATTATATTGATCAGCAATACCCTCCAGCTGATGATAAATACAAAGGGCTAGAAGACAGGTTGGCCGCCATGGAACTACAAAGAGTACCGGGTTTGGATTTTGAAGACTTGGGTTTGGTTGCTGGGATTGTGATCCACCCAAAATTCAAAGTGCCAGTGTTTGTAAGGTATGATAGGCTGTCCTGTCCCAAAATGCATCTCAGGTCCTACGTACGAAAGATTCAACCCTATACGGCAGATAAAAACCTTTGGATTCACTTCTTTCAAGACAGTCTTTCTGGAGCTCAGTTGGAGTGGTTCTATCAGCTAGAGGGAACCAGTGTTCGAAATTGGGAAGATTTGGCCACCGCTTTCTACAAACAATACCAGTATAATTCTGATCTTGCTCCTACTCGTACCCAACTTCAGGGTATGTCACTAGGAACAAGCGAAGGATTCAAAGAATATGCACAAAAATGGAGGGATTTGGCTGGCAGGGTGCAGCCTCCTTTAACCGATCGTGAGCTTGTTGATATGTTTCTAGGGACCCTATCTGGGCCATTTTTCAATCATCTGATTGGTAACTCTTTCGCGGGGTTTACCGATTTGATCTTAACAGGCGAAAGAATAGAAGCTGGCATCAAGTCAGGAAATATTCAGAAGGGTATTGCTGCAAGTACTGAGAAGAGGCCTTTTAAGAAAGAAGCAAGTGCCGTCTATGGTCCTAGAAGGCAAGCCAAGCCAGAAAGTCGCCAAGCCGTCAATGCTCTGATCATTTCAAAACCTGTTGCCGCTCCGCAGCAGTACAATCAACAAAGAAGTGAAAGGCCCAAGAGGCAGTATACTCGACTAAGTATGACCTTATCACAAATTTTACCCCAACTGTTATCAACCAACTTGGTGACCACCAAAGAAGCTCCTAAGGTCGTTAATACTGCATCTCCTAAGTATAACCCGAATGCCCGCTGTGCTTATCATTCTGATAGCCCTGGGCATACTACTGATGATTGCTGGGCCTTGAGGAACAAAGTGCAAGATCTTATCGACGCAAAGGAAATTCAGTTTGAAGCGCCTGAGAGGCCGAATGTTGTAACTGCCCCTATGCCCCAGCATAGAGTAAATGCCATTGAAGAAGAGTTGTATGCTGTTTCGGTAAATGATGTTGCTACCCCTCTTTTGACTGTTAAGAGGAACTTACTACTAGCCGGTTTATTTCCGGGTTGTAGCAAAGGCTGCCTCCTGTGTGCTGTTATCCCTACCGGTTGTCCACTGCTGAAATCAGGCATCCAGAGCCTGATGGATAGCAAGGAAATTCTGTTCAAGAAAACTGCTGTTCCGTTTGTTTCCATTGAAGAAATTTCTGTCGTCACAATTTACAATCCCGCCAAAGCTCCCATAAAGAAACCAGTCCAAATTATGTCTGTTTCACCCATCACTATTACTGTCCCGGGGCCTCTCCCGTATGAGTCTGATAAAGCTGTTCCATGGCATTATGGGGCCGACGTGTATGTGCTTGGGGTGAAATAGGGGTTCAACACCAATACCGGTATCAGTAACATCACTGGTCCCGCTGTTGTACCCCAAATTTTGACCTAAGATATCGTCTCCTACCTGCATTATTACATTACATTTGTTTTGATCCATCGATTTTAAAATTCATGACTTTTTCTGGCCAAGAGCTATTTATGCTGAACATTAAATCATTTAATCGATTCGTGCTAAAATGATGTTTATTAATTATTTATTATCTAAAATTTAAATAATTGAAATTCATTTTCGATTATTATGTAGTTTAAAGATGTATAGATAATAAAATAAACATCAGAGAAGAGGCGCATTAATTGTGTGGACAGTATTTATTTATTACTCATTATCTTAAATTTAAGTAACTGGAATTTATTCTTAGTTATTACATAATTTAAAGGTTTATGAATAATATAATAAGCATTCGGAAAAAGTTCGTTGGTCAATAACGATTGTTTAATCATTCGTCGTTCTAAGTAAATAATTGAAACCCTGTTTTAATTATTATAATTTAGTTGTGAATGATGAATTAAATAATCGAAGATATTAGTTGATCAACGATAATTATTTATCTATCTGTTTATTATTTTGAATGTAGGTAATTGAAACTTGTTTTCAATTATTATTCGTTTGGAGAAATTGTAAACGATAAATAAATAAAAAAAAGAAGAATTTAATTGGCAAATAGTTTTCTTTTATTCATTTTCTTATTGTACAAGTTATTATGTAAACATTGTATCTATTACAATAAATTACAATAATAAATTGACAAAAAACTAAAATGAAATAAAAAAAACTAATCTATCCTAATTCTAAAACTTCCGATCCAATGCGTTTTATCCGCTCACCTAATGTTACCTGCACAATTAAAAAGAAAGAAATTAGAATTCGAATAAACAAATAAAAAGTGAAATTATTAAAATTTCATCATTAAATGCAATGGCCGGAATCAGTTATTCTTTTTTGCAAATCACGGGATTTCTCCCGGTTCACAAAAAAGAAAGGAATTTTAAAACATATGCACAAGTTTATGTTTTCCAAAAACTGCATGTTAAATTAATTACGTTTTGTTTAAAATCCCAAATGCAATTTTAAAAAGACATACAGCATAAGCATACAAAACCATGCAGTAACTACATATGCAAGCATGCTCACGTAACCTTTGCCCACACAGCAGAAAACAAAACAAGTTTGTATTAAAGGGAAAACATGCAGTTTGACCACATTTGCAAGTAATGTAAAAGTTCCATTTTCATCATTTTCTGGCCATTGCAATTTCAGAAAAAATGTACAGCTAATCACTTTTTTATCAAAGCCATACTGAGAGAAAAAAGAGAGGGAGAAGTGTGGGATTTGCAGGTTTAGCATAGGCAGAAAGAAGGTATACAAGACAAACAAAAATATAGCCAGTAGAGATAATAACACAAAAGAAGAATAGAAACAAATTGGAGGGACAGTAGTGCAGAATGCTCAGGGAAATCCCAAAGCATTTTTGAATTTCTGGCCTGTAGCGAAAAGAAGAGGGAAGGAGTTGTTATAATACATAACAAAAGAAAACCAATATCACAGTAGAACATATATCCAAGCCTCCAAGAAAAAACTTAGAGATTTTAGTTCTCCAAAAAACACACAAAGCTAGCAACCTGCATAATCACCCATACTGTCAAAAAAACCACTTCCAAAACCTTATGGCCAAGCTTTGCAAAAATCGATTGAGCCATTAAAGCCAACATCATCATCCTGTTATCAGAAAAACATACAAATAATCTCACAGAAACACAAATTTACACAACCATCAATATGGCCTAGCCAACTTATCCCCCCAAGTTCCATCAATCTGTCCAAACCACACGAAGATCCCTACATCCATCACCATGTCCAACTATTACTCAACTTGAGCTTTATCCATCTAAAAACCTGAAAATTCCTAAGGCAACCGACTTGGCCTCAGTGTCAACATCATTGGCCTTTTCAAAGCATATTCCTCAAGCCCACTTCATTCAAAAATCATCATACAGTAACTTATTCAAAGAAGAAGAAGAAAACAGAAGTGCAGTATCAGTTTCAACAGAACCAAGCACAGTATCACGTTCAAGCAAGAACAGAAGAACAAGTGCAGTATCATGTTCAAAGAAGAAACAGAAGAACAAGTGCAATAATCCATTCAAAGAGAGAAAAAACAAAATCATCATACAGTAGCTCGTTCAAAGAAGAAGAAGAAACAAAGTACAGTTTCAACAAGTTTCAACAAGAACAAGTGCAGTATCACACTCAAGAAGAAGAAGGAAGAAACAAGGTAGCAGTTCCAACAAAACAAGAAGAAGCAATACAGTACAGTACAGTGGCAGCAACAAAGAGAAGAAAAATCATAAATACCGTTCACCGTTGGGCTCGCTTCTCCCTCTCCTCGCCGCCCGGCCTCCGTCACCCCTAGCTCTTCCTCCGCCTCCACCTAGGTAACGCTCTTATCTCTTTTATTTTCTTCGAATGCCCTCAAATCAGCATGAACAATCAATATAAGAATCAATCAAGTTGAAACATAATATAAATCATCGAATCAACATGCAAAAAACCCGAATCGAGTGTTAACGAATCAAACGCGTTCTTACCGTCTCCGCCTAGCCGTCTCGTTTCTTGCTCGGTGGAGGGAAGAAGGGCCAAGAGTGGGTGGCCGTGGCGAAGAGGAAACATCAAGTCCGGTGGCGAGGATGAAGAAGCAGGGCGAAGAAGATGAAGATCATGAAGAAGAGAGAGCGCCGTTTCTGCCCATAAGACAAACCCTAATCCCAATTTGTGTTAAACATTTTTTAACCCTAATGCTGTATTATCTATTGGGCCACCCTTATTCCCAGCTTAAGCCCACGAATCCTTTGTGCACCCCCCCCCCCCCTGTCTTCATTTTGCCTTGGGCCTTATCCCAACCTTCTAGCCCATTCTGACTTATTTATACACCTCCTATTAACTCATTTCTTTCTATTTTGATTATCCCTTAGAATCTCATTAGTTTTAATTGTAATTTAGTTAACCAAAAATAAAGGATATAATCTAAAGCTTTTTAATAATGGACCATTTTATTAATTCAAACTTTCAAGATTTAATAATCTTAATATCTTTTAAAAAAAATTAGATTTAAGTTAGTAGTATTGAGTTTTAATTTAATCTAAAGAATTCCTAAAGTAATACTTTTATAATAAAAGGCATAAAAATAGAAAGACTAAAAAATATTTTATTATCTTAATATTAATATCAAAAATATAAAAAACTTAATAACTTAAAACCAAAAATGTCACGTCCTCGTCAAATAATTCTTTTGATTTATCCTTATCAAAAAAATGCGTAAAAAATTAAAATACTTTCTTCCCGTTAACATTAAACAAAAAAATCATAAAAACGCATTGTTCGCATCTTTTATTCCATCATTTAGATTATTGCTATTTAATCGTTATTCGCATATTTTTGTTCGTGTATTTTTGTTTATTCGGTTTATGTTTAAATCCAAAGGAAAAAACAGTAAATTTGTTGACTTCATGTCTCCAAATCTAACTGCGCAAATTTTCGCATTTCATTAAAACTTAGGATAATTTTTCCTCAAACATTCACCTTACTTCAAAATTTCAACCTTTTCAAGACTTATACCTTTTAAGCAAAAACTTCGACATTAGGTCGTCGTATCTTTAAAAACCCGTCCGTACCCCTTTTCGGCCAAAAAACAATTTATTTTTAATCGAGCAATCAATTTAAATAAAACAGATATTTCAAAAGGTTCCTATAGAGTACTATAGATACATTGGGTGCTAATACCTTCCCATTGTATAACCAACCCCCGAACCATAGGTCTCTTTTCAAAAACGCCTTGTATTTTTGTTACTTTTAAAAGTATTATTTACATTGCATATTTAGGGTTTTATTTCACTCTTTTCCCTTTTCCTTTGGAAATAATAAAGCGCGGTGGCGACTCTTGCTTTTGCGAGACGAATTAATCAATAATTCGATCTCCGATTTACCCCGCTACATTTTTTATCGCTACAGAATTGGCGACTCTGCTGGGGACAGATTGACCTCTTGCTGGTCCATCCCTAAGTGGGTTAAGCCTAATTTGTTTTATCTGTTTCCTATTATTTGATTTGCTTGATTATATGTTTAAATTGGGGTGTTTGGGTTTTCTTTGCAAAGGACGAATCCTATACCCGGATTAAGTAACACTTAAGGAATAGGACGGGCGGTATAGTCATGTTAACTTTGAGGGAGTAATCCCGAAGAAGGAGGCATGAGATCCCCCACTCAATGGAAGGCCCTCTTGAACTTAATATTTGTTTACCGAGTAATCGAGAAGACATTATTATTTTCGACCTAGGAGCCCGAGAAGTTGAGGACCGTAGAACCCTAACCCATCTTGGCCTTTTAGGTGTAGCGCGGAGACTATAACAGAGTAATTCGGAAGTAGTTGTTACGCGATGCTACGCCCGGACGAGTTTCTCTTGAGAATATTGCTAATTATTGAGTAATCAAGACGTTGGTAATATCCGAAGGAGGAATGTAGACTCTGGGAACTCTTAGAACCTTGTCTTACAGGTGTGATCGAAACGTTAGTACATACCTTTGGGTGGGCTTTACCCTCGACTCCATGCTGAACGTTGAACCTTTGAACCCCATGTTTGCAAATTTATGTGTGACTGTTGCACTATCATTCATTCATGCATTCATCAACATCTTTGTAAAAAACTCAGTTTTCAAGGAACTTTGGATTGATTTTTGCAAACGTCTCAGGGTATTATGGAATTTGGAAGGAGAAATACTCGAAGCTTTAGCTTCAAGGAGCCCGAAATTGAAGAACTGAAGAGTTTGATTCCGAAGATAGAGAGTCCGACAGATTTTCAGAAGAAATATGGGTCCATCGTACCGCTCATGAAGCGCAAGATGAAGAAAGGCATCCTCAACACGTTGGTTCAGTTCTATGATCCCCTGTACCAATGTTTCACCTTCCCGGATTATCAGTTGATGCCTACTTTAGAGGAGTACTCCTATATTCTTGGTTTGCCGATCGTCGACCGTGTTCCTTTTTCTGGATTAGAAGAGGAGCCTAAATCCCATGAGATAGCAACCATCACCCACCTGAAGAAGTCAGAGATAGAGGAGAATATGACTACGAAAGGAGGAATCCGGGGTTTGCCGGCACAGTTTCTGTTGAAGAAAGCTCGTTATTTTGCTGATACAAAGGATACCGTTGCCTTCGAGGACGTGTTTGCTTTACTCGCATATGGTCTTTTCTTATTCCCTAACGTTGATAAATTTGTGGATGTCAACGCTATCAGAGTTTTCCTGATTGGAAATCCGGTCCCTACGCTGCTAGGAGACACGTATTACTCTATCCATCTTCAGAACTCTTATCAAGGAGGGATGATTATCTGTTGTGTGCCGTTGCTGTATCAGTGGTACGTCTCGCATTTACCTGGGTCCGATGCTTTCTGGGATCTTGAGAGGGAACCGCGTTGGGCGCCAAAGATTATGGCTCTCACTCATTTCGATATTGACTGGTACAATCGAGTTTACCATGACGTGGAGATCATTGACAGCTGTGGTGCTTTTCCCAACGTACCTCTTCTTGGTACGAGGGGTGGAATCAACTACAACCCTGTTCTAGCGCGCCGTCAGTTCGGGTACCCGATGAGAGATAAGCCGAACAGTATCCATGTGAGTGGTTTCTTTCTTCAGGAAGGACAAGATCATCAGGCTGCTAAGAGGGAGATTGAAGGAGCTTGGCGCCATATCCACAAGAAAGGGAGAGATATGCTGGGACATAGAGGTGCCGTCTCTTTGGAACCTTACCTGCAGTGGGTCCGTGCTAGGGCTTGTGCTCTCAAGATGCTGTATAAACTTGAGAAACCTTTATTCCCTGCCATCGCACCATCATCAGTTGCTATCCCAATCGCGGATGTAGGAGAGTATCAAGGAAATCTGGCTAGGATGAAGTCCGAGAGGGATGCTTGGAAGGAAAAGTACCATATGTCCGAATACGAGAATCGAGTCCTGACTCGACAGCTGAAAGAAAAGAAGGAGTTGTTGCTTATTCAAGACGGCCGGTTCGTTGACCACGATGAGAAGCTTCGTCAGAAAGATGCCTTGCTGAAGAAGTACGCGAGTGAAAGGAAAAGGAAAAGGGAATGTTCAGTAAGCGTGGCTCTTGTTCCTAATCCACAGGAAGAAATCATCGATCGACTGATAGCGGAAAAGAAGGATATGGAAGACTTTTACGAAGAAAAGATCAAGAAGCTCTGATTACAGCTGGTATTTGGTCCGTCATCTGAGGATTCCGAGTAAGCTTTAGCTTTAGTTTATTTTATTGATGTCATTTTGTAAAACCATGTAAAAGGGCTTCATGCTCCGAAGTTGTAATTTGTTGTTTTATTAAGGGCTTCATGCTCCGAAGTTGTAATTTATTGTATTATTTTGGGCTTCATGCTCCAAGTTGTAATTTACTGCTTTCTTGCTTCAAAAATGTAATTTATATCTTTATTATGGTTTTCATGTTGCAAGTTGTAATTTATTGCTTTCATTAGTGGATTTGTTATCTCAAAGTTGTAATTTACTTTTCCAAATTGTAAGTTGTAATTTATCGCTTACGATTAACGGATTGAGTTTTTGTTGTTCTAAATTCCTTTACCATTGATGTATGCAAAGTTACTAAAGTTCCTTGAAAAACTTTTAAAATGAGTCATCATTTGCATTGCCATCATGCATCATTTCACATTCCACATCACATGTTTTCTAGAGTCTCATTCTTGTTCTTTTTCCACCGAAGGTTGTCAAGCTGTCTCACCGATACGACACTCGGGCCAATCGTCAAAGGAAAATGGAAGATTTGGAACAGGAAAATCACGAGCTTCGTGGGGAAGTTGCTACACTTCGTGCCGAGATGGAAAAGTTAACAGCGTTGGTGGAAAGTTTGGTGGCTGTTCAGAATCAGCCATCGACTACGGCTGCCGAGATTCAGACTTCAACTCCAGTGGTTCCCGAAATTGTTACAGTTCCTGCCTCCGCAACTCAAATCAACTCTCCGCTTCAACATCAGATGCCGAAAGGTTTTCCGTGGGGAATGCCTTACAACTTTGTGCCAGAGGGGTATCAGCCCACCGTACAACCTATATTTCAGTCTGCATTGTCTCTTCCTCAACCAGAGACAACTGCCATGCCGCCAGTAATTCCGTCTGTAACACCTTTTCCGCAACCAGTTATGACGACCGTTGCTCCTGTGGTCCACTCAGTACCATACTTGAATGAACCAGTTTATCCTGCCGAGCCCGCTGAAAGTTTGGGTCTTTTCGATAGAATGGAAGAATTTCAGGATCAGTTCCAGGAAATGCAGAAGGAGCTTAGAGCATTGAAAGGGAAGGATTTGTTTGGGAAGAGTACGCATGACCTTTGTTTAGTTCCGAATGTCAAGATTCCAGCGAAATTCAAAGTGCCAGACTTTGAGAGATATAAGGGTGATTCGTGTCCTAGAAGCCATTTGACAATGTACGTGAGGAAGATGTCCACGTACTCCGATGATCATGATTTGTTGATTCATTATTTTCAAGACAGCTTGACGGGTGCTGCTCTAAAGTGGTATATGGGTTTAGACAGCATTCGAATCCGCAACTTTAACGATCTTAGTGAAGCCTTTGTCCATCAGTACAAGTACAACGTTGACATGGCGCCGGACAGGGATCAACTCCGGGCAATGTCGCAGAGAGACCGAGAATCTTTTAAGGAGTACGCCCAGAGGTGGCGTGAAATTGCTGCTCAAATCTATCCACCTCTTGAGGAGAAAGAGATGACTAAGATATTTTTGAAGACTTTGGGGTCCTTTTACTACGAGAGAATGATAGCCAGCGCACCCAGTGACTTTACCGAAATGGTGAGCATGGGCATGCGATTAGAGGAAGGAATTCGCAAAGGGCGTCTGGTTAAAGAAGGGAGTCCGTCTAGCAGTGCGAAGAAGTTCGGAGGTGTTTTCCCGAAAAGAAAAGAGCAAGATGTCAGTGCTCTGTTTCCAGGTAGGCCTAGGAGAGGTTACTCTCACGTTGCGGCAGTCACTCCGGCTGTCCGCCCAGCTTTGATAGCCCCATCTCATCAAATTCCGCCAACTCAACCACGGCCTTTTCAGCAGCAGCCTCGACAACAGGCTTATCCGTTCAACAATCAGAACCGTTCGCCCAGGAAACCGCAGTTCGATGCCATTCCTATGACGTATACTGAATTGTTCCCTGCTCTCATTAGAAAGAATCTCATCACAACAAAGCCACCTCCTGTCGCACCGAACAGTGCTTCTCCGTGGTACAAGGCGGATCAATTCTGTGAATATCATCAAGGGTCGCCGGGGCACAATCTTGAGAATTGCTTTGCTCTGAAGGCGGACGTGCAGAGGTTAATTAAGAATGGCATCTTGTCTTTTAAGGATGTTAATCTAAATGTTAGAGATAACCCTTTGCCCCGACATGGGGCAGCTTCTGTGAATATGGTGGAAGGTTGTCCGGGGAAGTTCCGAGTTTTTCAAGTTGAGCACATCAGAGAATCATTGATCGGGTTACATCAGAGTTTGAGAAGACTTGCCTTTGTTAGGCACCAACATGACTATGACGTTTGTGAGTTTTGTTCAAGAGAAGATGATTGTCCTATTGTGAAGGAGGACATTCAGAAGTTGCTAGATCAGAGAATTATCACTATTACCTATGACCGAAATCCTGAAAATGAAGTGAATGTTATCACCCCACAATTTAATTTGCCAGAATCAGTAGAGATTTCTTACAACAGCCAGACTGCGTCTGTTGATCCTTTGATTATTTACCCACCTGGCCCTGTGCCTTACAGCTCAGACCAAGCCGTGCCGTACAAGTATAACGCCACCATGATCGAGAATGGGGTAGAGGTCCCCGTACCAACCAGACCGTCTTTTGTTAATATTGCCGATGTGAGTAGAGTGATAAGAAGTGGGCGTGTTTTTGCCGCAGTACCGTCGAGAAGACCAGAAGTTCAAGTTAGGAGGCCCATTCCGGCGGAGATTCCTGTAAGAAATGGTGAACCAAGAGTCGAGATAGGCCGATCCAGCGAACCTATCCCTCACCCTGAAGAGGATGAGATCTTAAAGCTTATCAAAAGAAGTGAGTATAAGATTGTGGACCAGCTTCTGCAAACACCTTCCAAGATTTCCTTGCTTGCCTTATTGAGAGATTCCGGTGCACATAGAGAAGCCTTGATGAAGGTCTTGGACCAGGCGTTCGTAGACCATGATGTGACAGTTGATCAGTTTGATGGGATTGTGGGAAATATAACCTCGTGTAACAACTTGGGTTTCAGTGATGAAGAACTCCCGGAGGAGGGGAGAAACCATAATATGGCTTTGCACATTTCAGTAAGTTGTGGAAACGATACCTTATCAAGCGTGTTGGTGGATACGGGCTCGTCGTTGAATGTGATGCCCAAGACCACGTTGTCTCGACTTTCATATCCAGGTGCTCCTATGAGGCCTAGTGGAGTAATTGTTAAAGCATTTGATGGTTCCAGGAAGACAGTTATTGGTGAAGTGGATCTTCCCATAGTGATTGGTCCCCATACTTTTCAAATCACTTTCCAAGTGATGGACATCCGTGCTGCCTACAGTTGTTTATTGGGTCGTCCCTGGATCCATGATGTCGGGGCAGTCACCTCCACGCTCCATCAGAGATTAAAGTTTGAGAGACATGGGAAGCTAGTGATGATTGGGGGAGAGCAGACCATGGTGGTAAGCCATTTATCATCATTTTCTTTTATTGATGCTGACGAGGATGTTGGGACCCAATTCCAGGGCCTATCTGTTGCTAAGAATACAGTGAAGAAGCAAGGGGCATCCATCTCTTCTTTTGAGGATGCACGGCGAGTGGTGGAAAGTGGTTCGGCCGAAGGATGGGGCCAGGTGTTGACGTTACCCGAGAACAAGTCTGGGGAAGGTTTGGGTTTTCATCCAATATCTGCAAGGGTCAAGAAGGAGGTGGTTGTTCGTCCAATTCAAGAGGTCTTCCGAAGTGCAGGGTTTGTGCATCCTGAAGTTGATGCTATCATAGATGATGATTCCGAGGAGGATTTGCCCGTGCTTGTGACGCCTGGATTGGCTTGCCAAAACTGGATAGCTGTTGATATTCCTGTGGTTATGCATATTTCCGAGTAATGTTTTGTTTATTTTCCTTTTGAAAAATCGCTCTGCCCAAGGCGAAACGTATTTTGTGTCGGGCTTTGAAAAATAACTCCTTTTGCTCTGCCCAAGGCAAAAGAGAAATGTCTGGGCTTTCTGTTTCAAGTATTTCCCCTTTAATGAATAAAAATGTTATTTTGTCCACTGCTGTTTTATTTTTCACTTTTTCGGGAAATAATAATGAAAATTAATTAAGAACATTTTATTTTATTTGCACAAATCGATTTCTAAAATAAAGCATAATCATGTGTGCAGATTACTTCATGACTTAACCATCGAAAACAATGATCCTATGCCCTCTCCCAACTTTGAATTCCCTGTGTTCAGAGCCGAAGAAGGGGATGATAAAGAGGTTCCTGTTGAGATTTCCCGTTTGCTTGAGCAGGATGAGAAGATCATTCAACCATTTGAAGAACCTGTAGAGTTGGTCAACTTGGGTGATGAAGAGGATAGAAAGGAAGTCAAAGTCGGAGCATTGCTTATCCCGGAAGTTAAGGAGAAAATGTTGGAGCTTCTCAGAGAGTATGTTGACGTGTTTGCTTGGTCCTACCAAGATATGCCAGGGTTGGACAACGACATTGTGGAGCATCGTTTACCGTTGAGACCCGAGTGTCCACCGATCAAGCAGAAGTTAAGAAGGACTCGTCCTGACATGGCTGACAAGATTAAAGAGGAAGTTCAGAAGCAGATCAATGCAGGTTTCCTTGTTACGTCGGTCTATCCTCAGTGGTTAGCCAATATAGTGCCTGTTGCAAAGAAAGATGGCAAAGTTCGGATGTGTGTAGACTACAGAGATCTGAATAGAGCTAGTCCGAAGGATGATTTCCCATTACCTCATATTGACGTATTGGTCGACAGTACCGCCAAGTTCAAAGTCTTTTCTTTCATGGATGGTTTCTCTGGTTATAATCAAATCAAGATGGCGCCGGAAGATATGGAGAAGACCGCTTTCATTACACCGTGGGGAACTTTTTGTTATCGGGTTATGCCGTTTGGTTTGAGGAATGCTGGTGCAACATACCAAAGGGCCATGACTGCTTTGTTCCATGACATGATGCATAAGGAGATCGAAGTGTATGTGGATGACATGATTGCCAAATCACAGACTGAGGAAGATCACTTGGAGCATTTGTTAAAGTTATTCCAGCGTTTGAGGAAGTACAAACTCCGTCTGAATCCCAATAAGTGCACTTTTGGCGTTCGTTCTGGAAGACTTTTGGGTTTCATTGTCAGTCAGAAAGGTATTGAAGTAAATCCTGATAAAGTCAAAGCTATTCGGGAAATGCCCGCACCCAAGACGGAAAAACAAGTAAGAGGATTCCTTGGGAGATTGAACTACATTTCTAGATTTATATCTCATATGACTGCTAACTGTGGGCCGATTTTCAAACTTCTCCGCAAGAACCAAGGATGTGTGTGGACAGAAGATTGTCAGAAAGCTTTTGATAGCATCAAGGAATATTTGCTCGAACCTCCCATTTTGATTCCTCCGGTGGAAGGAAGACCTTTGATTATGTACCTGACTATATTGGAAGACTCCATGGGATGTGTGCTTGGTCAGCAAGACGAGACTGGAAGGAAGGAACATGCGGTATACTATCTGAGTAAGAAATTCACAGACTATGAATCTCGGTACTCATTGCTTGAGAAAACCTGTTGTGCTTTAGCCTGGGCTGCTCGCCGTCTGCGCCAGTATATGATTAATCACACTACTTGGTTGATCTCCAAAATGGACCCGATCAAGTATATCTTTGAGAAGCCCGCCTTATCTGGAAGGATAGCCCGTTGCAGATGTTGTTATCTGAATATGACATTGAGTATCACACTCAGAAAGCAATCAAAGGGAGTATTTTAGCCGATCATTTGGCTCACCAACCAATTGAAGATTATCAATCCATCAAGTTTGATTTCCCAGATGAAGATGTTATGTACTTAAAAGCTAAAGATTGTGAAGAGCCGTTACCTGAAGAAGGACCTGATCCTGAATCCCGTTGGGGTTTGATATTTGACGGAGCTGTGAATTCCTATGGAAATGGAATTGGGGCAATCATCGTTACTCCCCGAGGTACTCATATCCCGTTCACGGCAAGACTGAAGTTTGACTGCACGAACAACATGGCGGAGTATGAGGCATGTATTATGGGTCTCGAAGAAGCAGTGGACCTTAGGATTAAAATTCTTGATATTTATGGAGATTCGGCATTGGTGATTAATCAAATCAAAGGAGAATGGGAAACTCGTCATCCTGGTTTGATCCCTTACAGAGACTACGCCAGAAGATTGTTAACTTTCTTCAACAAGGTGGAATTACATCATATCCCTAGAGACGAGAATCAAATGGATGATGCTTTGGCTACCTTGTCTTCAATGTTTCAAGTGAATGATTGGAATGATGTGCCTACAATCCGGGTTATGCGCCTCGACAGACCTGCTCATGTGTTCTCAGTGGAAGAGGTCACCGACGACAAACCTTGGTTCTATGACATTAAACGTGTTCTTCAAACTCATGAGTACCCGCCTGGGGCATCCAGTAAAGATAGGAAGACGTTGAGAAGATTAGCAAGCAGTTTCTTTCTAAATGAAGAGGTGTTGTATAAGAGGAATTATGACATGGTCTTGCTCAGATGTATAGACAGACGTGAAGCGGATATGCTGATGCAAGAAGTGCACGAAGGATCCTTTGGCACTCATGCCAATGGACATGCAATGGCTAGAAAGATGTTGAGAGCTGGTTACTACTGGATGACAATGGAATCTGATTGCTGCAAGTATGTGAAGAAATGTCATAAATGCCAGATTTATGCGGACAAAATGCACGTGCCGCCGACCCTCCTCAATGTTATATCTTCACCTTGGCCTTTCTCTATGTGGGGCATTGATATGATTGGGATGATTGAACCCAAAGCTTCAAATGGTCATCGTTTCATCTTGGTAGCGATTGATTATTTTACTAAATGGGTGGAAGCAACATCTTATGCTAATGTAACCAGACAGGTGGTAGTCAGATTTATCAAGAATCAGATCATTTGTCGGTACGGTATCCCGAGCAAGATCATCACCGATAATGGTTCAAATTTGAATAACAAGATGATGAAGGAGCTTTGTGAGGAATTCAAGATCGAACATCATAATTCCTCTCCGTACAGACCGAAGATGAATGGGGCTGTTGAAGCTGCTAACAAGAACATCAAGAAGATTGTCCAGAAGATGGTGGTAACTTATAAGGACTGGCATGAAATGCTTCCGTTTGCTTTACACGGGTACCGTACTTAAGTTCGAACTTCAACGGGCGTGACCCCTTTTTCCCTAGTTTACGGTATGGAAGCGGTACTCCCCGTGGAGGTTGAGATTCCGTCTCTGAGAGTGTTGATGGAAGCCAAACTTTCTGAGGCCGAATGGTGTCAAAGTAGGTACGATCAGTTGAACTTAATCGAAGAAAAGAGATTGACAGCTTTGTGTCACGGTCAATTGTATCAACATAGAATGAAGAAGGCTTTTGATAAGAAGGTTCGACCACGCGAGTTCAGAGAAGGTGACCTTGTGCTCAAGAAGATATTATCTTTCCAACCTGATTCTAGGGGCAAATGGGCTCCGAATTATGAAGGACCGTATGTTGTTAAGAAAGTTTTCTCTGGAGGTGCCATGATTCTCACCAATATGGATGGTGAAGACCTCCCGCGTCCCTTGAACGCCGATGCAGTCAAGAAGTATTTCGCTTAAGCAATTTCTGGTCAAATCATATCTCGACGTCTGAACACATTCTGGAATTCAAAGTTGTTAGGGAGAATAGCGATCATTGTTTTTGTATGACCTTTTATTTCATGTACTGTTTCCCCAAGCTTTTGTAAACCGTTGGAGTCGCATTGTTAGCGAACAACCTCTTATTAATGAAATTTGAGCATTTACCTTCTGTGGGCAAAATTTTAATTTTATGGAGATACTTGAAACAAATTTACTTAAAATGTTCTTATAAAAAAAATGTGTCGTGAATAACGAAAGGAATATTAACAGTTTGTTCCAAGGATGGTCAAGCCATGAAATGCAAAGCAGTACAGTAGTTTATCCTTGCATGATGAGCATGTTTTGTTTCAAAATCACCATGAGGCGTTGGTTGTGTAAACTTGTGTTTCTAGTGGTACTAAGTTTGATGATTCCCCAGCTTTCCCATTGAGCATTGTTTTGGCTATCTCTAGTTGGGCGATCTCCGAAGTTTGGTACGTTTTGTCTCATACCATGATCTATTGATGTTAGAAGATTGGATTTGGATGTTCTTCTCCTCAGAAGATTTGGACCTTGTAGCGTGATACCCTCCGACGTTGCTGTGTGTTTCCAGTTCCGTTTATCTTCCGTCTTTTCAAGATTGGCCGAGTATCTATTTCGCTGTGACATCTTATTATCTCCAAGATACTTCACCTGTCTGTTTTGTCAGCATAACATTCATTTACACTCATATCAGCATGCATATCCACATTTGCTGTGATTTCGAGTTGCGCCTTGGTTGTGTCTTTTCAAATAGCACATTTGATCTTTCCCAAATAGAGTGCCAACTTAAGCATAAAATGCGCCTCCTTTCTAATTCCCCAACCGAGCTAATCCTCACGGATGATTTTGGTTTAGCCTACCTTACCCATTCCTGAATACGACGAATTCCCCAATTGAGTTACTTTCTCACCGGGTGGAGTCTTGTTTGACGGTTTTCTTTCTAGGTTATTCCTGGATGAAGTTGCTGCCTCTTGCATAGGCTATTTCTTTGATTCTCCCCAGTGAATTTGCGACCTAGACGGTTGGTGCATTTATTTTGCACATTTAAGTATTTGATCTCCTCGGGAAGGATTGATTCAGGGTTCTCTTTGACGACGATTTTATTCTCTGCCAGTATCATCGCAATTTCCTCCTGTTTGTTTTTGAAAAACGACAAGCGGCAGCTCTTCATGAGCAACTTGTGCGTTATAGACACCGTTGGAAAACGACAAGCGGTAGCTCTTCATGAGCAACTTGTACGTTACTTTCTGAAAACGACAAGCGGTAGCTCTTCATGAGCAACTTGTACGTTCACTTGTTGAAAGCGCCGAGCAACAGTTCTTCATGAGCTACTAGTGCGTCATTTTATTTTTCTGAAAGCACCGAGCAGCAGTTCTTCACGAGCTACTAGTGCGTCATTTTATTTTTTATGAAAGCGCCGAGCAGCAGTTCTTCACGAGCTACTAGTGCGTCATTTTACTTTTTTCTGAAAGCGCCGAGCAGCAGTTCTTCATGAGCTACTAGTGCGTCATTTTATCTTGTTGAAAGCGACAAGTAGCAACTCTTCATGAGTTACCAGTACGTTATTACTTTTTTGGAATACAGCAAGCGACAGCTTCTTTATTTGAGCAGCTTGTATGTTATTGGTATTTTCTTTGGACGACAGCAAGCGGCAGCTTCTTTATTTGAGCAACTTGTATGTTATTGGTATTTTCTTTGGACGACAACAAATGGCAGTTTTCTTTATTTGAACAACCTTCGTATCTACAGTCTTATTACCTCAGCATTAATGAGTATATCTCTGAAAATCTAGCAAAGAAGTCTGTTACGAATCTATACCTCCAAAAGTCGGTAATCAGTTATCCGCGTTTTGATACTCTCTGTCTACCATCGACCTTGGGTTGCGAACTCACTATTTTGGGATCAATAATCTGTTACGGCCTATGCAAGGTGCTCTTTTGTTAGGGTTAGAGGTTGTATTCCCTCGATTTTATTCGCTGTCAGGAGTCTGTCGTTTGAAGTCGATAGCTTGTCTCCCCAGTAATGTATAATCCGTACCGCTGTGTTTTGTTGGTGTTCGATTCCCCCCAACATTGTCTCTTTTCATATCATATCTTTCTCTGTGAGTTCGATCGCTGCATTCATACCAATCATGACGACGACATCTTAGGACAAAATTTGCGTAGTTATGTATTTAAGTACCTTCAATCTCGTCGAAACGAAGATTTCAATCTTCATATCTCCGGATAGAAGAAACTTAAATAGGGGCAGCTGTTGTACCCCAAATTTTGACCTAAGATATCGTCTCCTACCTGCATTATTACATTACATTTGTTTTGATCCATCGATTTTAAAATTCATGACTTTTTCTGGCCAAGAGCTATTTATGCTGAACATTAAATCATTTAATCGATACGTGCTAAAATGATGTTTATTAATTATTTATTATCTAAAATTTAAATAATTGAAATTCATTTTCGATTATTATGTAGTTTAAATATGTATAGATAATAAAATAAACATCAGAGAAGAGGCGCATTAATTGTGTGGACAGTATTTATTTATTACTCATTATCTTAAATTTAAGTAACTGGAATTTATTCTTAGTTATTACATAATTTAAAGGTTTATGAATAATATAATAAGCATTCGGAAAAAGTTCGTTGGTCAATAACGATTGTTTAATCATTCGTCGTTCTAAGTAAATAATTGAAACCCTGTTTTAATTATTATAATTTAGTTGTGAATGATGAATTAAATAATCGAAGATATTAGTTGATCAACGATAATTATTTATCTATCTGTTTATTATTTTGAAATGTAGGTAATTGAAACTTGTTTTCAATTATTATTCATTTGGAGAAATTGTAAACGATAAATAAATAAAAAAAAGAAGAATTTAATTGGCAAATAGTTTTCTTTTATTCATTTTCTTATTGTACAAGTTATTATGTAAACATTGTATCTATTACAATAAATTACAATAATAAATTGACAAAAAACTAAAATGAAATAAAAAAAACTAATCTATCCTAATTCTAAAACTTCCGATCCAATGCGTTTTATCCGCTCACCTAATGTTACCTGCACAATTAAAAAGAAAGAAATTAGAATTCGAATAAACAAATAAAAAGCGAAATTATTAAAATTTCATCATTAAATGCAATGGCCGGAATCAGTTATTCTTTTTTGCAAATCACGGGATTTCTCCCGGTTCACAAAAAAGAAAGGAATTTTAAAACATATGCACAAGTTTATGTTTTCCAAAAACTGCATGTTAAATTAATTACATTTTGTTTAAAATCCCAAATGCAATTTTAAAAAGACATACAGCATAAGCATACAAAACCATGCAGTAACTACATATGCAAGCATGCTCACGTAACCTTTGCCCACACAGCAGAAAACAAAACAAGTTTGTATTAAAGGGAAAACATGCAGTTTGAGCACATTTGCAAGTAATGTAAAAGTTCCATTTTCATCATTTTCTGGCCATTGCAATTTCAGAAAAAATGTACAGCTAATCACTTTTTTATCAAAGCCATACTGAGAGAAAAAAGAGAGGGAGAAGTGTGGGATTTGCAGGTTTAGCATAGGCAGAAAGAAGGTATACAAGACAAACAAAAATATAGCCAGTAGAGATAATAACACAAAAGAAGAATAGAAACAAATTGGAGGGACAGTAGTGCAGAATGCTCAGGGAAATCCCAAAGCATTTTTGAATTTCTGGCCTGTAGCGAAAAGAAGAGGGAAGGAGTTGTTATAATACATAACAAAAGAAAACCAATATCACAGTAGAACATATATCCAAGCCTCCAAGAAAAAACTTAGAGATTTTAGTTCTCCAAAAAACACACAAAGCTAGCAACCTGCATAATCACCCATACTGTCAAAAAAACCACTTCCAAAACCTTATGGCCAAGCTTTGCAAAAATCGATTGAGCCATTAAAGCCAACATCATCATCCTGTTATCAGAAAAACATACAAATAATCTCACAGAAACACAAATTTACACAACCATCAATATGGCCTAGCCAACTTATCCCCCCAAGTTCCATCAATCTGTCCAAACCACACGAAGATCCCTACATCCATCACCATGTCCAACTATTACTCAACTTGAGCTTTATCCATCTAAAAACCTGAAAATTCCTAAGGCAACCGACTTGGCCTCAGTGTCAACATCATTGGCCTTTTCAAAGCATATTCCTCAAGCCCACTTCATTCAAAAATCATCATACAGTAACTTATTCAAAGAAGAAGAAGAAAACAGAAGTGCAGTATCAGTTTCAACAGAACCAAGCACAGTATCACGTTCAAGCAAGAACAGAAGAACAAGTGCAGTATCATGTTCAAAGAAGAAACAGAAGAACAAGTGCAATAATCCATTCAAAGAGAGAAAAAACAAAATCATCATACAGTAGCTCGTTCAAAGAAGAAGAAGAAACAAAGTACAGTTTCAACAAGTTTCAACAAGAACAAGTGCAGTATCACACTCAAGAAGAAGAAGGAAGAAACAAGGTAGCAGTTCCAACAAAACAAGAAGAAGCAATACAGTACAGTACAGTGGCAGCAACAAAGAGAAGAAAAAATCATAAATACCGTTCACCGTTGGGCTCGCTTCTCCCTCTCCTCGCCGCCCGGCCTCCGTCACCCCTAGCTCTTCCTCCGCCTCCACCTAGGTAACGCTCTTATCTCTTTTATTTTCTTCGAATGCCCTCAAATCAGCATGAACAATCAATATAAGAATCAATCAAGTTCAAACATAATATAAATCATCGAATCAACATGCAAAAAACCCGAATCGAGTGTTAACGAATCAAACGCGTTCTTACCGTCTCCGCCTAGCCGTCTTGTTTCTTGCTCGGTGGAGGGAAGAAGGGCCAAGAGTGGGTGGCCGTGGCGAAGAGGAAACATCAAGTCCGGTGGCGAGGATGAAGAAGCAGGGCGAAGAAGATGAAGATCATGAAGAAGAGAGAGCGCCGTTTCTGCCCATAAGACAAACCCTAATCCCAATTTGTGTTAAACATTTTTTAACCCTAATGCTGTATTATCTATTGGGCCACCCTTATTCCCAGCTTAAGCCCACGAATCCTTTGTGCACCCCCCCCCTGTCTTCATTTTTCCTTGGGCCTTATCCCAACCTTCTAGCCCATTCTGACTTATTTATACACCTCCTATTAACTCATTTCTTTCTATTTTGATTATCCCTTAGAATCTCATTAGTTTTAATTGTAATTTAGTTAACCAAAAATAAAGGATATAATCTAAAGCTTTTTAATAATGGACCATTTGATTAATTCAAACTTTCAAGATTTAATAATCTTAATATCTTTTAAAAAAAATTAGATTTAAGTTAGTAGTATTGAGTTTTAATTTAATCTAAAGAATTCCTAAAGTAATACTTTTATAATAAAAGGCATAAAAATAGAAAAACTAAAAAATATTTTATTATCTTAATATTAATATCAAAAATATAAAAAACTTAATAACTTAAAACCAAAAATGTCACGTCCTCGTCAAATAATTCTTTTGATTTATCCTTATCAAAAAAATGCGTAAAAAATTAAAATACTTTCTTCCCGTTAACATTAAACAAAAAAATCATAAAAACGCATTGTTCGCATCTTTTATTCCATCATTTAGATTATTGCTATTTAATCGTTATTCGCATATTTTTGTTCGTGTATTTTTGTTTATTCGGTTTATGTTTAAATCCAAAGGAAAAAACAGTAAATTTGTTGACTTCATGTCTCCAAATCTAACTGCGTAAATTTTCGCATTTCATTAAAACTTAGGATAATTTTTCCTCAAACATTCACCTTACTTCAAAATTTCAACCTTTTCAAGACTTATACCTTTTAAGCAAAAACTTCGACATTAGGTCGTCGTATCTTTAAAAACCCGTCCGTACCCCTTTTCGGCCAAAAAACAATTTATTTTTAATCGAGCAATCAATTTAAATAAAACAAATATTTCAAAAGGTTCCTATAGAGTACTATAGATACATTGGGTGCTAATACCTTCCCATTGTATAACCAACCCCTGAACCATAGGTCTCTTTTCAAAAACGCCTTGTATTTTTGTTACTTTTAAAAGTATTATTTACATTGCATATTTAGGGTTTTATTTCGCTCTTTTCCCTTTTCCTTTGGAAATAATAAAGCGCGGTGGCGACTCTTGCTTTTGCGAGACGAATTAATCAATAATTCGATCTCCGATTTACCCCGCTACATTTTTTATCGCTACACCCGCCAAGATTACCCGCAGTGGCAGGCTCTTCTCGCCTGACATTGCACCGCCAGTTATCCGAAAACCGCTCACCATCACACCCGCAAGTGTGCATGTTCCAATTCAAGTTCCTGTGTCTACTACTGCCGCCGAGTCTTCTGATACTCGGGGCAAAGAAGTTGCTACCGATTTGCCTGCCAGGACGGAGGCACCAAAAAAGAAGACTGTTGTGGAAACCTCCCAACAAGAAATGGAGGAAATCCTTAAAATTATCAAAAAGAGTGACTTTAACGTCGTTGAACAGTTGGGGCATACTCCCTCCAAAATCTCTATGCCGTCATTACTGTTATGCTCAGAAGCCCATGCAAAAGCCCTGATTTCGTTTCTGAAAACGGCCCATGTGCCGCAAGAGACCTCCGCGGATCAATTCACCGACTGTGTGGCTAATTTGACGGCTGACAATGGCTTAGGGTTCTCAGATGCTGACCTCACCGCCAAAGGGAAAAATCACAATGATGCCCTGCACGTCTCTATAGAGTGCAGGGGCACTACTCTCGCACACGTGTTAGTAGATACCGGCTCTTCCCTGAATGTTTTGCCCAAGAAAGCGTTGGATCGCTTGGATTGTGAGGGCCTGGAGTTGAAACCTAGTAACATCATTGTTAGAGCCTTCGACGGTTTTAAGAGGATGGTGCACGGTGAAGTAGACATCCCAATTCGTGTGGGTTCCCAAGTTTTCAACTCAACGTTCTATGTAATGGATATTTGTCCATCTTATTCCTGTTTGTTGGGTCGACCCTGGATTCACAAAGCTGGAGCAGTAACATCCACTCTACACCAAAAGCTCAAATACCCTGTCAAAGGGAAGATTGTTACTGTGCAGGGTGAGGAGGATTACATGGTTAGTCACTTAAATTCATTCCGGTATATCGAGATGGACGGGGAGTTTATTGAAACCCCCTTTCAGCATTTTGAGGAAGTACCCCCAGTGTTGGCATCAGCTGAGGCAGCAGTTGAAGAGGATTTTCCATTGAAGATGGCGTCCTTGAAGGATGCCCGGGCTGTAATCGAGAAAGGCAATTGTGCAAACTGGGGTCAGCTTCCTGACTTCACTCAAAAGAACGACAAGTTTGGGCTGGGCTTTACTGTAGAGGCTCAGAGGGCTGTGCGCAAGGAAAAGATCAGAAAGGCTCCGGTGTTTATCTCCAACCCAAGGGTGAATGCTATTGAGGAGGATGTAGAGGAAGCAGAGTTTGACAGTTGGATCTACCCAACTACCAGCAACGGACCAAGCAACTGGACGGCAAAGGATTTTACACCTATCACATTTATCACGCAGTAATTAATTTCTTTTGATTTCCAATTTGTAACAAACAATATGTTAGAACTTTGTTGGCTCGGTGTTCTACCCGGGGCATCGTAGCTCCATTTGTGAGGGCTTTTTGTATGACATTTCCATATATCATCAATCAAAACATTGGACGTTTGTTGCATTTCGAATCTTGTGCTCTTTTTCTTTCTGTGTTATATATATATATATTGCAAAACAGCTATATTTACACACACTCACTTATACAGGTTTCAATCCACTCTGGATCTCACTGGTAACAGCTCTGCTACCGCCAGTTATGACTTCGAGAATCCGATCAACTTGGCCGAAGACGAAGGTGGATATGATTGTGAAGTGCCTGGTGAACTCGCAAGACTGCTACTCCAGGAAGAGAGGGCTATTCAACCACATGAAGAGCCGGTAGAAACGATTAACCTGGGTACTGAGACAGATAGGAAAGAGGTCAAGATTGGGGCTAATCTAGAGCTCAGCGTGAAGCAACGATTGATCCAGATGCTACGTGATTACATGGAAATATTTGCTTGGTCCTATGAAGACATGCCCGGTTTGGATGCCGACATTGTAGTTCACCACCTGCCAACCAAGGAAGATTGCCCTTCGATAAAACAAAAGGTCCGCCGTATGCGTCCAGAGATGTCTGAAAAGATCAAGGCTGAGGTCATGAAGCAGTTCGATGTCGGGTTTCTAGCGGTAACTTCTTATCCTCAATGGGTGGCCAATGTGGTGCCAGTGCCGAAAAAAGACGGTAAAGTCAGGATGTGTGTCGATTACAGGGACTTGAACAGGGGAAGCCCCAAGGATGACTTCCCCTTACCCCATATCGACGTTCTTGTTGACAATACCGCTCAACACAAGGTTTTCTCCTTCATGGATGGTTTTTCAGGGTATAATCAGATCAAGATGGCTCCGGAGGATATGGAAAAGACTACCTTTGTGACTCAGTGGGGCACCTTCTGTTATAAGGTCATGCCATTCGGATTGAAAAATGCTGGGGCAACCTATCAACGTGCCATGGTTGCTTTATTTCACGATATGATCCATCATGAGATTGAGGTATACGTTGATGACATGATTGCAAGGTCTCAAGCTGAGGAGGAGCACCTTGATCATTTGAGGAAACTGTTTGACCGACTCAAGTTATACAAGCTGAGGTTGAATCCCAACAAATGCACCTTTGGGGTAAGATCCGGAAAATTGCTAGGTTTCATTGTAAGTGATAAAGGTATTCAGGTGGACCCTGCCAAGGTAAAAGCCATACAAGAGATGCCGACTCCAAGGACAGAGAAAGAAGTCAGAGGCTTCCTGGGACGACTGAATTACATTGCCCGATTCATCTCGCATCTAACTGCTACTTGTGAGCCAATCTTCAAATTACTGAAGAAAGATCAAGTAGTACGCTGGAACGACGAATGTCAGGCTGCCTTTGAAAAGATAAAGGAATATCTCCAGGAGCCGCCCATTCTTATGCCACCAGTGGAAGGAAGACCTCTAATATTATACTTGACAGTACTTGACAATTCAATGGGGTGTGTGCTGGGGCAGCATGACGAGTCTGGCCGAAAAGAGCACGCTATTTATTACTTGAGAAAAAAGTTTACCGACTATGAGTCTCGTTACTCACTGCTTGAGAAAACTTGCTGCGCTCTAGTATGGGCTGCTCGCCGGCTGAGACAGTATATGCTGACTCACACCACTTTGTTGATTTCAAAGATGGATCCCATCAAGTACATATTTGAAAAGCCTGCTCTGTCTGGAAGAATAGCGAGATGACAAATGATCTTGACAGAATATGACATCCAGTATACAACTCAGAAAGCAATTAAAGGAAGTGTACTGGCAGATCATTTGGCACACCAACCTGTGGACGATTACCAATCATTGAACTTTGATTTTCCGGACGAAGACATCATGGTGGTAACTGACTGTGAAATACCTGGACCGGATGAAGGACCTGAGGAAGGATCCCAATGGTCTATGCATTTTGATGGAGCCTCCAATGCTTTGGGTAACAGCGTCGGCGCTATAATCATATCTCCTAAAGGAACTCATACTCCACTCACCGCCCGATTGTGTTTCAACTGCACCAGCAACATGGCAGAATATGAGGCATGTATCATGGGTCTACAAGCTGCAATCGACTTAAGGATTAAATTTCTGAGTGTCTTCGGAGATTCCGCTCTTGTGCTCAATCAGATCAAAGGAGAGTGGGATACGAAACACCCAAATCTTATTCCTTACAAGGAGTATGTGTCAACCTTGCTTCCCCACTTTGAAGAAATAACTTTTGAGCACTTCCCAAGAGAGGAGAATCAGCTAGCGGACGCACTAGCTACGATGTCTTCAATGTTCAAAATTAAATGGGACAATGAGGCTCCCCGGATCATTATCTGGAAGTTGGATGAACCGGCATACTGCTGCGATCTCGAGGTCGAGAAGGTGACTGAAAAACCCTGGTACCATGAGGTGAAGAGGTATTTGGAAGCTCAGGAATATCCTGAAGGTGCATCTGTCAATGACAAGAAGTTCATGAGAAGGTTTGCGGCGAAATTCTTCCTCAGCAATGGCATTCTCTACAAACGGAATCATGATTCAACTCTACTGCGTTGCGTGGATAAAGCTGAAGCAGAAAAGATCATGGCAGAACTGCATGAAGGCACATTCGGAACACATTCCAGTGGACACACCATGGCTAAGAAAATCCTTCGGGCAGGATATTTCTGGTCCACAATGGAAGCCGATTGTTACCAACACTCTCGAACTTGTCACAAATGCCAGATCTATGCTGACAAGGTGCATATTCCTCCGGTTCCTCTGAACGTTCTGACGGCACCTTGGCCTTTTGCAATGTGGGGCATTGATATGATCGGTGAGATCCGACCGACGGCATCCAATGGGTATCGCTTCATTTTAGTGGCAATCGATTACTTCACGAAGTGGGTTGAGGCAGCTTCCTACGCCACAGTAACCAAGAGCGTTGTGGCACGTTTCATCCGGCATAATCTGATCTGTCGTTACGGCGTCCCGGAAAGAATCATTACAGACAATGGTACCAATCTCAATAATAAGATGATCACTGAACTCTGCGAACAATTTAAGATACAGCACCACAACTCTTCTCCTTACCGGCCGAAGATGAATGGGGCTGTAGAAGCAGCTAATAAGAATATCAAGAAAATTGTGCAGAAGATGACAGTGACCTATAAAGATTGGCACGAGATGTTACCGTTCGCTCTTCATGGGTACCGTACCTCAGCAAGGACGTCAACCGGGGCAACTCCTTTCTCTTTGGTCTATGGCATGGAGGCAGTCTTGCCAATTGAAGTCCAGATACCCTCTCTCCGGATAATGAAGGATGCAGATCTGAATGAAGATGACTGGATCCAGACTCGACTTGATCAATTAAATCTGATTGACGAAAAGAGGCTCACTGCTATCTGTCATGGTCAAACATATCAAAAACGGATGATCAGGGCATTTAACAAGAAAGTCAAACCACAAAAGTATCAAGTTGGGGACCTGGTAATCAAACGCATCATCCTTCCTCAAAGTGATCCCCGGGGCAAATGGACCCCTACGTACGAAGGGCCATTTGTGGTTAAACATGTGTTCTCAGGAGGAGCCATGATCCTAACCACCATGGATGGTGACGACCTTCCTCACCCCGCCAATGCAGACATAGTGAAAAAATACTACGCATAAATAAAAGACCCGCTAGGTTGACATACCTAGGCAAAAATAAGGGCTTCCCGGCGAACCAAAAGGGTTCGAGCAAAAATAAGGGATGAAATAAAAAAAATCTGTACACCCGTCAAGTCGAAAACCTGAAAAGGCGGCTTGGGCAGAAATGGGTATCCCGGTGGACTGAAAACCCGAAAGGGCGGTCCAGGCAAAAGTTAGGGATAAAGCGTAACACTATGTCTCATTGGATCACTTCGCATCTGGAATTCGGCATCAACTGTCTGACTCAGACTTCGGCATCGACCAATCAGCTTCATCTTCAACTGGACAGCAAAGCGATGAGACGTTTGGAGACATAAAGGCGATAGCAGAGTTGGAACCCAGTGGGATTGTTCACATAGCTGTTTTGTTTTCTTTTCAAAATTGTAAACTCTATGTTATTTGGCGGCGTCCTCTTACTAGGATGTCAGCCTCTTGTACAAAAACGCCTATTCACAGGCAAAATTCAAATCGATACAAATTCACTTGTCCATACAAATTGCCATTGCTTTTCCTTTTTTCTGCTTTGTCTTGCGAAGAACGTCCAATGTTCATTTTTGATATATGCATTTGACATTAAATTGCTGATTCATAAATATTTGCGTATGAAACGAAAGATTAATTACAGGTGACATCAGAAACAGGGACAATGTGGAGTGGTCTGATGCAGTCTGGTTGCTTTGTCCGCCAAGGTACCCAGGTAGATTCGACTGAAGAATGTGACCAAGTCATCTCAACGCCCCGCAGAGTAAGACAAGATTCAGCAATACTTTCCCCAAGCGGAGTTGATTCCCTGTCAATCCTGAAAAGGCACAAACATTCCCCGACAGGTCCTAAAGCTCATCCCCGGTAGATTCTGGAAGCTTGTTCCCTACAGGATACAGACGTCTCTCCCGATCTTTATTCAGAGTTATTCCTCACAAGGGCTTATAACTGGGTTATCCTCAGCCAATTGCCACGGAAGATCGCCCTTGGCAAAGTTCTTTCATTCCCCGGCAGGAGTCTATCTTTCGTATTCCCCAGCAGAGTTTATCGTTGGTTATTCCCAGCGGAGTTTATCATCATTATCCCCAGCGGAATCCATCATTGAAGTCCTCAGCAGGCCGCTCATCAAAACTTCAGCAAAGTATCTCTGCCACAGAGCAACTCCCCGGCCGTTCGTCAAGGATTTATTTTCCTAAGACGAAATTACATTCATAAACATTTCACATATTCATACATCTTGCTTACATACATGATAAAGTACATACAACACTATCTCATGTTGAACATCATGACATCATGCATCATGACATTGCATACAGCTTATGTTTTTTCCTTTTCAGGGAAAAAAGACAATCCCAAAGACAACTACCTTCAACTGTCACAATTCCAGATTCGATACCTGTATCTAGCCAGGGCATATCTGAGAGTGATCAGTTTCCAGACTCGATTCCTGTATCTAGCCAGGGCACGTCTGAAGAGTTCGAAGATTCGATTCCTGTATCCAGCCAGGGCATATCTATCAGCTACAGCATTTCCAGATTCGATACCTGTATCCAGCCAGGGCATATCTGTTGACCACATTTCCAGACTCGATTCCTGTATCTAGCCAGGGCACGTCTGAAGAGTTCAAAGATTCGATTCCTGTATCCAGCCAGGGCATATCTATCAACTACAACATTTCCAGATTCGATTCCTGTATCCAGCCAGGGCATATCTATCAACTACAGCATTTCCAGATTCGATACCTGTATCCAGCCAGGGCATATCTGTTGACCACATTTCCAGACTCGATTCCTGTATCTAGCCAGGGCACGTCTGAAGAGTTCGAAGATTCGATTCCTGTATCCAGCCAGGGCATATCTATCAACTACAACATTTCCAGATTCGATTCCTGTATCCAGCCAGGGCATATCTATCAACTACAACATTTCCAGATTCGATTCCTGTATCTAGCCAGGGCATATCTGCATAAGGAGACTGAAGATCAAACACCTGTAACAAGCCAGGAAAACATCTGTCTTTCTCAAACACACAAGTTTTCGCTAAGGAATCTCTTATGCGATCAACACTTCCAAATGGCATCTATAAGCCCATTCCCGACAAAGTTCCGTCACATTTCCAGATGGCATCTATAAGCCCATTCCCGACATCACCTTACTGATACTTCGACATGCGAGTGCAAATTTCCGGGCACTCTAGTGTCCAATCTCCTTTTACCCTCGAGTCACGAAAGGCAAACTTGCCAATCTAACTCTTCAGGTTCAAGAAGATTGAACAGGGGCAACTGTTGTACCCCAAAATTTGCCCTCCCATTTCCTCAACTTTTTCTCATCACAATACCCTTGAAGAACAAGATCCAGTTAGGGTTTCCTCTGCTCAAAGACTTCTCCTTACACTGTGGACCCAAATTAGGGTTTGTGTTTACACAAAGATATTTTGACCTAAAATGCCTAGGATGAATTTCATGCTTTATGTTGGACTCCCAAGTTTATCCATACCAAGTTTCAAGTCTTAATTCCAAGTTTTGCCCAGTCAATTGGACAGTTGACCTAAAAATCAACTGTATTGGGGGAAAAGTCAACTATGGCCAATTGACAGTCAAATCTCATGAAAATTGAACCACATCAACATTATGAACTCATATGAACCATTTGATCAAGTTTGGATCACAATTCCCCAAGAAATTTGATCAGATCACCAAAAGGGCAAAATGGTCATTTTTAGGGTTTTGACTGCACAAAGGCCATTTTTGACTGTTTGACCCAACCAATGATAAACCAAGCTCACATATGGACTCAAGGACCCCATGGAATTATCTTGACATGCTCTACAAACTCAAAGGATCCCAAGTACACAAGATTGACAGTTGAATTTCCCAGTCAATTGATCAATTTTGACTGTATACTGAAAAGTCAAACTTTGACTTTTTGGTCAAAGTCAAGAGTCAAGATTCATTTTTCATCAAAACATGCCAAATCATGAAACTTGTTCACCAAGAAATCACAAAATGCAAATTAGGGTTAGAAATTAGAATTTTTCATAACTTAGAATTTTTCTAAGTTATAAAAAACCCTAATTTTTTCCCAACTTTGCCCCACTTTTTCACCAAGATCCATTTGGATTCAAACAAAAGTCAAAACATGAAAGTTGTAGCTTGTTGCATAATCTACAACTTTGATTCACAAAGTTTTCCCATTTGAGGCTTGTATCTCAAGTTACAAATTTTTGAATAAGGGTATTAAACCATTCTTAACTTAGTGAAATTTTAACCTATTTTGACAAGGTTTTCTACCCAACTTCAAGGCCATTTTCCATACACTTCCACTTGGAATTTCAAATTTCATTTCAAATATGGATTGTAGTACACATTCCAAGCTTTCCAAAATGTCCAAGAACTTCTCAAACAACCTCATGGTTAGGGAGAATCGAATTTTGCAAAATGGGAAAAAGTCACTTTTGTTCTTGGCCATGTACATGTTCATAACACTATGCATTTCAATCTCAGCTTGCATATCTTGATTACAGGTCCTTAAACCATCCAACACTCATAAATTTAATGCATATTCTTTGTGCCAAAGCCATGTTTTTTATGTTCTAGCATTGCATAAAGGATTAATCCCAAAATAGATAAAGCATTTCTTCCATTTTTGCAAAAGGTAGCTTTATGTCCAATTACAAATCCAAGAAGTACAGTCCATATCTAATTGGCACAAGTTTATGTGTTAATCACACTGATCAAGGAGGGATTATGCAGCATAGTATGAGGGCCTGTACAGGCTAGAGGCACAAAGTAACCATGGCTTGCTTAAAGTGTAAGAAAGACATCATAACTCAAACCAACTCTCATATCAGCTTACAAACCCTTAAGTGAACTTGTGAAACACCCTCAAGACATCTCAACCAAGCTATTGCACGACCCTAACACCTCTCATACACCCCAAATCCCAGAATCACCTTCAAACTGCAAAAACAGGGCTAGGCCTGCAGTTTGAGTGCCATCTTCCATTTACCTCGAGCTCTCTTGCCCAAACCAGTTCACATACATTCCCTAGCACCTATGCAAGCTAACCATGACTTGAAACATGACCTGTAATCCCTCTAACCACTTCCACCATTTTCAGTTTCTTGTTTTGCAGGTGAAGTGCTCTAGCACGATTCAAAAGCTTTCAAGACAAAGTAAACATTGGAATAGCATCCCTGGACCTCAAGGAAGCTTTTCCAATCATCACCTTACACTGAAAGCTTCCTCATTGCCAGATAGAACTCCAGCTGAACAGGTATCTTGGTGAACTTCTATCTCTCTTATCAAGCATCATTAGCTCTAAGTTAGTGAATAAACAATGTCCTACCCATGCCACTGAACATGTACATGTTTTTACTTTTCATTTCTTTTGCTTGAGCTGTGAGAATTTGAGGTTTGAAAATGGCAGAAAATCTAGGTTAGGATTTGGGGGAGAAGAAATTCTCCCTCGTCTTAGAGAGATAGATCAAGTTCTGCATATGGTTGGATTCGTCTCTTCATGCTGAACATTTTTTATGTTATGAGTTTTCATTGAAAAAGCCAGGAATCAGGAGTTAGAAGATCAAGAACAGGGCGCGCGTTTTTTTGAATGTTGTTGTACAGAGGTTGAAGAAAGGTCTTTATGGGCTGGGCTTATGTTGACTTTCCTTTTCACACCACCCTTTTTGGTTTTACACCCCTGAGCCCATTTGCTTCATTTTTAATGTTTTTTGACTTTTTCTTTTTTTAACTGACTCATTTATTTTTTCTCAGCATATTAAAAATATAAAAATATTTTTCTCATCATTTTTTGAATTTATTAAGTATTTATTTGATTGTTTCTTTTAGTTTATACATAAATATATACTTTTTGTTTAAAATATTAAGATAGTACAAATATATTTTTATACATTTTTATCTTATTTTTACCTCCTGAAAATATTTTATAAAAAATTACTTTTTTTTATTTAAATATTAAATATTATTAACTAACACATATAATATACATCTTGTAAATAATATAAATATACATATATATATATATATATATATATTAATACATATAGGGTAAAAATACCAAAAAATGTACATATTTTATTTTTTAATATTTAATACTAAAAAATACATTTTTTATAAATATACTACACTTTATTTTATTTTTGTATGTAAATAGTAAATATTATATACATATTAAATAATTAATCCCCTTTTGATTAAAATTAGGGTTTTACCCTAAATTTGAAAATACTCCAAAAAATAATACCTTTTTATCTTTTTATTTTTCCATAAATAATACTCTTTTTTTTATATACATAAAAATTCCCCCTTTTTTTTTACATTTTTGCATATTTATTTCAATTTCCATTTAATTATGCAATTATTTGTATTGTAAATATTCAAAGAAAATGATGTAATAGCTAGGTTTAAATTTTTGTCTAAATATACCCCATTTGAAACATTGTACCCCCCTCCCCATATTATTGTGTTGTAATAGCGTAGGAATTTAAATTTCGCACTTTAAAGCCTTCTAAACCTACCATGCTAGAATTAGGGTTTGTATGCGAATAAAACGAACAAAAGATAGTTTGACCTAATACAAGACAAAAAAGCATGAAAAATGGACAACACATTCCACACTTGCACCCCTAGGGTATTCCACTTTGTTGCCTTCAAATAATTGGGCCATATTGCATGTTAGGTCTCTTTGGGCAAAACAACACAATTCAAATGATCATAGTCCCTCGATGACGCTTTCGAAAGTTGCCTAACAATGATCAAGTCCCTTAAAGAAAATTGCCTAAAGATACTTGGCACCATTGTAATTATGGTCTAAACGATGACCCGCGCCCGTCCCTTTCACATCCTAACACAAGATTGTCCACCAAATACAATGGTGGAACAAAATTGTTAAAAGGGTTAAAACATAGCAAAGATCTTTGAGAAATTTAGGGTAGACAACTTTTGGTTACTTGCTAACTTGCAAAACAAAACACTTGCCTATTTTTCAAACCACTACACTTTCAAAACAACTTTCAAAAAATAATGAAAACCTTTTCAAAAGACATACATCTTTGTATACATCCCCACATGGATCATTACAAAGGTTGCCACCACATTGGCTTCTTTTCAAAACATTTTCAAACCCACACATACAAGCACCATTTCAAACAATTGAAAACAAAAGGCAAGTGATCTAAGCAAGTAACTAAGAGCCCATGGATAACCATGGATAGAAAGGGTGCTAATACCTTCCCTTTCTATAATCTACTCCCCGAACCCAAGAAAACATCTCAAAAGGTTTTTGCTGTGCTTTTTAAACCTTTCCTTAGGATAAAATAAAAAGTCGGTGGCGACTCTTGCTCAACCGAAACATTTGCGAAAACAAACGCAAAACCTCAAGTCAGTTCTCCCACCGTATCACAGTGATCAAGCAGAATGAAAGAGTAATATCACAAAAAAAATCTAAAACAAGTTAACAAATCGTATCGTCACGAAGCAAGAACCCTAGACCACTGCGAAGGGAAGGCGGAAGGTGGATGGAGGCGTTGCTCCGTTGGCTAAGGCGAGGGGAGAGGATATCTGTTTGTCCATGGCTGAGAATGATGAGAAGAGAGACGAAGAAGACGAGAGAAGGAGCGGCGCCATTAACAAACTGTAAACCCTAATTTCCAAACAATTGACACAAACCCTAAAAATGTTGTATGTTTCAAATGGGCTTTTTCCCCATAAAACCCCTAAGCCCAAACATTCCTGACGCCTGCACCCCCCCTCTTTAATCCAATTCTTTTTGTTTTTTTACTTGAGCCATATGCTAACTCCTTAGGCCCATCCTTTTTCCCTTTTAATTTTTTTAAATTAATATTCAAACTTTTCTTTTACTAATTAATTTCCTTTGAACTAATACTTTTTTTTATTTTTTATTTTTTCATTTCTAAAAATTTTGTTTGTTAATAAAAAAGAGAAATAATAAATTTTGTTTTGATATATTTTCTTTAATATTTGTATATTTAATTAAGTATAAAAGAACATTTTGTTTAATTAATCTTTTTATATAAGTTTCTAAAAAACATTAACCAAAATACAATAAATAATAATTATACTTAATCTTTCCTAGGTTAATATTTTATTTAATCATTTGTAAATAAATATACACATCTCATATCTCTTTAATTTTCATCATCTTATACCTTGTTACATTTTTACATTGAGAATGCGACAATTCGATTTGGTTGTAATATATACTTGGACATTACTATTATGATAAGACTCATCCCCATTTGTAAACATTTGTACCCCCATCCCCGGATACTTATTTGTAATAACTTAGACTTTAAATTCCTGCAATTTATCGCTTTCGATACACTGTATAGTAATTAGGGTTTGTATGCGAAGATTCAAAATCAATCGCTAGATGACCTAATACAAGATAAATGCATGAAAATCAATACACAATTCACACTTGCACCTCTAGGGTAACCTCACTTGTTGCCTCGGAAAATGCAATCATGTCCCTCGAGTATGAGACACTCTAGCAAATGCCCCTTCGATAAACAAAGATCGTAGTCCCTCGATGACCCTCAATGTTGCCTTCGATAAAATGATCTCGTCCCTTATAAAATTGCTAGAGCGTCTCACAAGTCGCCTTCAATGATTGTATACGATGACCCGCGCCTGTCCCGTTTAAACATCCTAATGCAAGGTTGTTCACCAAATACAATGGTGAAACAACACTGTTAAAAAGGGTTAAAAACATAAGAAAGATCTTTGAGTAAAATAGGGTAGACAACTCTTAGTTACTTGATCAAAAATCTTGAAAACATCCTTGCCATTTTTCAAACACATTTCACAACACAACTTCAAAACAATTTCAAAACAACTTTCAAAACATTGAATTATCTTTTTAAAAAGACCCACACCTTTGTATATATTCATTACAAAGGTTGCCTAGACAAGGCATCTTTTTCAAAACATTTTCAAAACAACACACACAAAGCACCATTTCAAACAATTGAAAAGCAAAGGCAAGTGATCTAAAACAAGTAACTAAGAGCCCATGGATAATCATAGATGAAAAGGGTGCTAGCGCCTTCCCTTTTCATAATATACCCCCCGAACCCAAGAAAACATCTCAAAGGTCTTTCCTGTGCTTTTTGACCTTTCCTTAGGATAAAATAAAAAGTCGGTGGCGACTCTTGCTAAACCGAACAAATGCGAAAACAAATGCAAAATCCCAAGTCAGTTCTCCCACCGTATCACAGAACTGGCGACTCTGTCGGGGATATTTTAAAAGTGGGGTTACCTTAGGGTTTTAGATCACCTTTACATGCTTACCTTGATTGCTTTGATTGCTTTACTTTTTGGGTTCCTTGTTTGGGTTTGTTTTAAATCCTACACCCGGATTTGGGGGCACCTTTTAGGTAAGTAGCAATAAACTGTGAGGGAATTGTGCGGGGTATACCGACATGGTTGAAGCAGTAGCTACGTTAGTGTGACATATTTGTGGGTACCAGTAGCCTTTGAGTTAATCAAAGAGAATACGGGGCCTCTGAGTGATGTCATGATACACTAACGAACTCTTAGAACCTTACTTGACCATCTTGACCTTTTTAGGGGTAGTGAGATGACCGACTTTGGTGCAGTCCGAAGTTGGTATATACTCGATACTACACTCATTGAGGATTGTTTTCTTGGAATATTTTGGTCGCCAGTTAAGTGGCTAAACTAAAACAATGAACACAGAAAATAATCCAGTGATATTGAGCTCCTTAGAACCCGATTTTAGGACAGGTTGAGCCAACTAACTTCAAGAGGGTACTTACCTACAAACCCCATGCAAGCCTAAACCTAAGTACTTGTTTGCTTTGTGTGAATATGATTGTTTGTATATACACTTACTTACTTTTGCAAACATGTGCATAACATCATAACATCATACCATAGCATTTTCAATAACCATTTCAAGGATCTCGAGGGTTTTGTGATGCAGGGGCACGTTGAACCAGACGTCTACCAAAGGACAAGAGGATTTTCCTCTAAACGAACGCTGTAAAAGATCAAGTGTAACAACTTGGATCGGGGGCTATGACCCACTTGACATGGTGAGCTTGATTCTAGTGGAAAGACATCCACCAATACAAAGCTCTCCAATCAAAGATGTTGATCGAAGTTCAATCTCTAACATTTCTCTTGTGTTTACCCCGAGAGATTCTTGAAAACATGCATCCACATATCATGCATTGTATCATAACAGGTTTTCCTTTTCAGGTTTCCTTATTCTCCTACTGTTTATTTCAGTAGAGATGGCTCTAGAGAGGACTGTCAAAGATATCCAGGATCAAAATGCTCAACTTCAAGAAATGTTCTTGAACCTGTCCCAGGGGCAAGAAGAAGTGAAAGCTCTCCTCACAAGAGGCATGGTCCTAGAGAATTCAGGCAGTGTCCTAAATGAACATTTGGAAGAACTACAGATTGAGCTGGCAACAATGAAGATCTAGATGATAGGACAACTGGTGGGCCAGATGGCTCTCATTCAAGACTTGGCTCAAAGACAAGAAGAGCTCAGGGTTCTCGTCAACAAACTGCTTCGAGACAACCAAGTGGGGAAAACATCTAGGGTTGAAGATCAAGTCATCATTCAACCTCCTTTGAGACAAGAAGACAAGGGGAAGGCTCCCCAACTTGCTTCAGGGATACAAGCCCAGCAACAACCTCGCCAACATCAACGGGGTAATCGGCGTAAGAAAAATACATCTGGAAGACATTTCTCTGAGACTGACATACCATCATCTCTAATGCTGAAACGCTTGTTGGAGGTCAATCTGCTTGCTTTAAAGGATCCTATTCGGAAGCCTAATACCTCTACTCCTAGCTATCACCCCGATGCATTTTGTGTATACCACTCCTATAGTCCTGGACATGACACCGATGACTGTTGGGCTTTGAAAAACAAGATCCAAGACTTGATTGACAACGGAGTGCTGAAATTCATGCCGGATGGCGAGATGAAAATCTTCCGTTAAGGGTTCTCCACCTAAAATGAAAAGTTCGAACTAAGAGACTTTTGTTCCATTTGAATTTTCAAGTTGTAATTTCTTTTGTTATTCAAACAATTATCTGTTGATGTCAAACTCTGTTTCATTATTGCATTGCATATGTTTGTATTGAATTCATCCATTCGTTTTCACTATTCTTGAATTATGCTTCCTACTTTATTTATGATATTTAACTCTTGATAAAAGTTACAAAGTCTTTAGAGGGAGGATGACGAAACAATACCGTAATCTCATACAGTATGCTTTTGAACAGACCTTGCTGACGATGTACAAGCGTTTCTTTCAAATCCTAAACACTGGAGTTATAAGGAAGATAATCCCTAGTCAACCCCATTCGAGCCAAAGAAGTAGGAGTTTTCTGTTTTAAACACAGATTGAAACCTTTGATTTAAACCTGGGGCAGGGTAGTCTCTCAGTTAATTCAAAAGATGCGCATTGAAGTCGCAAATTCCCAGTTCGTAATACAACGAATGACATCAAAAACATTCCTTTGGAATCAAAAGACAGTGATGGTTCCTTATCTCATAGGCAGTCATTATATCTCAAAAGAGAAAAGCCCACTGAGCCAAAACCTACAAAGGAGGCTTAAGAAAGCTGGGGCATCCCGCTGACTGTAATCTCGAAAACTAGAACAGTCAGGCAAAACTTAGGGATAACAAATCAAAAGAAAGAGGTCATTATAAATCCTAAACAACATGAAAAATGTTGAAAATGATGACTGCCTTCCATAAAATTCAACTGGTGTGAACCATCACCCAAAACGTCGTTCCAAACTCCAATAGAGTTCGACGCACAATTAACTGAGTTTAGGATTGAAGAAAATCACGAAGAGCGGGTGGGTACAAATATACTTTGAGCCTTTATCCTTTGTTTCTTAAACCGCGAACCAAGCCACGTTACAACCCTTTAAAAGTCCTAATTGAAGCATGGGTTAGTCCGAAAGCATACTGTTACAAAAAGGTATCCTGACTCCTGTAAGGCTTTGCCCTAAATCTGGTGTTGAATTTGTCTTATAAAAAGTTTTCTGCTAAAAACGCATTTTTCAAAACTTCGAGACTAGCATAAACTTTGCATTATTCGAATATTGTTGTTTGCACATGTTTATTTGTTTGACAGAAAAGAAATTCACAATAGTGAATGTTCGGAGGAACGAAAGCTCTCTCAGTGAATAAAATCACTTCAAGTGGGATGACACTCCCATGGCAAAAATCTCCCATTAACAAAGGGGGACTTGGTATGGTATTGTCCAGCAAATCTGGGGCAGTCCAGACAAGATTTCAGCAAATCTTTCAAAGACCATTAAACCTGGGGCAGTCCAGTCAAGATTTCAAGAAATCTCTCAATTGCAGATTAACCTAGGGGCAAGTCTCCCTCACCATCACTTGGGGCATTTAAACGTCAATCTCATCAAAGGGTTACGTATAGTCCAAGTTTCCTGGCATTTAAACGCATTTTTCAAAACTTCGAGACTAGCATAAACTTTGCATTATTCGAATATTGTTGTTTGCACATGTTTATTTGTTTGACAGCGAAGAAATTCACAACAGTGAATGTTCGGAGGAACGAAAGCTCTCTCAGTGAATAAAATCACTTCAAGTGGGATGACACTCCCATGGCAAAAATCTCCCATCAACAAAGGGGGACTTGGTATGGTATTGTCCAGCAAATCTGGGGCAGTCCAGTCAAGATTTCAACAAATCTTTCAAAGACCATTAAACCTGGGGCAGTCCAGTCAAGATTTCAAGAAATCTCTCAATTGCAGGTTAACCTAGGGGCAAGTCTCCCTCGCCATCACTTGGGGCATTTAAACGTCAATCTCATCAAAGGGTTACGTATAGTCCAAGTTTCCTGGCAGTACCACAAACGTCTGATACTAGGGGCAGTGATGAACCTCTCCGAAATCTTTCTTAAAAGAAATTCAAGCGTCCTCGAGAAGTTTATCACCCCTCTAAGCGGACCAGCAGTCATGGGTTTATGCCCCCAACATTTACCAAGGACTTATTCTCCAAAACAAATTACATTTCAAGTTGAACGGTCGTCAAAATTTTCCTTCATCACCTACTAGAGGTTACGGTCGTCATCAAAAATTCCTTCATCACCTGTTGGAAGTTACAGCCACCAACAGAATAACGGACAACTGAAGCTCCTAAAAATCTGTTTCTCTCAAGAATGAAGACTCTCATCCTTGAAACCTCAAGAGATTGGTATACTCCCAAGCTCCCGATACCCACCAACATAATAACGGACAACTGAAGCTCCTAAAAATCTGTTAAAACCTCAGAAGATTGGTATACTCCAAAGCTCCTGATACCGTTAACAGAATGAAGACTCTCATCCTTAAAACCCCAGTAGGTTGTCATACACCCAACCTTCTTACCCAAGTTCCTGATATTCCCGACAGAATGAAGATTCTCATTCTCAAAGTGGCATATTACCTGAATTTCTGATATTCCCGACAGAATGAAGATTCTCATTCTCAAAGTGGCGTATAAACTCATGACTTTACACCAGCAGTTTGACTCTCCCCAGTGCAGTCGCCACGAAAGTCATTCTGCTACTTATACAGATCTCAAGACTTCTGAAAACAGTTTACGGATTCTCCAAACACGGATGTTAATCTATCGCTTGTTCAGATTCAACTTTTGAAAACAGTTTACGGATGCTTCCCAACATGGATGCTGATCTATTGCTTATTCAACTTCAAGACTTCTGAAAACAGTTTATGGATTCTCCAAACACGGATGTTAATCTATCGCTTGTTCAGATTCAACTTTTGAAAACAGTTTATGGATTCTCCAAACATGGATGCTGATCTATTACTTATTCAACTTCAACTTCTGAAAACAGTTTATGGATTCTCCAAACACGGATGTTAATCTATCGCTTGTTCAGATTCAACTTTTGAAAACAGTTTACGGATGCTTCCCAACATGGATGTTGATCTATTGCTTATTCAACTTCAAGACTTCTGAAAACAGTTTACGGATTCTCCAAACACGGATGTTAATCTATCGCTTGTTCAGATTTAACTTTTGAAAACAGTTTGCGGATGCTTCCCAACATGGATGTTGATCTATTGCTTATTCAACTTCAAGACTTCTGAAAACAGTTTACGGATTCTCCAAAAACGGATGTTAATTTATCGCTTGTTCAGATTCAACTTTTGAAAACAGTTTACGGATGCTTCCCAACATGGATGCTGATCTATTGCTTATTCAACTTCAAGACTTCTGAAAACAGTTTACGGATTCTCCAAACACGGATGTTAATCTATCGCTTGTTCAGATTCAACTTTTGAAAACAGTTTATGGATTCTCCAAACATGGATGCTGATCTATTGCTTATTCAACTTCAACTTCTGAAAACAGTTTACGGATTCTCCAAACACGGATGTTAATCTATCGCTTGTTCAGATTCAACTTTTGAAAACAGTTTACGGATGCTTCCCAACATAGATGCTGATCTATTGTTTATTCAACTTCAACTTCTGAAAACAGTTTACGGATTCTCCAAACACGGATCTTAATCTATCGCTTGTTCAGATTCAACTTTTGAAAACAGTTTACAGATGCTTCCCAACATGGATGCTGATCTATTGCTTATTCAACTTCAATACTTCTGAAAATAGTTTACGGATTCTCCAAACACGGATGTTAATCTATCGCTTGTTCAGATTCAACTTCTGAAAACAGTTTACGGATTCTCCAAACATGGATGCTAATCTATTGCTTATTCAAACTCCCGGTTCAAAGATGCTCCAAACACGGATACCTTCCTGCTCCTCATCCTTTCACCTATAACATACAATTCAACTTCCTGATATTCCCGACAGAATGAAGTTTATCATTCTTAAAGTGGCATACAACCTAAGCTACTGAGCATCTTCCAAACAAGAATAAGCTTTTCATAGGATCCCGAGCTTGCTCTCCAGCAATATGGTTACTCCCTACAAAATTTCAGATCCTCATAGAGTTTTTAGATATTCCCCGGCGAAGATCTCCTCAAAGCAGGAATCCCCAATAGATTGGCATACAACCCAAACTCCTGATTTCCCCAACAGTGGTCCCATGACTTCTCACTTTCAACGATCAAAGGATTTTCAATCCCCGGCAGCAGTCAAGGACTTATTTTCCCCGACAGCAGTCAAAGATTTTTATTACCTCCAGCCATCCAGGATTTATCCTCCTCAGCAAGGCGGCTGGTCAACTTACATACACATTCATTACATTCATATAACACATACATTGCATCATACATCATGACTTTGTGTTTAAGCTAATACTTTTACCCTTTGCAGGATAAGTTTAGCAAGTTTCGAGCTTCAAAGATTTCTGAAAAATAGTTTACGGATGCTTCCCGACACGGATGCTAACCTGTTTCCTATTCAGACTCCCAGCTCAGAGACGGTCCAAACATGGATACCTTTCTGATACTCACCCACTCACCTGCAACAAACAATCTTGGATGGCATCTTTAAGCCCATCTCCAGCAAGATTCTGTCACATCTCCAAATGGCATCTTTAAGCCCATTCCCTCAACTATGCTTTGACGAGTGCAAATTTTTTGGGCACTCTAGTGTCCAATCATTCTTTTACCTTCAAGTCGCGAACGGCAAAATTGCCAATCTAACTCTTCAGGTTCAATAAGATTGAACAGGGGCAACTGTTGTACCCCAAAATTTGCCCTCCCATTTTTTTAAGGAAAATCACAACTTCAGGTTTTTCCCTGATCTTTCGAGATTGGCTCAAGAATCGGTCAAACAGACTTTTCTTTGACAACAAGTCCAGAATCAGGGTTTCCATTGATTGGGTTGAGATTGGCTCAAGAATTGATCAAACAAACTTTTCTTTGCCGAGAAATCTGGAATTAGGGCTTTCACTCGTATTTCTCAGAAGAAATTGAATCCACAATAATTCAATTGACTGTTACATTATTTTTACGCTTGTTCTAGATTATCGGTTGCTTCTCAAAACATAAATATATGGGATAGGAGATGAGGCTTTGATTGAAACTTTGAGGCATTGGTTTGATCAGTGAAGTGAAAAGTGTATGGAATGCTTGTTTGTTTAACTGTACAGAGCATTTGATTAATTGGAATGTCGGGCGTATTGTGGTTAATGCAAGGTTGCGAGACGGCAAAGTTTGTTGATTATTTATTTCATTTGGGTTAAAGTTATTGGGATGCATTTCCAGTTTGTTTTAACTTGATAGATTTAAATAATTAAATAGACAGTGCAAAGGAAAGAATGGAATATTTGACAGTAGAAAATTCTTATTTGACAAAGACTTTTATTTATTTATTTCAAATATTGTTACAAATGTTATTCGAATATTGTAAATTTATAATTTACAGTGTTTACAATAATATTTATTACAATAAATGAAAAGAAAATGAATCTAAAGCCTAAATCTCTTGAAATCTTCTACTTTTACTGTATCCTCCATTATTCAACTGATACTTACCTGCAAAGGATAGAAGAAAAAGAAATCAGTGCAGTTAAATTGAAAAGCATTTTTAAGCAGATAAATAAAAAAAATCATCATTAAAGCTTGTTGGCCGAAATCAGATTGTTTTTGGGTTCATCATGTTTTACTTGTCCTCTTTGCAAATCACAAGAAGATTTCTCTTCTTGGTTCACAAAGAGGAAATTTTTTGCAAGCATACAATCAATTAAATGCAAAGATACAAGGCACAAGGCTGCACACAAAGAAGGCACAAGGCTGCACACAATGTCAAACTGAACTGCCAAACTGAGTTTCAAAATGCAAACTAACTGTCAAAACAGAAAAGCAAACTAAGTTGCAAAACTGTCAAACCAAGTACACAAGCTGTCAAAAAAGCATACAATGCAGGAAATCTGGAAGAAAGTACAATGCAGAGATAAACCAAGATACAAGCAAGTAGGCTTGTCAAAACTTCTCATCATATTCTAGCCAAAACAAGCTTTTCAGATTAAAAATATATTAAGCAAAAGATGCTTTTATGGAGAGAGAAAGAGAGTGAAGTGGCAGGTTTGCAGTTTTGGCAGGCTTAAAAGATAAAAAAAAAAGCAAGACTGTATGGCAGCCCAGGGGAGCCCACAGAAGCTCAACCAGAAAACCTGCTATCAAAGCAGAAAACTGCATAAATATATACTGCAAACCTGTCTGAAAGGGAGAGAGCCACAAAAACTACAACTCAAAGTAAACACAGAAAACCTGTTAAACTTCAAACCTGCCTTACAAAATAACAAACCTGCATTCAAGAAGCAAACATAACCTGCCCTCCCAAAAGCTCAAACAACAAACCTGTAAAAGTAAAACACTCATTTACAAACCTGTAAAACTGCATAGCCTACCAAAAATCCAAACAAGTTCAAAGTTCACAAATGCCACAAACCAGTTTAACCTGTAAAAATGCCTTCCAAATACTCAGGCCAACAAACCAGTGAACAAAACTGCTAAACCTTCATCAACAATCAGTAAACACCAAAATAGCTTTTCTCAGAACAAACAAAGTTCATCATCAAAAGTCAGTACTCAAAGAAGAGGAAGAAGTCCGAAGTGAAGAGAACAACAAGCAATCCTCAGAACAAAGTTCATCATCAGAATCAACAGGGCCCACAAAGAGGAAGAGTTTAGAAGCAAGCGATATCTCAGAAAAAATCATCATCATTGACAAAACAAGCAGAGGAAGAGTGAAAGATCAAAGCAACAAGTTCATCATTAACATTCATCACCAACAAGTTTCAATATCAACATGAAGAACAACAAAAAATAAGTTTCAGAATACGTATGTTCATCATCAACAATCAGTAGCCAATAACCAAAACAAAGAACAAACAGAGTTCATCATCAAAAGCCAACGCTCAAAGAAGAGGAAGAAATCCAGAAGTGAAGAACAAAGCAAGTTTTCAGAAATAATATCATCATCAAACAACGAAAAGCACGGAAATACCGGCAAGTTGTCATCACAGTCCTCTTTTGCCGAGCCTCCTGGAAGCGCCGTCGGCCAACTCACCTTCCTCCTCCTTCAAATTATAGAACAAAACACCAAGGTATATCTCTCAAAACTCCTACCACATATAAATATCAAAATAAACATGGATTAAAACTCGCATGTAGTGATCAAGCAGAATGAAAGAGTAATATCACAAAAAAATCTAAAACAAGTTAACAAATCGTATCGTCACGAAGCAAGAACCCTATACCAATGCGAAGGGAAGGCGGAAGGTGGATGGAGGCATTGCTCTGGTGGCTAAGGCGAGGGGAGAGGATATCCATTTGTCCATGGCTGAGAACGATGAGAAGAGAGAGGAAGAAGACGAGAGAAGGAGCGGCGCCGTTAACAAACTGTAAACCCTAATTTCCAAACAATTGACACAAACCTTAAAAACGCTGTATGTTTCAAATGGGCTTTTGCCCCATAAAACCCCTAAGCCCAAACGTTCCTGACGCCTGCACCCCCCCTCTTTAATCCAATTCTTTTTGTTTTTTTACTTGGGCCATATGCTAACTCCTTAGGCCCATCCTTTTTCCCTTTTAATTTTTTTAAATTAATATTCAAACTTTTCTTTTACTAATTAATTTCCTTTGAACTAATACTTTTTTTTTAATTTCTAAAAATTTTGTTTGTTAATAAAAAAGAGAAATAATAAATTTTGTTTTGATATATTTTCTTTAATATTTGTATATTTAATTAAGTATAAAAGAACATTTTGTTTAATTAATCTTTTTATATAAGTTTCCAAAAAACATTAACCAAAATACAATAAATAATAATTATACTTAATCTTTCCTAGGTTAATATTTTATTTAATCATTTGTAAATAAATATACACATCTCATATCTCTTTAATTTTCATCATCTTATACCTTGTTACATTTTTACATTGAGAATGCGACAATTCGATTTGGTTGTAATATATACTTGGACATTAGTATTCTGATAAGACTCATCCCCATTTGTAAACATTTGTACCCCCATCCCCGGATACTTATTTGTAACAACTTAGACTTTAAATTCCCGTAATTTATCGCTTTCCATACACTGTATAGTAATCAGGGTTTGTATGCGAAGATTCAAAATCAATCGCTAGATGACCTAATACAAGATAAATGCATGAAAATCAATACACAATTCACACTTGCACCTCTAGGGTAACCTCGCTTGTTGCCTCGGAAAATGCAATCATGTCCCTCGAGTATGAGACACTCTAGCAAATGCCCCTTCGATAAACAAAGATCGTAGTCCCTCGATGACCCTCGATGTTGCCTTTGATAAAACAATCTCGTCCCTTACAAAATTGCTAGAGCGTGTCACAAGTTGCCTTCAATGATTGTATACGACGACCCACGCCTGTCCCGTTTAAACATCCTAATGCAAGGTTGTTCACCAAATACAATGGTGAAACAACACTGTTAAAAAGGGTTAAAAATATAAGAAAGATCTTTGAGTAAAATAGGGTAGACAACTCTTAGTTACTTGATCAAAAATCTTGCAAAACATCCTTGCCATTTTTCATACACATTTCACAACACAACTTCAAAACAATTTCAAAACAACTTTCAAAACATTGAATTATCTTTTCAAAAAGACCCACACCTTTGTATATATTCAAACAAGAATCATTACAAAGGTTGCCTAGACAAGACATATTTTTCAAAACATTTTCAAAACCACACACACAAAGCACCATTTCAAATAATTGAAAAGCAAAGGCAAGTGATCTGAAATAAGTAACTAAGAGCCCATGGATAACCATGGATGAAAAGGGTGCTAGCACCTTCCCTTTTCATAATCTACCCCCCAATCCATGAAAACATCTCAAAGGTCTTTCCTGTGCTTTTTGACCTTTCCTTAGGATAAAATGAAAAGTCGGTGGCGACTCTTGCTAAACCGAACAAATGCGAAAACAAACGCAAAATCCCAAGTCAGTTCTCCCACCGTATCACAGACAAAAAGATTGGTTTTAGGCTATTTTAGAAATATATTCAAAGTGAATCAATTCAAAATCAAATTCATTGATGGAGGAAGATTGAGATCAGTTTTGGAACCCTAATTCACTCCTCAATACATATAGAACCATTGCAGACCTAAAGGGAGGCTAGAAGGAGGCGCATAAGGTCAGAGCAAGCTTGAAAAACACCAAAAAAGTGCAAACACGAATTGATACTTCCAGGCATCCTCAAGACCTTCTAGTTGTCCCAATCGCTTCCTGGGAGTGTAAGCAAGCGAAACCAATCAAGAACAAGGCCTTTCCAGTACCAAAACACGATGTAAGTCAGTCACGACTTTTCTATTTTCTTGAATTCAAATTGCATAATTGTGGCATCTATAGCATGAAACAATCATATATTCTTAATCCTTAGAACATTTGCAAGCTTTCTGTAACAATTAATTGCATTTTCATGGCCTGTATAAGATTTCGCCATTGCTAGGTTTTTGTGCTTCGATTTGGGATTTTTGTTTACAGGAAAAATCGGGCCATGAAAGGGCCACCATTGAACTCAGTAGGTCCAGACGAAGCTATTCATGGCTTTAGTTTTGATTTATCTTGCCTATAATTGATTTTGAGAATGTGCAGGCCTGTAGCTACGGACATATGTCTGTAGGTAAAAGTGTTCAACTTTTACCAACGAATCCTTGGAGAAGACGAAGACGTGGCGAATAACCATTCACCTATTTGAAAAAGTGCGCATTGAATTGATATACATTGCCTTTTTAATATTTAATTATCGTTTTGTATTATTATAACAACTAACACAATTGGCCCAGTGGTAGCCAGGCAAGCGTTAAGGCGTTGGGGAGCTTGAGGTCAGGGGTTCGACCCCTGCCTCCAACGTTTGCATTTTTCTTGATTTCTTTCTACAAATCCCATGTTCCACAGAGACCAAGGACTACCATACGTCTTCATAATCCAACTGGCCAAGTGTCTTGAGATCCAGATCTGAGGGCTATCGTCTGAAGGAGCACCAAAGGCCTTAGTCAATGCATAGTGGAGAATCTGGCCAGTCAACGTGGACCTTTGCTTCTTGGGCCCAGATTGCTAGTGATGCACCCCCATATTGCTTTCATGCCCAACTTTCTTTTTCTTTTCTTTTACATTTTAGTTAATTAATTTATTTTATTTCACTAACATAATTAATTATTTTCTTTTTATCAAAAAATCATAAAAATATTTTTTCCAATTAGACTTAGGTTTTTTTTATCAATTAATTAATTAATTAAATTAGATTTTAATTTTAGATAACTTTAATTCCTTTTGTAAATAAATTTAAAAATAATTAGAATAATTAGGGTTTTATTTCTAACTTAATTATATTTTCTTTTCCTAAAAATAACAAAACACAAAATATGCCATTTATTTATTTTCTTTAATTAATTTAATTAGCTCATTAATTATGTATTTAATTTTAAAACTTAATTCTTTTCTTAATAATAATTAAAAACAACAAAAACAATTTTTTTTAATTAGGTTAGAAAGGGTCAAAACCCTAGTTCTCTCCCGATCTAAATTTCCTCGCGCGCGTTTTATTATTTATTTTTATCCTATTAATGTAACTGCTCACAAGTTGTAATAGTTTAATTAGGAATTTTTTCATTTATCGCTTTATTATTTAAGGGTTTGTTTTTGGCTATGTAAATACCCGAAGCCTTGTAATAGCGTAGTTTAATTTCCGCACTTTAAATTCCGCAAAATATTAAACTGTTAGATGTATGATATTAGGATGCATGACAAGAATGTATGTAAAACTTTAAAACAGTTAAATAACCCTAAAATGTGCAAAGATAATAATCTGAAATTGAATCACTCGCACATGCGCAATCCTAGGGTACACTCTCACTCCGGTTGCCTTCGGTAAATGGTCATTGAGTATAGGGTATTTTAGTGGTCGTCCTTTTGTCTCAAATATCAAAGTTGCCTCAGAATTGTTGCCTCGGAATTGTTGCCTCGGATAATTGATCTTAGACATTAGGGTTACTACTAAGACGTCGTAACATTGCTTTAGTGTCCGTACGTCCCTTTCGAATTGACCTTCAAAACTCCAACGACGGTGCTACCTACTCATTAATAGTGGCATAACGCTGTCTAAAGGAAAAAAACATAGAATGATTCTTTTTTCGAGTAGGTAGATTAGTTCTTAAGTACTTGCTCAATCCAAACAAACTTTTTCACACTTACACTCCTTTACAAACAAAGTTTTCAAAAACACTTCATTACACTCTTGAAGACTGAAGCAAGAGTTAAATCAAAGTCAAAACAAAAACTTTTCAATCACATAAACACACAAAGAAGCAATTTTGAAAATGACGAGCAAGTACCTAAGAGCCCGTAGATAACTACGGATAGAAAGGGTGCTAATACCTTTCCTTTCTATAATCTATCCCCCGTACTCAAAAATATCTCGAAAAAGGAATTTTTCTGTGCTTTTTTCCTTTCCTTGTTGGATAAAATAAAAGTCGGTGGCGACTCTTGCTTACCGCGACATTTTGCAAACACAAACGCAAAATGCAAACCAGTAATTCCTAAAAAACAGTTCCGGTTCTTGCACCGTATCACAGAACTAGCGACTCTGTTGGGGAATTAATAAGTGGGGTGTACCTTAGTAATAGTTCATCATACTGTTTTCTATTGTTTGATTTGATTGCTTTATCTTTGTGGGCTTTGTATCAGAGTTACTATGGATCCTAACCTGGATCTGGGGGACACCTTTTAGGTAAGTAGCAATAGATCGTGAGGGAACGGTACAACGTAGACCGATACGGTTGAAGCAGTAGCTACGTTGATGTGGCACATTAGTTGGTACCGATATCCCTTGTGGAGCAACAAGGAGAGTATGGGGCTTCTATATGGGTCATTGAGCATCAACTGACCTTAGAACCTATAATTGAACAACTTAGCCATAGGAAGTAGTGAGATGTTACACTCATTGAGACCATACTCTCGAGATGGTTCCGACTGCAAGAAAAGATTGCGTGAGCTGAAACTATGACCGATGGAGGATGGTCAATGATATTGAGAACCTCTAGAACCCGATTACTATTATTAGGACAGGTTGAACCAACTGAACTTCAAGAGGGTAGTACCTAGACTCCATGTAAGCCTAAACTTAAGGGCTATTGTGTGACTTGTTTGCCCTTACCATGTTTGCTATCTGTGATACATGTGGTGTGTTTTTATCATGACATCATGCATCATGACATCGCATGCATATTTCATTAGACTGACCATTTCAAAGACCGAGGGGATTCATCTTTGTTCTGTTTTGCAGATTATGACTTCTATGCGCAGAAATACCATTCGAATCAACTTTGTGCAAATCCTTGCTCAGCTCATAGAGTTGGTTTCAAAAGTTCCTGATACTTCTTCCTTTGTTAGAAGACATGGTTATCTCCTTAGCCTGGTCACTTCCAAGTTGGATGAGCAAATGATGAGCGTGTTGTTTTAGTTCTTTGATCCATTGCATCACTGTTTCACCTTCCCGGACTATCAGTTAGTCCCTACTTTGGAGGAGTTTTCTGACTTACTAGGCATATCTATCCTCGAGCAGACACCCTTTACAGGTTTGGAGATAGCTCCTAGGCCATAGGATATTGCTTCAGCCCTACATCTAAAAATAGCTGATGTAGTATCTAACTGGGAGACTCGGAGTGGGGTTAAAGGTTTCTTGGCTAAGTTTTTGATCGATCAAGCTCAACAGTTCTGGGATAGTTTAAACTTTCAAGCTTTCAAAGACATCCTGGCTCTCCTCATCTACGGCTTTGTTCTTTTCCCAAATCTGGATGCCTTCATATATGTGAATGCAGTTAAAATCTTCATGTCTCGTAACCCAGTGCCTACTCTTTTGGGTGATATTCTACATGCTCTTTATACCCGTACTGTACGGAGAAGGGGAACTCTCATGTGTTGTACACCGCTGCTGGCGAGGTGGTTTATTTCGCACCTCCCCAAGTCTGTATTGAAGAATGAGGAAGGTGTAGGTTGGTCTTATAGAATCATGTCCCTTGCTCATACGGACATCCTTTGGAGTACTAAGGATATGGAAAAAGTATATGTCATTGATTGATGTGGGGAAGACTGTCCTCCAGTGAAGCATAAGGTTCTCCAAATACGCCTCGAGATGTCTGAGAAAATCAAGGCTGAGGTCATGAAACATTTTGACGTCGGTTTTCTAGCAGTTACTTCTTACCCACAGTGGGTGGCCAACGTGGTTCCGGTGCCGAAGAAAGGTGGTAAAGTCCATATGTGTGTAGACTATAGAGATCTGAACAGGGCAAGTCCCAAAGATGATTTCCCTCTACCTCATATCGATGTTCTGGTCGACAACATCGTGCAACATAAGGTCTTCTCCTTTATGGATGGTTTCTCTGGTTACAATCAGATTAAGATGGCTCCCTAAGACATGGAAAAGACAAATTTTGTTACACAGTGGGGTACCTTTTGTTACAAAGTCATGCCATTCGGATTAAAGAATGCTGGGGCAACGTATCAGCGCGCCATGGTCGCTTTATTCCATGACATGATTCACCATGAGATTGAGGTATACGTTGACGACATGATTGCAAGGTCCCAGACTGAAGAAGAACACCTTGACCATCTTCAGAAGTTGTTTGACAAGTTGAAGTTGTATAAGTTGAGGTTAAACCCGAACAAGTGCACCTTCGGGGTGAGGTCTGGTAAGCTGCTGGGTTTTTTCGTTAGTGATAAAGGTATTCAAGTGGATCCTGCAAAGATGAAGGCTATACAAGAGATTCCAACTCCCCGAACAGAAAAAGAAGTTAGAGGCTTTTTGGGACGGTTGAATTATATTGCCCGATTCATCTCACACTTGACTGCTACTTGTGAGCCAATCTTCAAGCTACTGAAGAAAGATCAAGTGGTAAGATGGAATGATGAATGTCAGGCCGCTTTCGAAAGGATCAAGGAATACCTCCAAGAGCCACCTATCCTGATGCCTCCCGTTGAAGGAAGACCTTTGATCTTATACTTGACAGTACTAGACAATTCGATGGGGTGTATGCTGGGACAACATGACGAGTCTGGCCGAAAAGAGCATGCTATTTACTACCTTAGCAAAAAGTTTACCGACTGTGAGACCCGATACTCACTGCTTGAGAAAACTTGCTACGCGTTGGCATGGGCTGCTCGCCGACTGAGATAGTATATGCTGACTCACACTACCCTAAAGATGGACCCAATCAAGTATATCTTCGAGAAGCCCGCCTTGTCTGGAAGAATAGCAAGATGGCAGATGATCTTGACTGATTATGACATCCAATACACGACCCAAAAAGCAATCAAGGGAAGTGTGTTGGCAGATCATTTGGTGCATCAGGCAGTGGATGATTACCAGTCTATGAACTTCGAATTCCCAGATGAGAACATCATGTCGGTGACTGACTGTGAAGAACCTGGACCGGATGAAGGACCTGAGGAGGGATCCCGATGGTCTATGTACTTTGATAGAGCTTCAAACGCTTTGGGTAATGGCATTGGCGCCATGATCATATCTCCTGAAGGCTGTCATACTCCGTTCACCGCCCGATTATGTTTTAACGGCACCAACAATATGGCGGAGTATGAAGCGTGCATCATGGGCCTTCGAGCAGCTATTGACCTAAAGATTAAGTTCTTGAGTGTGTTCGGAGATTCCGCTCTCGTGATCAGTCAGATCAAAGGCGAGTGGAATACGAAGCACCCAAATCTTATTCCTTACAAAGAGTATGTATTGACGTTGCTTCCACACTTCGAGGAGATAACCTTTGAACATTTCCCAAGATAGGAGAACCAGTTAGCGGACGCACTAGCTACCATGTCTTCTATGTTCAAGGTCAGTTGGGATAATGAAGCTCACCAGATTACTATCAAGAGGTTGGATGAACCCGCACATTGCTGTGATATCGAGACTGAAGAGGTAACAGATAAACCCTGGTTTCATGAGGTAAAGAGGTATCTTGAGGCTCAAGAGTACCCCGAGGGTGCATCTGTTAATGATAAGAAGTTCTTGAGAAGGTTCGCGGTAAAGTTCTTCATCAGTAATGGTATCCTTTACAAGCGTAACCATGATTTAACCTTACTGTGATGTGTGGATAAGAACGAGGCAGAAAGGATTATGGAAGAGTTACATGAAGGTACTTTTGGAACTCATTCCAATGGACATACCATGGCAAAGAAAATCCTATGGGCAGGATATTATTGGTCTACTATGGAAGCCGATTGTTATCATCATTCTCGGACCTGTCATAAGTGCCAAGTCTATCCTGATAAGGTGCATATACCTCCAGTTCCTCTGAACATCCTGATGACACCTTGGCCTTTTGCAATGTGGGGTGTCGATATGATCGGAGAGATCAGACCTACTGCGTCTAATGGGCATCGTTTCATTCTGGTAGCCATTGATTATTTTACAAAGTGAGTTGAGGCAGCTTCCTTTGCTACAGTAACCAAGAACATCGTGGCACGGTTTATTCGGCACAATCTGATCTGTCGATATGGTGTACTAGAGAGGATCATTACGGATAATGGTACAAATCTCAACAATACAATGATCATCGAGCTCTGCAAGCAGTTTAATATATAACATCACAACTCTTCTCCGTACTGGCTGTGATCGGTGGGAATAGAACTGACTGTTTTTTAAGCTGGTTTCGCGAAATGTCGCGGTAAGCAAGAGTTGCCACCGTCTTTTATGTTCTCCAACATGGAAAGGACAAAAGCACAGCAAAATTCCTTATTCGAGAATGTTTCTCGGTTCGGGAGGTAGATTTATAGAAAGGGAATATGTTAGCACCCTTTCTATCCATGGTTATCCATGGGCTCTTAGGTACTTGCTCTTATGTTTTCAAAAATTTGTTTGCTTTTCAAGTGTGTGTGGGTTTTGAAAAAGTTTCGTTTGAAAATTTTCTAAGTAACTCTTGTATCAGTCCTCAAGAGTGTATGAAAAATTTGTTTGAAAACTTTTGAAAGTGTGGGTGCGAAAAGTTGTTTTGTTTGTTTGAAAAGAGCAAGTACTTAAGAGAAACCTACCTACTCTAAGGAATTAGGCTGTGTAAGAGTCCTTTAGATAGTGCTATCCCACCATTGAGAGGTAGGTAGCACCATCGTTGGAGGTGTTCGGGTCAATTCGATTATAGGGACAGTGTGGTCACCGAAGCAATGGTAGGACGTCTTAGAAGTAACCCTAATGTCCTAGATCCTTTTATCCGAGGCAACCGTTTCGAGGCAACTGGATCTTTAGACAAAGGGCGACCTCTAAGACACCCTATACTTGATGACCACGTTCGAGGCAACGAGTGAGGCGTACCTTAGAAGTGGCATGTGCTTGTGTGTTCAATTCAGTTCATGTTTATCTTTGATCATGCAATTGTAAGCTACGAGTTGTTTTTAATTCGTCATTCTGTCTTTCATGCGTATTAACAGTTAGGAGTGCGGAAAATTAAAGTGCGGGAATGTAAAGCTACGCTATTACAAGGCGCGGGTCTATACATCGCCAAAAAAACAAAGACCCGTTTTGATAAAGTGCGGAAAATAAAGAAAGCGGTAAACCTAATTACTATTACATTCTTGGAAGGAGTTACATAATAATCAAAATATAAAAATAACGCGCAAATAGAAATTAAATTGGAACGTCCTAGGGTTTTTGACCCTTTTGAGAAAATTATGAGTTTTTGTCCTTTTGTATTAAATTAAAATTAAACCTAAATCTAATTATTTAATTATTTACAAGAAAAATGTTTTTGTATTTTTATGTTTTTAATGAAATAAAATAAAAGGAAATAAAATTAAAAGTTAATAAAAACCTAATTCTAAATTTATTTTAGTTATTAAGAAAAAAGGTTAAAGTTGCCTAATTAAAATTAACTCAATTTATTAGTATTTATTTACAAAAATAAAATGAAATTAATAATAATAATAATATTAGTTCTTTTTTTGATTTTTTTTATAAAAAATATTAATTATGTTAATAGTTAATAAAAGGGAAAAAATAAAAATAAGACAAATAAAATATAAAATGACAAAATAAAATTGCAAACCCAAGGGGGGGTATGGGCCAGAATTGGGAGTGTTAATGGAATTGTGAGGCCCATTTGCACAAAGCCCGTTGACTTTGGGAATTGAGTGGGGCGCTGGTTGACCAGGAGTATGGTGTGCTCCCTCTCTTGGCCATTGGATCTGCTTCTGAGGGACACTTGGCAAGCTGGGATGTGAGGTTTATTGTGAGTTGCTTCACGTTGCCTGCATAAGATCATATTTGGAAAAAATTCAACAAGCCTTTGGGGGACCTGGGGATCGAACCCAGGTCCCAATGAATACCAAGCGCGTTGCCAGCCACTGCACCAATTTGTTTTAGTCATCAATAAAATAAACGTGAATTAATATATATAATAGTCATTTCCAATGCTGCAAAATCAAAAACGCGCGCATCTCATTTGAATGGACCAACCCTGTTCTTCCACGTAATCATCTTCTTTATCTTTTCCTGTAAAACGAAAACAAGATAGCGGGGGTTTTTAACCCCCACAAACCAAAACTGCCAAGAATAGCGATTAGAGTTATAGATAACATAATAAAGGCGCGATGGTATCAATGAATTCGTCTTGTCCTGACGAGTTTAACCACATACGTCTTGAGGTCTAATTTTATGGTATGAGAAAAGCCCTAATATGAAAGTTCTGAAACCCTAGGATTCGTTAATGGTGGTTTCGATTCCAGGGCTCCAAAATCAAATTGAATTACACCATTAGCTTCAGGACGTTCCTATTAACACAAATCAACCCAAAAAATAGATTAAAAGTGCATGAATAATGATATGCAATTTATGAAAAATATGCAAACCGAGGGACTTGTTGTGGATGATTCCTTGGGCGTTGATGCGTGATTTTGATCTCCAAAGATTCTTGGGGACTTATGCAACGTGTTTGAATTGCTCTAAGGCCTTGAATTGCCTTAGAAGGTGGATTTCAGTTTTCACTTTTTTGCTTGGATTTTTGAATTTTGTTCTTTTGTTTCAGGGAGTTCTAGATCGTGTCTTTGGTCTGGAACATTTGCATATATGTGTGTGAATGAGAATCAAGCAATATTATGAGCCTTTAATTCTTGCAATGAAGTTTTGGATTTCTCCATAACCACCATTAAAGAAACTTGCCATTTTTGTTCAAAATTTGAATTTCATGCTTGAAATGGACTTTACACGGATTTGGCATGTGTATTATGATGCATCAAGGCCATTCAAACCACAAGATATCACTTAATTAATTTTTTTGATTTTTATTTGAATTTTATGGATTTAAAATGAATTAAATCAATAAAATTAAATAAAAATAGAAAAAAAAAATAAATGTTTAATCTTGAATTTAATCATGGGACACGTGGGTGGCATGACAAGGATGAATCAAGTGGAAAAAGGTGGGCCCTTTTGTCAAAAATTGAAGTTTCAAGGATAGTTGACTTTGGCCATTTCACAAATATTTCCCAACTTCTCCAATGCATATCTTGCTCAAATTTAATCATATGAACATGTTCTTGGACATTTTGGAAAGTTCTTGAAGTCCTCTAACCAATGCCTTTGGTCCCATGTCATTTTGATTTACCAATCTCAAGTTATGGTCCTTGACTTAAAATGCCTTTTTGTTGACTTTTGAAAATGACCTATAATGTTGAAATTGATAACTTTTTGTGAGAGCATTTCTTGGACTTGGAATGTGAAGATGAGTTGTAGGAAATGTCATCCCCTTTAAAATTAGCATTGTATGGGATTTTTATGATGAACCATGAAAAAGTTATGCTTTGGTCAAGTTACAGTTGACTTTTCAACTGTCCAAAAATAGAAACTTTTGCATCTTGATGATGTTTGAGCCATTCTTATGGAATCATGATCAAGACTTGATCAAATGATGATTGTGGCTTCAAAATAAGATGTTGACCAAATTTTTTGACTTTTGACTGCCAAATGACCATTTTGCCCCTGTAGTTGATTGTGAAGCAATTAGGGTTTTTGACTGTGCAACTTGACCTTGTGAGCCTTGAAACTTGACATGTAGGTGCTTGACAATGTATATGAGCATATGGGACTTGATTAAGCCCTTGAAAACCTCAACTTCCTTGCAAGAACCAAAACCCTAATTTTGACTGGCTTAGGAGGATGCTTGACTGTGTAGCCCTTGAGTAGACTTGAGCAAATTGAGATAATGCTTGTCAAAACTTTGAAGAATATGGGAGGGCAAATTTTGGGGTACAACACCGACCGAAGATGAATGGGGCTGTTGAAGCGGCTAATAAGAACATCAAGAAGATTGTGTAGAAGATGACAGTGACATACAAAGACTGGCATGTGATGTTACCATTTGCTCTTCATGGGTACCGTACCTCAGCACAGACGTCAACAGGGGCAACACCCTATTCCTTCGTATATGGCATGGAGGCAGTCTTGCCCATTGAAGTTCAGATACCCTCTCTTAGAATTATGAAGGATGTAGATTTGAGCGAGGACGATTGGATTCAGACCCGGCTTGATCAGCTGAACTTAATCGACGAGAAGAGACTTATTGCTATTTGTCATGGTCAGACGTATCAAAAGCGAATGATCAAGGCATTTAACAAGAAAGTTAGACGATAAGAGTATCAAGTCGGGGATCTGGTGATCAAGCACATCATACTGCCGCAAGGTAATCTCAGGGGCAAATGGACCCCTACGTACGACGGGCCATTTGTGGTTAAGAACATTTTCTCAGGAGGAGCTATAATTCTAACCACCATGGATGGTGGCGACCTTCCTCACCCCGTCAATGCAGACATAGTGAAAAAATACTACGCATAATCAAAGACCCGCTAGGTCGACTGGCCTAGGCAAAAATAAGGGCTTCCCGACGAACCAAAAGGGTTCGGGCAAAAGTAAGGGATGAAAATGAAAAAAATATGTACACCCGGCAAGTCCAAAACCTGAAAACACGACTTGGGAAAAAAAGGGTATCCCGGTGGACTGAAAACCCGAAAGGGCGGTCCAGGAAAAAATTAGGGATCAAAGCGTAACGCTATGTCTCATTGGATCACCTTGCAACCATACTTCGGTATCGACTGTCAAGCTCGGACGACACTAATCAATCTGATCTACCTTCAACCAAGTAGCAAAGTGATGAGATGCTCGAGGATATAAGGGCAATAGCAGAGTTGGAACCCAGTGGGGTTGTTCACATAGCTGTTTTCCTTTCTTTTACACAAATTGTATAAATTCTATCATTCGGCGACGTTCTCTTACTAGGACTTCAGCCTCTTGTACAAAAAACGCCTATTTACAGGCCAATTTCAAAATCAATACAATTCATTTTCACAACGAAATTTCAAATTGTTTTTCTTTTTCTGTTTTGTTTTGCAAAGAACGTCCAATGTTCATTTTTTATATATGCATTTGACAATAATTTCCGCTCATGAATATTTACATACGAAACGAAAGACAATTACTCGTAATATCAGAAACAGGGGCAAACAAGAAATGTCCGAGCCTTACAATTTCTCTATTCATCAGGTATAGGGATAAACCTAGTTGGAGAAAGCAATTAAAGGTACATTCACTCCCCGCAGAGTAGGAAGTACCCGAATTCAATATTATCAACTCTCCCCAGCTGAGGTTCGCAACCGCGAATGAGCCCTTAAGATTCTCGCGAAGCAGAGTTTATCTATCACCAACACTGAAAGATTTTCCCCAGTAGAGTTTGGAAGATTATCCCCAGTGAAGTCGCCACTAAAAGATTATCCCCAGCGGATTTCATTCCTTTCACAAACAAGAAATTCATCCCCAACAGAGTTTATCATCGCCAGCAACGGTAATTCATCCACAGCCGAGGCTATTTCTCCAAGATCAGCAAATCCTCAGCAGAGCATATCTTCCCCACAGAGTCATTCTTTTACCAATACATTCTCTAGCAGGATTATTCTCCTAATCAACTTCGGTTGTTATCCTCAGCGAGCGAAACTCTTTATATTCTCCAACAACAATCTAGGATTTATTTTCCCCAGCTAGAGAACATCATAAAAAACATTGCATGTCCATACATCATGACATGTGCATACAGATCATACAAAACATTCTCATTTATTTTGAGAACATCATTGCCTGATACATATCATGCGTTACATATAGCTAACCTTTACCTTTCAGGAAAGATACAATCAAATTCTCACAAAAACTCAAGCTATGAAGCTCGGGTACGACCGGATAGTATCTTGATTTCTACGGCATATTGTAAAGCCTGGAGAACAACTGGATAACAGTATCAGACTACCGCGAAGCCTAGATTACGACCAGATAGAGGTATCTCTTAAAAACAAGCTATGAAGCCCAGATTCGACCAGATAATAGTTTAATCCCCAACGAGTTGTGAAGCCTGGATTACGATTGGATAGCAGCTCAGCAAGAACCATGAAGCCTGGACTCGACCAGATAGTGGTATATCATAAACACCAGCCGTGAAGCACGGGTTACGACCGGATAACATCTCAACAAGTTATTGTGAAGCTTGGATTATGACCAGATAGTAATACAAGATACCGTGAAGCCTGGATTACGACCAGATAATGGTAGAAGACATTGTGAAGCCTGGATTACGACCAGATAGCAGTACAGAACACCATGAAGCCTGAATTCGACCAGATAATGGTATGAAACATCGTGAAGCCTGGATTACGACCAGATAGCGGTACAAGACATTGCGAAGCTTGGATTTATACCAAATAGAAGTTTACACGGATAATTACTAAGAAGCCCGGAGTCGACCAAATATTAGTGTGCCCTAAATTCAAGTTAAATCCCGGATGCAACCAAATAACAACTGAATTCATTCTGAAGCCTGGATTTCGACTAGATAAGAATCGAGAAATTGCGAAGCCTAGATTACGACCAGATAGCCAGTTTAATCTCATCTCCCCAGTAAGTCACTGTAAAGCCTGGATTACGACCAGATAGCAGTCGGCCTTATCACTATGAAGCCTGGATTACGACCAGATAATAGTTCATTCTCATCTCTTCAACTAAGAGGCAATTCCTCAGTAGAATAACGGACGACCGAAGCTCCTAAATTTCAACTTTTCTCGAAGTAGAGACGATTCACCGGTAGAATAACGGACGACCGAAGTTCCTAAAATTCTATTTCTCTCAACAAAGAACAACATTCCCCAGCGGAATCTTCCTCAACAACAGGTATATAAGCTCTCGCTAAGGAATATCTTATGCAATCAACACTCCTTCGGATGGCATCTTTAAGCCCATTCCCGAGATCACAAGACAATTACCACTTCATGCGAGTGCAAATTTCTGGGCACTCTAGTGTTCAATCATCTTCAACCCTCAGATCACGAAAGGCAGACAAGCCAATCTAAATATTCAGGTTTAAGAAGATTGAACAGGGTCAGATGTTGTACCCCAAAATTTGCCCTCCCATATTTCTCAAAACATTTCAAGAAAGGTCCTCAAGATGCTCAAGGAAGTTCAAGGGTTGACTAGACAAGCTCTCTCCTAAGACAGTATACCTCAAATTAGGGTTTCATGTTGCATCAAGATACTTGAGTCCAAGGGATCCCAAATGCTCACCATTTTCCTAATATGTTCTCAAGATCATCCATGGCAAGTTTCAAGCCTTGCAGAGGAAGTTTGCTCAGCCAATTGCTCAAATGCCTGAAAAATCGACTGTGTTAGGGCAAAAGTCAACTGTGGCTCACATACAGTTAAACTTCAAGATTTTTGATCAACATGCTCATTTTGAAGTATATTTCATCATTTGATCAAGGGTTGATCATGATTCATCAAAGATTGCTCACAATTCATCAAGAACCAAAAGTTGCTAAATTAGGGTTTTGTAGGAAAAGTCAACTCAACTTTGACCAAGCATAACTTTCTCATACTTTATGAGAAATGACCCATCCAAATCTCATTTTGAATAAGATGAAATTCCCTACAATCCATCTTCAGCTCCCAAGTTCAAAATATGCACTCACAAGAGGTTGTGAATTTGGACATTATAGGTCATTTTGAAAAGTCAACAAAAACACTTTTTTTGTCAAAGCTTCATACATGAGCATGGAATATCAAATTAAGATTAGACCAAAAGGGTTGCTTAGAGGACATATAAATATTTCTAAAAAGTCCAAGAACACCTTCAAAGAGTCAAAATTGAGGAAGTTATGCATTGGTGAAGTTGACCTTTTTTGCAAAATTGTCAAAAGTCAACTATGCCTAAAATTGCAAATTTTGCCAAATGGGCCCAATCTTTTGCACTTGTTTTGAGTTGGCAACATGGTCCACGAGCCCTAGCCTTTGACACTTGTCATTATCTTGTTTTTATTATTTATTTTGATTTTTATTTGAATTAAATCAATTTTAATCAAAATAAATCATGAGAAAATCTAAAGCATTGAAAACTCAAGATTTTGTACTTGTTTCAGGTCTCAAATCCAGTTGGCAAGTATTTCAAATCATGCAAGGCATTGGTGTGGACAAAAAGATTGGTTTTAGGCTATTTTAGAAAGATATTCAAAGTGAATCAAATCAAAATCAAATTCATTGATGGAGGAAGATTGAGATCAGTTTTGGAACCCTAATTCACTTCTCAATACATATAGAACCATTACAGACCTAAAGGGAGGCTAGAAGGAGGCGCATAAGGTCAGAGCAAGCTTGAAAAAACACCAAAAAAGTGCAAACACGAATTGATACTTCCAGGCATCCTCAAGACCTTCTAGCTGTCCCAATCGCTTCCTGGGAGTGTAAGCAAGCAAAATCAATCAAGAACAAGGCCTTTCCAGTACCAAAACGCGCTGTAAGTCAGTCACGACTTTGCTATTTTCTTGAATTCAAATTGCATAATTGTGGCATCTATAGCATGAAACGATCATATATTCTTAACCCTTAGAACATTTGCAAGCTTTCTGTAACAATTAATTGCATTTTCATGGCCTGTATAAGATTTCGCCATTGCTAGGTTTTTGTGCTTCGATTTGGGATTTTTGTTTACAGGCAAAATTGGGCTATGAAAGGGCCACCATTGAACTCAGCAGGTCCAGACGAAGCTATTCATGGCTTTAGTTTTGATTTATCTTGCCTATAATTGATTTTGAGAATGTGCAGGCCTGTAGCTACGGACATATGTCCGTAGGTAAAAGTGTTCAACTTTTACCAATAGATCCTTGGAGAAGACGAAGACATGGCGAATAACCATTCACCTATTTGAAAAAGCGCGCGCTGAATTGATATACATTACCTTTTTAATATTTAATTATCGTTTTATATTATTATAACAACTAACACAATTGACCCAGTGGTAGCCAGGCAAGTGTTAAGGAGTTGGGGAGCTTGAGGTCAGGGGTTCGACCCCTGCCTCCAACGTTTGCATTTTTCTTGATTTCTTTCTACAGATCCCATGTTCCACAGAGACCAATGACTACCATACGTCTTCATAATCCAACTGGCCAAGTGTCTTGAGATCCAGATCTGAGGGCTATCATCTGAAGGAGCACCAAAGGCCTTAGTCAATGCATAGTGGAGAATCTGGCCAGTTGTGATACAGTGGGAGAACTGACTTGGATTTTGCGTTTGTGTTCGCAAATGTTTCGGTTTAGCAAGAGTCGCCACCGACTTTTTATTTTATCCTAAGGAAAGGTCAAAAAGCACATGAAAGACCTTTGAGATATTTTCTTGGGTTCGGGGAGTAGATTATAGAAAGGGAAGGTATTAGCACCCTTTCTATCCATGGTTATCCATGGGCTCTTAGTTACTTGCTTAGATCACTTGCTTTGATTTTCAATTGTTTGAAATGGTGCTTTTCAAATGTTTGAAATGGTGCTTTGTGTGTGATTTTTGAAGATGTTTTGAAAAGAGGCCATCGTTGTGGCAACCTTTGTAATGATTCTTGTTTGAATGTATATAAAGGTGTTTTTGTATTTTGAAAAGTTTTCAAATGTTTGAAAGTAGGGTTTTGAAATTGTGTTGTGGAGTATGTTTTAAAAAATAGCAAGGATGTTTTTTGCAAGTTTTGATCAAGTAACTAAGAGTTGTCTACCCTATTTTACTCAAATATCTTTCTTATGTTTTTAACCCTTTTAACAGTGTTGTTTCACCATTGTATTTGATGAATGACATTGTGTTAGGATGTTAACGGGACAGGCGCGGGTCATCGTATAGACCATGATAGCAATAGTGTCAAGTATCTTTGGCAATTTTCTTGAGGGACTTGATCATTTTGTTTAGGCAACTCAGATAGCATCATCGAGGGACTATGATCTTTTTGTTTGTTTTTGTTTTGCCAAAGTACTCAAGATGCAACCATGACCCATTTTTGAAGGCAACAAGTGGATGAAACCCTAGGGGTGCAAGTGTGCATTGTGTTTGTTTTTTCATGCATGTTTATCTTGGATTAGGTCAAACTAGTTGTTGATTTTATTTTGCATACAAACCCTAGGTCTAGGCATGGCATAATTGAAAGCTTTTAAATGTGCGAGAATTTAAATGCTACACTATTACAACATGATATAGGGAGGGGGATACAAATTTGAATTGGGGATATTTGACAAGGAAATAAAATTCTAAGTTATTACAACCATATCGAATGTACAAGTCAATATTTAACATTTAAATAAATACAATTAAATAAATATCAAATAAAAATGTATTATGCAAAAAAGATTGTTTATGTATGTGAAAAAGGTATTTTTAATGTGAAACATAAACAAAAAAAGAAGTTAAATTTTAATTATTTTGGTTATTTTAGGGCAAAACCCTAATTTTCAAATAAATGGCAATATTTATTAATTATATACAATATATATTAATTTATGCAAAAATAAAAGTATATTGTTAAAAGAAAGTATTTTTAGTGTCAAATATTAATAAAAATAAAAATGTACTATTTTTGTATTTTTTGTTCTTATTATTCAATAAAATAAAGTATATATGTACATAAATATATTAAATATGTGAAGTGTATATAAAAATAAAAATTAATTATTTATTAAAATGTATATATTTTAAGAAAATATTTTCAAGTGTGTATAAAAATGATAATTGCAAATAAAAGTATTTTTACATTATTTATACATTTGAACAAATAATATAAAAGTATATGAAAATGTTTTAATGTTAGAAATAATAAAATAAAATTCCAATTAAATGTAAAAAAAAATGTGAAAATATTTTTAAGCATTTTTTATATTTGGAAATAAATAAACAAAGTCAGAAATGAAATTAAAATTCAAAAATAACAAAATATGAAGAAAATGGGCTAGGGGGTGTATTTAGCAAAAGGGGGGTGTAGACAGCAAAAGGCCAGGCCCAGCCCAACCTTCATCTTCAACCTCCAGACTGTTTGAAAATACGCGCGCTTCTTGGTTCAAATGCTAACTCCTGATTCTTTGATCTTTTGACAAAACTTAAAACATGAAACTTGTAGAGCATCAAATAATGAATTCAACCATATAAAAAACTTGGGTTAACTCTCAGACCAGAGAGAATTTCTCTGGCCCTAAAATCTGACCTAACTTTTTTCACATGTTCATGGGTGAAATTCTCTCAGCACGATTAATGTAAATGAAAACTAAGCATATGTATGGCTTCAGGGCTATGAGTACAACATATTTCATTCACAAACCTAAGCCTAACCATTCCTAAATAGAGAGATAGAAGTCCATGAAATACCTGTTTCAGTTTGAATCGAGTAGGGTAATGCAGCAACCTTCAATGGTGTTTGAGCTTCTGTTGAGCTTGCCTGAGGTCCAAGGAAGCTTCTCCAATGCTTGGCTTGCTTTGAAACACCTTGAATCATGCTGTAGAACTCCACCTGTAAAGCTTTGAAATGAAAATGGAAAAGTGTGTTAGAGGTGTTACAGCTGGTGTTTAAGGTTTGAGATAGTTTGGATGGATGAAATGGAAGGTGCTTGAACAGGTTTGGGCCAAAACGCACGAGCAAATTGTTCTATGGAAGTCAAGTTGCAGATGTTGCCCTGTTTTGCAGAAAAACAGTGGTTCTGAGTGTGAGGAGGTTTGAGTGATGAATGAGTCATGCTTTAGGTTTGTTGGGAGGTATGGAAACTGTGTACAATGTTTGCTTAAGCTCTTGTTTACATATATGAGAGTTGGTGTTTGTTTTGCAAGTTTTCCTCTACTTGAAGCAAGAAAGTGGCAATGATGTTATAGACCTGTACCAGCCTTCCTATCATGCCGAAAATTTGGTTCTTGGTAACTGGAATTAGTGGACTTGATCTTGCCTCAAAGATCTGGCCCCATGTCTCAAAGATTTAGCTTTTGACATAAAGTGACATTAGGCAAAAATGGCAATTTTCCTTTTTCTACTTAAGGTTTAAACTTGTGTATAATGCTCAAATGAACAAAACAAAGGCTTGGACTGATGGATTGGCATTAAATTATGGAGTGCAAGTTGGTTTTGAGGCCTGTAATGTTGAACCAAGCTAGCTAGATCAGAATTGCAAGTTGTCATGAACATGTATTGGCCATGAACAAAAGTGAGTTTTTGCCAACTTTGAGAATTCGATTCTCTCTAACCACAAGGGTGTTTGAGGAGTTCTTGGATAATTTGGAAAGCTTAGAACATGTAATACAATCCATATTTGTAATGAAACTTGAAACTCCAAGTGGAACTATGTGAAAAATGGCCAAGAAGATGGGTCAAAATCCTGCCTAGATTAGGGCAAATTTTCTCTAAGTTAAAAGTTTTAGGTACCCTTGTTCCAAAAATCATAACTTGAGATGAAAGCTTCTTTTGAGAAAACTTTGTGAATAAAAGTTGTATACTTTATGATGGACTACAACTTTCATGTTGCAAGTTTTGTTTGAATCCATTTTTATCTTGGTGAAAAAATGGGACAAAGTTAAGAAAAAATAAGAGAATTTCATAACTTAGAAAATTTCTAAGTTATGAAAATTTTCCATTTTAAACCCTAATTTGTATTTTTGGGTTTCTTGATGAACAAGTTTAATAATTTGACATGTCTTGATGAAAAATAACTCTTGGCACTTGATTTTGACCAAAAAGTCAAAGTTTGACTTTTCAGTATACAGTCAAATTTTGATTAGTTGACTGAAAAATTCATCTGCCAATCCTATGCATTTGAGATCTTTTAAACTTGTTGAATGGGTCAAGACAATGTCATTGAGTCCTTGAGTCCATATGTGAGCTTGGTTTGCCATTGGCTAGGTCAAACAGTCAAGAATTGCCTTTGTACAGTCAAAACCCTAAAAATGACCATTTTGCCCTTTTGGTGATCTGATCAAATTTCTTGAGGAGTTGTGGTCCAAACTTGATAAAATGGTTCATATGAGTTTATAATGTTGGTGTGGGTCAAATTTCATGAGGTTTGACTGTCAATTGGCAACAGTTGACTTTCCCCCCAATACAGCTCATTTTTAGGTCAACTGTCCAATTGACTGGGTAAAGACTTGGATCAAGGCTTGAAACTTAGTATGGGCAAACTTGTGAACCCAACATGGAGCATGAAAGTCAACTTGGGTATTGTAGGTCAAAATATCCTTGTGCAAACTCAAACCCTAATTTGTGTCAACAATGCCAAGAGGGGTCTTGAGCAGAGCAAACCCTAGTTTGATCTTGAACTCCAAGAGTCTTGTGATGAGAAAATGTTGGTGAAATGAGAGGGCAAATTTTGGGGTACAACACCAGTCAACGTGGACCTTTGCTTCTTGGGCCCAGATTGCTAGTGATGCACCCCCATATTGCTTTTAGGCCCAACTTTCTTTTTCTTTTCTTTTACATTTTATTTAATTTATTTATTTTATTTCACTAACATAATTAATTATTTTATTTTTATCAAAAAATCATAAAAATATTTTTTCCAATTAGAATTAGGTTTTTTTATCAATAAATTAATTAATTTAATTAGATTTTAATCTTAGATAACTTTAATTCCTTTTGTAAATAAATTTAAAAATAATTAGAACAATTAGGGTTTTATTTCTAACTTAATTATATTTTCTTTTGCTAAAAATAACAAAACACAAAATAGGCCATTTATTTATTTTCTTTAATTAATTTAATTAGCTCATTAATTGTGTATTTAATTTTAAAACTTAATTCGTTTCTTAATAATAATTAAAAACAACAAAAACAATTTTTCTTTTAATTATGTTAGAAAGGGTCAAAACCCTAGTTCTCTCCCGATCTAAATTTCCTCGCGCGCGTTTTATTATTTATTTTTATCCTATTAATGTAACTGCTCACAAGTTGTAATAGTTTAATTAGGACTTTTTTCATTTATCGCTTTATTATTTAAGGGTTTGTTTTTGGCTATGTAAATACCTGAAGCCTTGTAATAGTGTAGTTTAATTTCCATACTTTAAATTCCGCAAAATATTAAACTGTTAGATGTATTATATTAGGATGCATGACAAGAATGTATGTAAAACTTTAAAACAGTTAGATAACCCTAAAATGTGCAAAGATAATAATCTGAAATTGAATCACTCGCACATGCGCACTCCTAGGGTACACTCTCACTTCGGTTGCCTTCGGTAAACGGTCATTGAGTATAGGGTATTTTAGTGGTCGTCCTTTTGTCTCAAAGATCAAAGTTGCCTCAGAATGGTCGCCTCGGAATTGTTGCCTCAGATAATTGATCTAAGACATTAGGGTTACTACTAAGACGTCTTAACATTGCTTTAGTGATCGTACGTCTCTTTCGAATTGACCCTCAAAACTCCAACGACGGTGCTACCTACTCATTAATAGTGGGATAGCGATGTCTAAAGGAAACGAACATAGAACGATTCTTTTTTCTAGTAGGTAGATTAGTTCTTAAGTACTTGGTCAATCTAAACAAACTTTTTCACACTTACACTCTTTACAAACAAAGTTTTCAAAAACACTTCATTACACTCTTGAAGACTGAAGCAAGAGTTAAATCAAAGTCAAAACAAAAACTTTTCAATCACACAAACACACAAAGAAGCAATTTTGAAAATGATGAGCAAGTACCTAAGAGCCCGTAGATAACTACGGATAGAAAGGGTGCTAATACCTCCCCTTTCTATAATCTACCCCCCGTACTCAGAAATATCTCGAAAAAGGAATTTTTCTATGCTTTTTTCCTTTCCTTGTTGGATAAAATAAAAGTCGGTGGTGACTCTTGCTTACCGCGACATTTTGCAAACACAAACGCAAAACCCAAACCAGTAATTCCTAAAAAATAGTCCCGGTTCTGGCCACCGTATCACAGGTATAAATAAAAAATAAATATTAAACTAGTTCTAATTTAATTTACAAATTTAATTAATAAAAATGGATAATATATATAACTAAATAAAATATTTTTTGTGAGAAAAATAAAATAAAATAAGCTAAAATATAAATTTATCATTTTTATATTTTTTTATGATTTTTAATATTAAGAAAAATATATTTAAGAAAATAAAATGAAAACAAAATAAATAAATAAAAATATATGGGCCAGGGGTGTCATAAGAAATCAGTAGGTGAGTGTTAGAAAAAATCACAAAGCCCAAAGTTCAGAGGCCCACGTTGCAAAGGGACAAAAAAATGGCAAAAAATGTGAGAAAATGCAAAAGGCAGACGCTAAGGCTCGAACCCGTGACCTATAGCATTTTTGCGCGCTGCCTTACCACTGTGGTGGCTGTATATTCGTTTATAGAAACACAAAGATAAATATATATTAGAAAACGCCCCCTGAAGGAAACTTCATCTTCAACCTTGAGCCATGGCCGGACCACCTGTATCTCTCTCATTTCTCCATGAAAATGGAAAGTCCAAACATGAAAATTATGGTGTTTCTTCCCACGAGTTCAACCATATAATTTATGTAAACTAACAATCAAAGATCAAAGCTAATTTTACTTGCCCTAATTTGAAACCTAATTTTTACAGAAATTTCAAATCCAAAACTATCTATACACAATGAATATAAATGAAAACTATGAACATGGTTAGCTTTAGTGCAAGGATATCTACATTTTTCTTTCACAAATCAGGACCAAAGGATGCTTGTATGAAGGGATATAAGTTTGAATTTTTAGCTCTTTCAGTTGAGATCTTGAATGTAGTTTGAGCAAGTTTTGAGAAGGCCCAAGGATATGTTTAGCTTGCCTGGACCTCCCTGAGTGTATTCCAATCCTTATCTTGTCTTGAAAGTCTCTGAATCTCCATACTCAAGTCAACCTGCAAGCTTGATATTTGAAAATGATGGATGGAGGAGGAGTTATAGTAAGGGAACAGGGGTCTGGATCACTTAGGTATGATGTATATTAAGTGTTTAGGTGGTTAAAACTCAAAACGCACGAGTGGATTTAGAGATGGCTGAGTAAGGTTCAAAACTGTCAAGCTATGGCAGGTTTTCAATGGAAAAGTGTTTGGGAGTGTTTCTGAGTCTTAGCATTCATGTGTTAGGCTTCAATACACTTGTGTATAAGTATGGAAGAGGTTAGACATCAATCTTTCTCAATATTACTGAGTTATAGCCTTTTGGCTCTATTACTTGCTTTTGAAGAAAAGTGAGGAGACAAGTCCCTAAGTGTTGTACAAGCATGGTATGGTTTGGTAGAGGCTTCGGGAAATTTTATTTTGGTTTTGGCTTTTCTTGTGTGCAGAGAAAACAAGTGCAAGGCTCAAGAAGTGGAAAATTGCAAAAGTAGTGCTTTATCAAAATGGAAATGGCACCTTTGTGCCAAAAATGGAATTGTTCTTGTACAATGCATTTAATGCTTGGCTTAAAGATTCCAAAATCTGTGAAAACATTTAATTATGGGGTGAAAGTTAAGTTAGGAACCTTCAAAGGAAGATTTGTTCAGCATGCTTGAGGATTTGAATTTTTGTTCTTCATGAAATGGCTTGAAATCAAAGTGATATATCGCCAAATTCATCTCTTTGATTCTCCCTACTCAAGAATGATATCAAGGAGTTATTGGACATTTTGGAAATCTTGCAATGTTCTCTACAACCCATCTTTGAATTTCTTTTGAATATTACCCTTAGAACTATGTGAAAAATTGGCATGAAGTTAGGTCAAAAATCTGCCTAACTAGGGCAAAATTTCACTAAGTTATTTTGGTTCATGAGCATGTATTCACAAAATTATATCTTGAGATTCAAGCATTTTTAGGAGAAATTGTGTGAAGAAAAGTTGTATATTTCATGGATATCTAAATTTCATGTTGGAAGTTTCCTTTGAATCATCTTGCATCATGGTGAAAATTTGGCTCAAAGTTGAGAAAAAATAAGAAATTTTTTATACTTAGAAAATTTTCTAAGTTAAAATTTTCAACTTTTCAAAACAAAAACATAAAACCTTGATTTCTTGATGAACAAGTTTCAAATTTTGACATGTTTTGATGAATTATAATCCTTGGCACTTGCATTTGACCAAAAAGTCAAAGTTTGACTTTTCAGTATACAGTTGACTTTTGATCAGTTGACTGAAAAATTCATCTGTTAATCCAATGGATTTGTAATTTTTTGAACCATTTCATTAGGTCAAGATGATGCAATTGAACTCTTGAAATCATGCTTCAAACCAATTTACCATTTGCTAGGTCAAAAATCAGAAATTGCCCTTTCTCAGTCAAAACCCTAATTTTGACCATTTTGCCCTTTTGATGATTTGATCAAATTTCTTGAGGAATTGTGGTCCAAAATTGATAAAATGATACATATGAGTCTAAGATGTTGATGTAGATAAAAAATTATGAAGTTTTACTGTAAATTGGCCATGGTTGACTTTTTCCCCAATACAATTGATTTTTAGGTCAACTGTTCAATTGACTGATCAAAAGTGTGATCCAAGGCTTGAAACTTGACATGAATAATGTTAGGGGTCCATAATTGTCCTTGTAAGTCATATGAAGCATTGATAGTCCAAAAATCCTTGTTCAAACTCAAACCTTAATTTTGGTCATCAGTGCATGAGGAGTTGTCTTGAGCTGGTCAAACCCTAATGCAGTCTTGAGTTCAAGAGATCTTGTGAGGAGATCTTTGATAAGTGAGAGGGAAAATTTTTGGGTACAACAGCTGTCCTTGTTCAATCTTCTTAAACCTGAAGAGTTATACTGGCAAGTTTTTCCATTCGTGACTCGAAGGTGGAAGATGATTGGACACTAGAGTGCCCATAAATTTGCACTCGATGATGTGATGGTAGAGGGAATGGGCTTACAGATGCCATTTGGAGAGGTGATATAAAGTTTTAGGAGATGGGCTTGCATATTCCATCCAAGAGTGATTGTTGAATTATAATTTGTAAGCTGAAAGAATGAGTATCAGAATGGCGTCCGCGTTTGGAGCGCATCTGAACTGTATCAAAGAGTTGATTTTGAATGAGTATCAGAATGGCGTCTGTGTCTGGAGTGCATCTGAACTTTATCAAAGATTTGATTTTGAATGAGTATTAGAATGGCGTCCGTGTCTGGAGCGTATCTGAACTGTATCTGAATTTGAATCCGAATGAGTATTAGAATGGCATCCGTATCTGGAGCGCATCTGAACTGTATCAAAAGGTTGAATCTAAATGAGTATCAGGATGGCATTCGTATCTGGAGCGTATTTGAACTTGTATATGAATTTGAATCCGAATGAGTATCAGAATGGCATCTGTATCTGGAGCGTATATGAACTGTATCAAGAGGTTGAATCTGAATGAGTATCAGGATGACATCCGTATCTGGAGCGTATCTGAACTGTATCTGAATTTGAATCTGAATGAGTATCAAAATGGCATCCGTATTTGGAGCATATCTGAACTGTATCTGAGAGTTAAATCTGAATGAGTAATAGGATGGCATTCGTATCTAGAGCGTATCTGAACTGTATCAAAAGGTTGAATCTGAATGAGTATCAGAATGGCATCCGTATCTGGAGCGTATCTGAACTGTATCAAAAGGTTGAATCTGAATGAGTATCAGAATGGCATCCGTATCTGGAGCGTATCTGAACTGTATCTGAATTTGAGTCTAAATGAGTATCATAATGGCATCCATGTCTGGAGCGTATCTGAACTGTATCAAAAGATTTTGAATATTTTTTAATGGTATATGGATGCAATGCATGTGTATATGAGCTAGTTTGTTGCACTGCTGTTGGACTGGGGAAAATAAATCCATGACTGTTGCTGAGGATATGTGAGTTTTCATGTCTCGAAGTCGAAGTATTGATGAATTTCTGCCGAGAGAAATAAACTCTGTTGTAAGGGTAATACCATGTACTGCCTATAAAATCTTATTGGGGAATCCTGAGAAATTCGAAGACTTCTCCTGGGGATCAATAATTTGAAACTTTGTTCCGCTGGGGATTTAAATGATGTACTGTAGGGGTTTACTTATGGAATAGCTTAAATATATGTTCCTATCCTTTCAACCTATCAGTAATTGCCTCTTTTCATTTTGTTTATTTGTAAACAGTAATGATGTTCAAATGCATATGCTCAATAATGAATCATTGGACGTTTTTGTAAACAAAACAAGCGTAAAGAAAAGAAAAATAGTTTTTTCACTTCCAAAGGAATATTTTGTATTGACTTTGAATAAGTATTTTTTGTACAAGGAGACAAACATTCTAGTAAGAGAATGTTGTCGTAAAAAATGAAAATTTTGATACAAAGAAAAGATAGTTATGTGTACAAAAATCCCATGGGGTTTCCATTCTGCTATAGCCTTCATATCTCCGAGCGTCTTGTCTATTTGTTGCCTTGTTCGAAGCTGATTGAATCGATCAGAACCGTTGAATTTGTTATTTGAAGCTAAAGGTCGTCTGTAAAGTGATCCAACGGAACATAGTCATACGCTTTAATTCCTTAACTTTTTCCTGGACCTCCCTTTCGGGTTTTCAGTCCATCGGGAAACCCTTTTTTTCCCAAGTCGCCCTTTCGGGTTTTCAATTTGCCGGGTGTACAAATTTTTTTTGTTTTATCCCTAGTTTTTTCCCGAACCCTTTTGGTTCGCCGGGATGCCCTTGTTTTGCCTAGGTATTTCAACCTAGCGGGTCTCTTATGCGTAGTATCTTTTGACCAAGTCAGCGTTTACAGGGTGTGGTAGGTCGTCGCCATCCATGGTGGTCAAGATCATTGCCCCACCAAAGAAGATGTTTTTGATTACAAATGGTCCTTCATAGGTAGAAGTCCATTTGCCCCTAGGATCACCTTGTGGCAAAATGATACGTTTGATCACTAGATCCCCAACTTGATACACTTGGCATCTAACCTTCTTGTTGAAAGCCTTGATCATCCGTTTTTGATACATTTGACCATGGCAAATAGTAGTAAGTCTCTTTTCATTAATCAAATTCAGTTGATCAAGTCGAGTCTGGATCCAATCGTCTTTGTTCAACCCTGCATCCTTCATAATCCTCAGAGAGGGGATCTGAACCTCAATAGGCAAGACAACCTCCATGCCGTAAACCAAAGAATAGGGTGTTGCCCCGATTGATGTACGAGTCGTGGTACGATACCCGTGTAGAGCAAATGGCAACATCTCATGCTAGTCTTTGTATGTGACTGTCATTTTCTGTATGATCTTTTTAATGTTCTTATTTACAGCTTCGACAACACCATTCATCTTTGGCCGATGGGGACAAGAATTGCGATGTTGAATCTTGAATTACTTGCACAAGGCGGTGATCATAGTGTTGTTGAGATTTGTACCATTGCCAGTGATGATCCTTTCGGGGATACCGTACCGACATATGAGATTTTTCTTGATGAAGCAGGTAACAACGTTCTTGGTAACGGAGGCGAAGGAGGTTGCTTCAACCCACTTTGTAAAATAGTCAATGGCCACTAGGATGAAGCGGTGTCCATTGGAGGTCGTCGGCTTGATTTCCCCAATCATATCAATTCCCCACATAGCAAAGGGCCAAGGAGTTGCTAAGACATTCAGAGGAACCAGAGGTACATGCACCTTGTCAGCATAAATTTGACACTTATGGCAGGTTCAAGAGTGCTGATAGCAATCTGCTTCCATGGTAGACCAGTAATAGCCTGCCCGTAGGATTTTCTTCGCCATCGTATGCCCACTGGAATGGGTACCAAAAGTGCCTTCGTGCAATTCAGCCATTATCCTTTCAGATTCAACCTTATCTACGCAGCAAAGCAACACAGAGTCATGATTGCGTTTGTACAGGATGCCATTACTAAGGAAGAATTTAGCAGAGAATCTCCTTAAGAAATTTTTGTCATTGATTAAAGCTCCTTCCGGATATTCTTGAGCCTCGAGATACCTCTTGACTTCGTGAAACCAAGGCTGGTCCACTACTTCTTCAGTATTAATCTCGTGACAGTGTGATGGTTCATCCATTCGTTTGATGGTAATCTGGGGAGCCTCGTTATCCCAATTAAGTTTAAACATAGATGACATTGTGGCTAGAGCGTCTACTAGCTGATTTTCTTCTCGCGGGAAATGCTCTAAGGTAATCTTCTCAAAATGTGGTAGTAATGTCAACACATGTTCTTTGTAAGGGATAAGGTTAGGGTGTTTAGTGTCCCATTCCCCTTTGATCTGACTTATGACTAAAGCTGAGTCTCCAAACACATCTAAGGATTTGATTCCCAAGTCTATGGCAGCTTTGAGACCGAAGATGCACGCTTCGTATTCTGCCATATTGTTTGTACAATTGAAGCAAAGTCTGGAAGTAAAGGGAGTATGAAACCCTTCCAGAGATATGAGTACGACACTAATACAATTTCCGAGTGCATTGGAGGCTCCATCAAAGAACATGGTCCATCGGGATCCTTGTTCAAGTCTGTCTTATGGCCTGAATTCTTCACAGTTATATAATGTCACGATGTCTTCATCCGGGAATTTGAACTTCATGGACTGGTAGTCTTCTACAACTTGGTGAGCAAGGTGAACGGCTAGTATATTGCCCTTTATTGCTTTCTGGGTAGTATACTGTATGTCATATTCTATCAGGATCATCTACCATCTCGCTATTCTCCCAAAAAGAGCAGGCTTCTCAAAGATGTATTTTATCGGATCCATCTTAGATATCAACAAGGTAGTATGAGTCGACATATACTGTCTTAGCCGGCGAGCAGCCCATGCCAGAGTGCATCAAGTTTTCTCGAGCAGTGAATATATGGTTTCACATTCGGTAAACTTTTTGCTCATGTAATAAATAGCGTGCTCTTTTTGGCCAGACTCGTCATGCTGCCCCAATACACCCCATTGAGTTTTCTAAAACAGTCAGATACATAATCAACGGTCTTCCCTCGACTGGTGGCATCAATACAGGAGGCTCTTGTAAGTATTCCTTGATATTGTTAAAAGCAACTTGGAATTCATCATTCCACTTGACTACTTGATCTTTTTTCAATAGTTTGAAGATTGGCTCAAAAGTAGCTGTTAGGTGAGAGATGAATATGGAAATATAGTTCAAATGCCCCAAGAATCCTCTGACTTCCTTCTCAGTACGAGGAGAAGGCATCTCTTGTATTGCTTTAACTTTGGCAGGATCGACCTCAATACCTTTGTTTTTGATGATAAAGCGTAAGAGCTTACCCGACCGTACCTCGAATGTGCACTTGTTTGGATTCAACCTCAGCTTGTACTTCTTCAGTCTCTCAAACAATTTTTGTAAGTGATCAAGATGCTCTTCTTATGTTTGAGATCTGGCTATCATATCATCCACGTAGACTTCTATTTCGTGATGTATCATGTCGTGAAATAGAGCTACCATGGCACGTTGATAGGTTGCCCAAGCATTCTTTAGTCCGAATGGCATCACCTTATAGCAAAAAGTGCCCCACTGTGTGACAAATGTTGTTTTCTCCATGTCCTTAGGAACCATTTTGATTTGGTTGTAACCTGAGAATCCGTCCATGAAGAAAAACACTTTTGTTAGAACAAGATTAGTTCTGATCATATCTCAGAGTTTTGATGATAACAACAAATTATATTTTAGATAATTTATACTCTGATGAACGTATTTGACTATTTCAGATAATGTTCTGATGAAAGCATTTTGATGTGCTAAGCTAAAAATTAATGAAGAAGTTCTTTGTTGAAAGAACTATTTGCTTTTAGCGCAACTGTTGTTGCTGACTCTGGTAAGACAATTATTTTAATGCATCTTCTAACACTTAGCAGGATTCCTTGTTCAGAAGATTACTTGAAAGCAAGTGATGTTCAGAAGTTTATTTGAAAGCAAGCGCTGATCAAGTTCTTAGCAAGCAAAGCATTGTTTAGAATATAAGCAAGCATGTTCTGAATTCAAGATGTTAAAGCAAGTTCTGAAAGAATGTAAAATCTAAATTGTCTTGTCAAGCTTCAGGAAACGTGTTCTTACAAGTGCCGTTTGCTCATTTAATACAAAGACGACTGCATGCACTCAAGTGTCTACGCTAGTTCATGGAAAATGGAATAGTGCAAAGAAACACACAAGCATTTAATGCTCTCCACTTTTTGAAGGCAGCAACAATCATTTTGTTCTTACTATATATAGAAGGACATTTATTGCAAGCCAACTAACCAATCAATTTCAAAAAGAAGCAAGAAACTACGTGAAATATTCTGGGCTCACAAATTCATTTGTTCATACACTTTGTGCAAATTATTCTAAGTGAAAAATCACAGTTGTGATATAGCTTTATTAGAATTAAATTTTATCTCACTATCTGTAAAGATTAATTTCTTGTAATTGTTCCTTGAGAGACTAAGGTTGGTCAGAATTCTCAAGTAGACTAGGACTAGCTTAAGTCTTAGTGGTGTTAGTAACTTGTAAGGTTACTTGTGCATTGTTAGTCACAACAGTTGTTGTGTGATTGTAATCAGTGGATTAAGTCCTTGTTGAGAAAGGCGAAATCACCTTGGCGGGTGGACTGAAGTAGTTTGAGTTTAAATGAACCTGGATAAAAATAACCTTGTCTTTCATTTATTGTTGTCCCTTTAAGAAAAATAAAAAGAGAAACTTATTCAACCCCCCGTTCTAAGTGTTTTCTCCACCTTCAATTGGTATCAGAGCTTGACTCTGAGTTCAACACTTAACCGTGTCAGGAAAAGATCCAGAAGAAAACACAATGGCAAATGAACAAAACAACAATAACTACACCAGACCTCCAGTGTTTGATGGAGAAGATTTTGATTACTGGAAAGATAGACTAGAAACTTTTTTTCTAGGTCATGATAGTGATTTATGGGATATAGTCTTGGATGGTTACAAACATCCTACTGACTCAGAAGGAAATATGATTGATAGGAAAACAATGGATAGACAGCAAAAAGCTAATTTCAAGAATCATCATAGAGCTAGAAATATTTTTCTAAATGCTATCTCTAAAGTGGAATATGAAAAGATTACAAATAGAGATATTGCACATGATATGTTTGAGTCTCTTAAAATGACTCATGAAGGGAACGCTCAAGTAAAGAAGTCTAAAGCTCTGGCTCTCATCTAGAAGTATGAAGCCTTCAAGATGAAGGAAAGTGAATCTATAGAAGATATGTTCTCAAGGTTCCAAACTCTGATTGCTGGCTTAAGAGTTCTGAACAAGGGATATTCTAAGGCAGATCACGTTAAGAAGATCATCAGAAGCTTACCCAGAAGATGGGCACCTATGGTCACTGCTTTCAAAGTTTCAAAAGATCTGAACAACGTGTCTCTTGAAGAACTCATCAGTGCTCTCAGAAGTCATGAGATAGAACTTGACGAGCACGAGCCTCAAGAAAAAGTTAAGTCCATTGCCCTTATATAAATTATAAAATATGAAACTAAAGCTTTTCAGGGTAAAGAATAAAACTCTGAAGAATCTGCTTAAGAAGAAGATGAACTGTCCTTGCTCTCCAGAAGGATCAATCAGCTATGGAAGCACAAGCAGAAGAATTTCAGAAACTCCAGAAGAACAGGAAATGACTCCGAACAATCCTCTGGACACAGAATATCAAGTAACAGAATCATTACCTGCTATGAATGCAATAAACAAGGTCACTATAAAAGTGAGTGTCCAAGGCTTCAGAAGGAGAAACATAAAGGGAAGTTAGTCAAGGAAAAGAAGAAAAGTATTATGGCAACATGGGATGACTCTGAATCTTCTGAAGACGAAACAGAATCAGAAGATGAACAAGCAAATATAGCTCAAATCGACAACTTATCAGATGTCTCAGAATCCTTTGAATCAGAATCAGAATCAGACATTGAAGAGGTATTCCCTGACTTCACTGTTAATTTCACTAAAGCTGAACTAGGAGAAAGTCTGAGTGAAATTCTGGAAAGATATCAGTAGCTTCAAGTCAAATTCAGGAATCTGAAAAAGGATCTTGCTTCTGACTCTTAAGTAACTAAGAGTCTGAGATCAGGAAACTCTGAGTTAAAAGAAAAATTTTCAAAACTAGAAAATGATCTACAAAACTCTCAGAAGGAAATAATCTCAGAAGATCCTAGTAATGCTGATAAGATCATAAAGAAATATGATCAAAGCTTTCAGAAGTTTCTAGCCAAAAACATAGATAGAAGCAAAATGGCTTCAATGATCTATGGAATTAGCAAGAAAGACAGAAAAGGTATAGGATACAAAGGCAAATTAACTCAGCCTAAGAAAGTTAAGGATCTGGTTATCAAACATACTCCTCTCTATTCTCACTTCACCACTGGGCACACACATCATATTAAATATACATATCACTCTAGAAACTCTTATGCTAAACCAAAGTTCAAACAGAACTTTAAATACTCTAACCCAAGAGGACCCAAAAAGATATGGGTACCAAAAGACAAAATCATCTATGTTGCAGATATTTTTAACAGCAAGGTTGATACTCCAGTACTAACACTTGGACTCTGGATGCTATCTACTCATGGAGGAAAGAAAGTATATGTTCCAAGGTCTGGAATCTAAAAGATTCTAGGGGTTCATAGGTAATCATAAATAGAAGATTATTGGCTCTGAAACTATTGGAAACAGGAATAGAATTACAACTTCAGAAGCTCTGAACAAAGCATGTCTAAAAGGAAAGTTTTCAGAACTTTCTTTTAAATCATAAATTGTTGGTTCTTCCTCTAGGCCACTAGAAACATCTTATATTTCAATCTTTTTGAATGTACTTGTTTTATTCTGAACAAGTTTGATTCTAAAGCACAAAGAGGTTTTCTGCTTGGATATTCTAAACGCTCAAAAGGCTATAGAATATACAACACAAAAACTCTGATTGTTGAAGAATCAATCAAAGTCAGGTTTAATGATAAGCTTGGCCAGCAACAGCCAAAGCAAATTGATTTTTCTGTAGGTACAGAAGATCATCCCTTAAACTCTGAAACTTCAGAAGCAAAGGAAGACTCAGAAGATCATCCTCTTGACAATGCTCTGGATAATCTCAGAATCTCTTAACAACCCACTCAGAAAAGATGAGTTCTCAGATGATTTGAATAAATAGTCAATCAGAAGTTTTTATTTTTTATGATACTCTGAAGTTCATTAGATCAAACAGCTGTCCCATGCAACCTTCAAGAGATTAACACTTGGTGTATTTCTGAAAGGTCACGCGTGCAAAAGCTACTGACGCCGTTCTAGGTAACTGTTATGATTAGCTCTAATCTCACGTTTTCCCCTAATTTTGCAAAATCATTAAATGCATGTGTGATACGGTGGGAGAACTGACTTGAGGTTTTGCGTTTGTTTTCGCAAATGTTTCAGTTGAGCAAGAGTCGCCACCGACCTTTTATTTTATCCTAAGGAAAGGTTAAAAAGCACAGCCAAAACCTTTGAGATGTTTTCTTGGGTTCGGGGAGTAGATTATAGAAAGGGAAGGTATTAGCACCCTTTCTATCCATGGTTATCCATGGGCTCTTAGTTACTTGCTTAGATCAACTTGCCTTGATTTTCAATTGTTTGAAATGGTGCTTTGTGTGTGGGTTTGAAAAATGTTTTGAAAAGAGGCCAATGTGGTGGCAACCTTTGTAATGATCCATGTTGGGATGTATACAAAGGTGTACTTATTTTTTTAAAAAAAGTTTTCAATGTTTTGAAAGTGTGTTATGATGTGTGGTTTTGAAAAGATGTTTTGAAAAGAGGCAAGTGTTTTTGTTTTGCAAGTTGGCAAGTAACCAAGAGTTGTCTACTCCTAAATTTCTCAAAGATATTTGCTATGTTTTAACCCTTTTAACAATTTTGTTCCACCATTGTATTTGATGGACAATCTTGTGTTAGGATGTGAACGGGACGGGCGCTGGTCATCTTTTAGACCATGATTGCAATGGTGCCAAGTGTCTTTGGGCAATTTTTTCTTTAAGGGACTTGATCATTTTTAGGCAACTTTTGAAAGCGTCATCGAGGGACTATGATCATTTGATTTGTTTTTGTTTTGCCAAAGACACCTAACATGCAACATGGCCCATTATTGAAGGAAACAAGTGGAGTACCCTAAGGGTGCAAGTGTGATTGGTGTTATCCATTTTCATGCTTTTATCTTGGAATTAGGTCAAGCTATTTGTTTTGGTTGATTTTTACATACAAAACCCTAAGTCTATCATGGTATAATTAGAAAGCTTTAAAGTGTGAAATTTAAAGTCCTAAACTATTACAACACAATTATGGGATGGGGGGTACAAATGTTCAAATGGGGATATATAGCAAGAAAAATTAAATCTAAACTATTACATCCAAATTGAATTATACAAATTATTTAATTGCACAATAATTAAATAAAATATGCAAGATGCAAAAATGATTTTTATATGTATGTAAAAAGGTATTTTTCATGTGACAAATAAACAAAAATAAAAATGAATAATTTTGGATATTTTTACATTTTAGGGCAAAAACCCTAATTTGCTAAATAAAATGTATTTATTATTTAATATATACAATGTTTATTAATTATATACAAAAAAAAAAGTATATTGTAAAAAAGTGATTTTTGAGGTTAAACATTAATAAAAATAAAAATGTATTATTTTTATGTTTTTATCCTAAATATTCTAATAAATATATAAGTATTTATAATATTTGCTAAATATATTAAATATGTACAAAAATAAAATTTTTAATATTTACAAAAAAAAGTAAATTTTTTATAAAATGTTTTCAAAAGATAAAATGAAATAAAATCAGAAAATAGAATGTATTTTGTATTATTTTTTGTATTTTGAATAAAAGAGGTATTTATTTATTTATATGTATAAACTTAAATAAAACAAACAAAAATTCAAATAAAAATGCAAAAATGGTTGAAAAAATGTTTTTAATATTTTTTATGTTTTGTCAAAAAATAACAAGTCAAAAAAAGATAAAAATAAACACAATGGGCCAAGGGGGTGCAAGTGGAAAATGAGTGGTGCAAATAGAAAGAACAACACAGGCCCAGCCCAAAGAGGTTGTCTTCAACCTCCAGACAATTTTGTTTGAAAATTCGCGCGCTTCCTTGCTTCAACAACAACTCCTGATTCTTTGATTTTTAGCACAAACTCATAACATAAAAAATGTCAAGCATCAAACCACGAATCCATACATACCAAGAACTTGATCTAACTCTCAGAAATGAGAGAGAATTTCTTCTCCCCCAATTCCTGACCTAGTTTTTTTCAGATGTTCAGATTCAAAATACTCTTAGCACACATAATATAAATGAAAAGTAACTATATGGATGGCTTCAGGGCTATGATTAGAACATGTTTTCTTCACAAACTTAAACCTAACTATGCCTGGATAGAGAGATAGAAGTTCAAAAACTTACCTGTTCAGCTTGGATCGTGTATGACAATGGAGGCACTTTCAAGGCAATGTGAGGACTTGTACAGCTTGCTTGAAGTTCAGGGATGCTTCTCCAATGCTTGGTGTGCTTTGAATCTTGCTGAATCACTCCATGGAAGTCAACCTGCAAGAGAGAAAAATGAAAATGGCAAACTATGCTATGGCTGTTACAGTCTGTATCTAAGGTTGGGGATAGCTTGTATGGATGTTATTGAATATGTTTGAGGTGGTTTGGATGAAAACGCACGAGGGAAATGAACTGTGGAAGTCAATATGCAGAAGATACCCTGTTTTGCCACAAAACTGTGTTTTGATGAATGAGGGAGTCTTGAGGATGGCTTGGTCGTGTTTTAGGTTACTTGAGGAGTATGGAATGTGTTCACAATATTTGCTTAGGCTTGTCTTGCAGGAATGTGTGTTGTGATCAGTTATGCCAAGTTTCTTCTCTCTTAAGCAAAGTTTTTCAAGTTAGGTTACAAGCTTCTCTAGGCCCCTCAAGTATGCTGCAAATGTTAGTCTTGATCAGTGGGATATGTTCCTGAACTTGTGCCAAAAGGATCTGCATTATACTTCATAGATTGTAATCTTGACATAAAGTGCCACTTTACAAAAATGGATAACTTGCTTTTTCTAATTAAGGCTTAATTCTTCATGTAATGACTAAATGCATAGAATAATATCTTGGCACAATGGTTTAGCATTTAATTTTTGAGTGTAAATGAGATTAGAGGCCTGTAATGTAGCTTGCACATGCTGAGTTTGAAAATGCACAAGTTATGAACATGCCTTTGGCCATGAATCAAAGTGACTTTTGCCCATATTGAAAAATTCGATTCTCCCTAACCACAAGGGTGTTTGAGAAGTTCTTGGACATTTTGGAAATCTTGGAATGTGTACTACAATCCATCTTTGTAATGCAAGTTGAAATTCCAAGTGGAGGAATGTGAAAAGTGGTCATGAAGTTAGGCAAAAATCCTGCCTAAGATAGGTCAAAATATTTCTAAGTTAAGAATGTTTTGCACCCTAGTTCCAAAAATCATAACTTGAGCTACAAGCTTCTTTTGAGGAAACTTTGTGAATCAAAGTTGTAGATTTTGCAATGGACTATAACTCTCATGCATCTTGATGAAAAAAGGGGACAAAGTTAGGAAAAATTAGGAATTTTCATAACTTAGAAAATTTCTAAGTTATGAAATTTCTTCATTTCAAACCCTAATTTGTGATTTTTGATTTCTTGATGAAAAAGTTTCATAATTTGACATGTCTTGATGAAAAATGAATCTTGGCACTTGATTTTGACCAAAAAGTCAAAGTTTGACTTTTCAGTATGCAGTTAAATTTTGCTCAGTTGACTGGAAAATTCATCTGTCAATCTTGTGCATTTGGGATCTTTTGAATTTGTTAAACATGTCAAGACAATTCCATTGAGTCCTTGAGTCCATATGTGAGCTTGGGTTGCCATTGGCTAGGTCAAACAGTCAAAAATTGCCTTTGTGCAGTCAAAACCCTAAAAATGACCATTTTGCCCTTTTGGTGATCTGATCAAATTTCTTGTGGAATTGTGATCCAAACTTGATCAGATGGTTCATATGAGTTCATAATGTTGATAAGGGTCAAATTTCATGAGGTTTGACTGTCAATTGACCATAGTTGACTTTTTCCCCAATACAGCTGATTTCTAGGTCAACTGTCCATTGACTAGGCAAAGATTGGAATCAAGGCTTGAAACTTGGTATGGATAAACTTGTGAGTCCAACATGAAGCATGAAAGTCATCTTAGGCATTTTAGGTCAAAACATCTTTGTGCAAACTCAAACCCTAATTTGGGTCAACAGTGCAAGGAGGGGTCTTGAGTAGAGCAAACCCTAACTTGATCTTGAGCTCCAAGGGTCTTGTGATGAGAAAATGTTGAGGAAATGGGAGGGAAAATTTTGGGGTACAACAGCATGTAATGATGAGATTCGTTTTAAATTCTTTAAAAATTCTTTTTCAATTTTATTTCTAAACCTATTTCTGAAACTTTTTCATATAAATACTTTTGGAAAAACCCTTTTTCACTTTTCATCGTCTCTTTCAAAACTCAAACGTTTCTGTGATTTTTCTCTAAAACCCTTTTTCATCTCTCAACTCTAAGAGATCCAATGGCTTCTTCCTCTACCCATTATGAGAACATCCACTCTGAGCAATTCATCGTTCTTGAGAGAACAACTCTCATTCTTGTGGACAACTTAGAAGTGTTAAGTGAGTTAATGGTGGATTTTGAGAATCTAAGAGATAATGGTTTTGATTTGATTCCTGCTGTTGAGTTTCAAGGTTAGGGAAACTTTTTTGACTGTCTTGTTGGTCCAGTTTTTCCACACCTTGTGAAAGAATTCTGGATACATGTAATTGCTACCCTTAAAGTTATCCTCTCTTTCGTAATGGGTAAGGAAATCTCCATTACTGAAAATCAAATCAGAAAGTTGCTAGGTTTTGAAGGACATGGAGTAACGAGTATTTCAAGTGGAAGAATGGAAATGTCAAAGGTCTATTCAGAAATTTTTACAAATGGACAAGGATCATCTAAAGTCAGGGACTTGAAAAATAAGTACAAGATATGGGAAAGTGTGATACGGTGGGAGAACTGACTTGAGGTTTTGTTTGTATTCGCACTTGTTCGGTTTAGCAAGAGTCGCCGCCGATTTTTTATTTTATCCTAAGGAAAGGTTAAAAAGCACAAGAAAAACCTTTTGAGATGTTTCGTGGGTTCGGGGGGTAGATTATGAAAAGGGAAGGTATTAGCACCCTTTTCATCCATGGTTATCCATGGGCTCTTAGTTACTCGTTTTAGATCACTTGCCTTTGATTTTCAATTGTTTGAAATTGTGGTGTGTGTGTGTGTGTTTGAAAATGTTTTGAAAAAGATGCCTTGTCTTAGGCAACCGTTGTAATGACTTGTGTTTGAGTGTTTACAAAGGTGTGTATCTTTTCGAAAAGATGTTTCAAATGTTTTTGGAAGTTTGTTTTGAAAGTGTTTGTGGAGTGTGGTTTTGAAAAGTAGGCAAGTGTTTTTGAAAGTTTGATCAAGTAACTAAGAGTCGTCTACCCCTATTGTACTCAAAGGTTTTTTCTCATGTTTTAACCCTTTTTTTAACAATTTTGTTCCACCATTGTATTTGGTGGACAATCTTGCGTTAGGATGTTTAACGGGACAGGCGCGGGTCATCGTTTAGACCATGATTGCAATGGTGCCAAGTGTCTTTGGGCAATTTTTCCTTTAAGGGACTTGATCATTTTTATAGGCAACTTTCGAAAGCGTCATCGAGGGACTATGATCATTTTGATTTGGTTTTGTTTTGCCAAAGATACTCAACGTGCAAGCATGGCCCATTTTGGAAGGCAACAAGCGGGATTACCCTAGGGGTGCAAGTGTGATTGTGTATTGATTTCATGTATTTGTCTTTGTATTAGGTTATCTAGCGTTTGATTTTATGTACATACAAACCCTAGGTCTAACCATGGTATATTTGAAAGCGATAAATTGCGGGAATTTAAAGTCTACGCTATTACAAATAAGTATCCGGGAGTGGGGGTACAAATTTACAAATGGGGATGAGACTTAATAGGAGAGTAGTGTCCAAATAATTACAACCAAATTGAATCGATCGCAATGTAAAAAATGTATCGAATGTATAGGAATAAAGCAATGTAAATGTGTCAATGTATAAAGATAATCAAATGTGTATTGTAAATGTGTATGATTTAATGTATTTGTGTAAGTGATTGAGATTTATTTACAAATTGAGAAAGATTAACTTAATGAAAAATTAAGTATTGGTTATTTATTTCTTTTGTTGATTTTTGTTAATTATGTACAAACGAGAAAATTTAATAAAAGGAAATGTTTTAAGTTTTATGTATTAATGCCTTTTTTATGTTTTATATACAAAAGTTAGAAAAAAGAAAAGAAAATGTTTTTAAGAAAAATTAAAGTTTTATGTATATGTAAAAAAGGATTTATTAAAAGAGTTTTAAGATAGAATCTATTAACCTACTTATATATTAATATTCATGTAAATAAAAGAAAGTTTTATATATAAAAAAAGAGTTAAGGTATTTTTTTAATTTTTATAAACGAAAATAGATTACATTAGTTTAAATTATAAAAAAGAAGAGTAAAAACGATAAAAAAAAGTTAGTTTGTAAGTGTTAAAAAAAAATAAAGGAAAAGATTGAATGGGCTAAAGGGGTTTTGGGCCCAAACAACAAACAAGCAGAAAGAGTAAATGGGGAGGTGAGGCGTGCATTTGTATGGGCTTAGGTGCACTGAAGGGTGAACCGGCCCAATGCGTTTCACAGCGTTTCAATGGTTTTGTGTCATTTGGAAAAGGGTTAGGGTTTCAGATTGAGGCGCCGTTCATCACTTCTTTCTTCGTCTTCGTTTTCTCATGCCATAGCCACTGAACGACGTCCTTCGCCCAGGCCAACCAGCGCTATCTTTGTTTCTCTTCTCTCTACAAGGTTCCTCCAGGCGGTGGTTACGAGGTTTGATTTTTGTTTCTATATCTTTGTATTCGAAATTCGCATGTTTTTAGTTTTGTTTTGGCAAGTTCTGATTTATATGTTGTTGTTGTTTCCGTGAGGTGTATAAAAGGGGGAAAGAATTTCTACCTTTCTTGAGATGGAGGAACGGACTGGGGGCGTCGAGGATGGCCAAGGGCGAGGACGACAATGATGCTAGCTTGCTGGAAAAACTGGTACCTGTGTCTTTGCCTTTTTAGGTTTAGTGATGATATCTGAAAACCTTGCTTTAATTTCTTTTCCTCTTCTGTCCACTTTGCCTCTGATGATGTTCTGAGTGATTATGATGATATTCTGAATCTTTGATATGCTGGCTCTTTTGCTTCTGGTTACTGGCTTTGTATGATGTCCTTATGATATGCTTGATACGTTTGGTATTTGGTATGTTGTGCTTGAGTTGCCTTTTCCTCCTCTTCTTGTTGGCTTGCTTCTATTGCCTAGCTCATGGTTTGCCCTGAGATTAATTGATGATGATATGTTTGCCCTGAATATGCTTGGGTTCTTTTTCCTCTTCCACTGTGGGCTTGCTGAGATGCTTTGATGATTTTTGCCCAGTGATGAATCACAGTTCTGAGGGCTTTGGTTGCTTCAGTTGTTTTATAGGCTTGGTACTGGTTTAGGCTTTGAACTTATAGGCATTGGCTTTAGTTTGGGGCTTGACAGTTTGTATTGTTTGAGGCCTTTACTGCAGGCTTCAGGCTTGAGTTATGCAGGTCTGGTTTAAGGTTTGATAGATTGGGACTTGGTATGATTTTGAAGCTTTAGGCTTGGACACAGGTTTTTGGAGAGGCTTTGAGGCTTTTATGTTTTGAATGTTTATTGAAAGGTTGATGTGTTTACCAGCTTGTGGTTTGTTTTGATGTTTATTGATGGTTAAGGCTTGGCTTTGAACCTCTGTTTGCAGGTTTAAGCTTGTTTTGACAGGTTGGGTTAGAAAATGGTTTAAGGCTTATGGTCTTGACAGGTTTTGTATGTTTGTAATGTGAACTGAGTTTTGGTTTCAGTTTTTGAATGAAGCAGGGTGGAGGCAGCTTTTCATACAGTTTTGGGGTGTCTTCCTTTTGTGATATTTCTGCCTTTTTTCTCTACTGTGTTGATAACAGTTTATTTTATATATTTCTTTCTTCAAGCCTAAGCCCTGTAAGCCTATCTTCTTTTTTCTCTTCTCTCTCCAGTATTAAAGCATATTATATTGCTTATAATCTGTTTTCTGAAAAAGCAAATGGCCTTGAAAATGATGAAATTGAACCTTGCTTGCATTGTTGGTTTACTCTGCATATTCCTGCTTTCCTGCATACTTTATGTACTTCTTTGACAGCCCTTTGTACTTTGATATCTTTCCATATCCTTTTGGACAACTTTGATATCTTTGACTTAGTTTGACATTGTGACTTTGTAGTTCAGTTTGGACTTTGTTGGCAATGATTTTGAAACTTTGAAATGTGCAGTTTGTTTGACCATTTTGAAATTGTGCAATATTACAACTTTGTGCATTCATACTTTTTTGCAAGCATTTCTATCCCTCTTTGTGAACCGAGAGAAATCTCGTGATTTGCAGAGAGGGCAAAATGATTCCGGCCAGTTGCTTTTAATGATGACCTTTTTTATCTGTCTGCTCTTAATTATTTTGACTGCATTTGACTTCTTTTTCTTTTCTTTTTGAAGGTAAAGATAATTGAGCAAAGGAGCAATGGGTAGAAGATGAAGACTTAGGGATTTTTAGGATAGTTTTATTTCCATTTTAATCATTGTAACCATTATTATTATAAATACTTTGTAAATAAATACTATATTTAAATAACAATTGTAACAAATAATTAAATATGAATGAAATCCAATTTTGATCAGTTAATTCTTTTTCCAGCTGTCTATTTAATTACTTATAAATTCTTAAATTATAATAAATGGAAATAAATCCCAATTATCCTAACTTAGAATAAATAAACAATTAATAAACATTGTGGTCAATCAATAATAAACCCGGTGTTTCAAATATCCAAAGCAATGCACAGCTAAACAACAAATGTCCACATGTCCTTTTTCTTTTACTGATTAAATCAAGCACTGCAAGCTCAAATCAAATGCCTCAGTCCATATCTCAGAATAACTTGAAAAGCACTGTAGAATTAATTCTTTCTGAGAAATATGCGCACAAACCCTAGTTCTTGATTAAATTTCCAGAGAAGCGTCCGCCTGATCAAAACCTGAGCCAGCTCAACCAAACCCTAAACAATATGCCTGAACTGCTTTAAAATCAATGAAAACCCTAATTTTATCTGACTGATAAGAAAAGTCTGTTTGACCGATTCTTGAGCCAGTCTGAAAAAATCAGGAAAAGCCTGAAGCTGTGATTTCTTGTGGAAAAAATACGAGGGCAAATTTTGGGGTACAACAGTTGCCCCTGTTCAATCTTCTTGAACCTGAAGAGTTAGATTGACAAGTTTGCCTTTCACGACTCGAAGGTAAAAGGAGATTGGACACTAGAGTTCCTAAAAATTTGCACTCGGTGATGTGATGGTAGAGGGAATGGGCTTACAGATGCCATTTGGTGATGGGCTTAAAGATGCCATCTAGGGATGTGACAGAATCTGGTCGGGGGATGGGCTTAGAGATGCCATCTGGAAATGGGCTTAAAGATGCCATTTGGAAGTGTAATGGATGGTTGTGGAGATGGGCTTAAAGATGCCATCGAGAGGTGTCGATCGCGTAAGAGATTCCTTAGCGAGAATTTGCGTACCTGAGAAAGAAAGATAATTTCCTGGCCTGTTACAGGGGTTGATCTTCAAACTCTTCATGCAGATATGCCCTGGCTAGATACAGGTATCGAATCTACAATTGGTTGCTCACAAATGTGCCCTGGCTAGATATAGGAATCGAATCCGGAACTTCAAAAGGTTACTTACACACGTGCCCTGGCTGGATACAGGTATCGAATCTGGAATTTGTCGTCTACAGATATGCCCTGGCTGGATACAGGTATCAAATCTGGAATTTGTCGTCTACAGATATGCCCTGGCTGGATACATGTATCGAATCTGGAATTTGTCGTCTACAGATATGCCCTGGCTGGATATAGGTATCGAATCTGGAATTTGTCGTCTACAGATATGCCCTGGATGGATACAGGTACCGAATCTGGAATTTGTCGTCTACAGATATGCCCTGGCTGGATACAGGTGTCGAATCTGGAATTGTCGTCTACAGATATGCCCTGGCTGGATATAGGTGTCGAATCTGGAAAATGTCGTCTACAGATATGCCCTGGCTGGATATAGGTGTCGAATCTGGAAATGTCGTCTACAGATATGCCTTGGCTGAATACAGGTGTCGAATCTGGAAAATGTTGCTCACAGACGTGCCCTGGCTAGATACAGGAATCGAATCCGGAACTTCAAAAGGTTGCTTACAGATGTGCCCTGGCTGGATACAGGTATCGAATCTCTAAACTCTTCATGCAGATATGCCCTGGCTGGATACAGGTATCGAATCTACAATCAATCACTCATAAATATGCCCTGGGTAGATACAGGAATCGAATCTGGAATTGGTCGTCTACAGATATGCCCTGGCTGGATGCAAGTATCTAATCTAGAATTATCGTCTACATATAGGCCCTGGATGGATACAGGTATCGAATCTGGAATCAATCACTCACAGATATGCCCTGGCTAGATACAGGTATCGAATTTGGAAATTGTCATCTACATATATGCCCTGGCTGGATACAGGTATCGAATCTGGAATTTGTCGTCTACAGATATGCCCTGGCTGGATACAGGTGTCGAATCTGGAATTGTCGTCTACAGATATGCCCTGGCTGGATACAGGTGTCGAATCTGGAAAATGTCGTCTACAGATATGCCCTGGCTGGATACAGGTGTCGAATCTGGAAAATGTCGTCTACAGATATGCCCTGGCTGGATGCAGGTATCGAATCTAGAATTGTCGTCTACAGATAGGCCCTGGCTAGATACAGGTATCGAATCTGGAATCAATCACTCACATATATGCCCTGGCTAGATACAGGTATCGAATCTGGAAATTGTCGTTTACAGATATGTCCTGGCTGGATACAGGAACCGAATCTCTAAACTCTTCATGCAGAAATGCCCTGGCTAGATACAGGTGTCGAATCCACAATCAGTTACTTACAGATATGCCTTGGCTAGATACAGGAATCGAATCTGGAATTGGCCATCTACAGATAGGCCCTGGCTGGATACAGGTATCGAATCTGGAATCAATCACTCACAGATATGCCCTGTCTAGATACAGGTATCGAATCTGGAAATTGTCGTTTACAGATATGCCCTGGCTGGATACAGGTGTCGAATCTGGAATTGTGACAGTTGATAGTAATCATCTTTGGATTGACCTTTTCCTGAAAAGGAAAGACATCAGTTGTATGCAATGTCATGATGTATGAAATGCATGAGGTCATGATGTTTTCAAGAATAAATGAGATTGTGTGATATGATGCGTATATGCATGCGTCATGGTGCTCAAAATGAGATAGTGTTGTATGCACTTTATCATGTATGTAAACATGATGTATGAAATGTGAAATGTCTATGAATGTATTTTCGTCTAGGAGAATAAATCCTTGACGAGTGCCGGGAGTTTATGGAATCCTGGGCTGATGTTGAAGAGTAGAGTTCTTCGTTTCCGCTGGGGATGATGGTTGCAAGAATAAACCGGTAGGAGAAGATGACTCAGTTGGGGAATAAACTTGTTGGAGAGATTATTCTGCGGGGAATTACTCTGTGGGAAGAGATACTTCGCTGAGATTTTGATGAGAACTCCTCTGGGGATTCCACTGATAAGTTATGTTGGGGAATTTAATGAACTCCGCTGGGGATAGGAAGAACTTCGCCGAGGACGATCTTTCCGTGGTAATTAGCTGAGGATAACCCAGTTATAAGCTTTGGTGGGAAATAACCTTGCTGTCGATCTGTTGGAGAGGTGACATCTTCTCGAGGACGCTTGAATTTCTTTTTAGAAAGATTTCGGAGAGGTTTCATCACTGCCCCTAGCACCGGATGCTTTATGATATTGCCAGGAAACTTGGACTGCTCGTAACCCTTGAGATTTGACATTCGAATGCCCCAAGTGATGGTGAGGGAGACTTGCCCCAGGTTCACTCTGCAATTGAGAGATTTCTTGAAATCTTGACTGGACTGCCCCAGGTTAACTGAACTTTGAAAGGTCTGTTGAAACCTTGACTGGACTGCCCCAGGCGTGCTGGATGGTGACATGTCAAGCCCCCTTGTTGATAGGAGATTTGTTAATGGAAGTGTCATCCTTTTTGAAGTGATTTTTGTTTACTGAGAGAGTTTTCGTTCCTCCGAACATTCGCTGTATGAATTTCTTTGCTGCTAAACAAATAGCCAAATGCAAACAGTGATATTCAAGCAATGCAAAGTTTATGTTTGTCTCGAAGTTTTGAAAAATGCGTTTTTTAGCAGAAAACTTTTTATAAGACAAATCAACACAAGATTTTAGAGCAAAGCCTTACAGGAGTCAGGATACCTTTTGCCACAGTATGCTTTCGAACTAACCCATGCTTCAATTAGGACTTTTGAAGGGTTGTAACGTGGCTTGGTTCACGGTTTAAGAAACAAAGGATAAAGGCTCAAAGTATATTTGTACCCACCCGCTCTTCGTGATGTTCTTCAACCCTAAGCTCAGTTAATTGTGCGTCGCACTCTATTTGAGTTTGGAACGACCTTTTGGGTGATGGCTCACCAATTGAATTTAGGAGGCAGTCATTATCTCCTTTTTTCTTTTGCAACATTTTTCATGTTGTTGAGGATTTGTAATGACCTCTCTATTTTGATTTTGATTTGTTATCCCTAACTTTTGCCTGACTGTCTCTGTTTTCGAGATCACAGTCAACGGGATGCCCCAGCTTTCTTAAGCTTCCTTTGTAGGTTTTGACTTAATGGGCTTTTCTTTTTTGAGAGATCGACTGCCTATGAGATAGGGAACCATCACTGTCTTTTGATTCCAGAGGAATGTTTCTTCTTCTTTTTTTTGACGTCGTTCGTTGTGTTACGAACTGAGAGTTTGCGACTTCAAAGCGCATTTTCTTTTGAATTAACCGAGATACTACCCTGCCCCAGGTTTATATCAAAGGTTTTGATTTGTTTAGAACAGAAAACTCCTACTTCTTTGGCTCGAAGGGGTTGACTAGAGATTATCTTCCTTATAACTCCAGTGTTTGGGAATTGAAAGAAATGCCTGTACCTCATCAGCAAGGTCTGTTCAAAAGCACACTGTATGAGATTATGGTATTGTTTCGTCATCCTCCCTCTAAAGGCTTGCAGCTTTTTATCAAGAGTCAAATATCATAAAGAAAGCATAAGAGTAGTGAAAACGAATGGATGAATTCAAGACAAACATATGCAATGCATTAATGAAACAGAGTTTAACATCAACAGATAATTGTTTGAATAACAAAAAAAATTACAACTTTGAAAATTCAAATGAAGCAAAATTCTTTCAGTTTGAGCTTTGTCGCTTCAGGTGGAGAAATCCTTAACGGAAGATTTTCATCTCGCCGTCTGGCATGAACCTCAGCACTCCGATGTCAATCAGATCTTGAATCTTGTTCTTCAAGGCCCAACAGTCGTCGGTGTCATGTCCTGGGCTGTAGGAGTGGTATACATAAAATGCATCGGGATGATAGTTAAGAGCGGAGGTATTGGGCTTCCGAATAGGATCCCTCAAAGCAGTCAGATTGACCTCCAACAAGCGCTCTAGTATCAGAGATGACGGTATGTCAGTCTTAGTGAACTGTCTTCCCGACGTATTTTGATTACGCCGATTACCCCGTTGATGCTGGCGAGGTTGTTGTTGGGCTTGTGACCCTGAAGCAATCAGAGGAGCCTTCCCCTTGTCTTCTTGTCTGGATGGGGGTTGAGTGGTGACTTGCTCTTCAACCTCAGATGTTTTCCCCAGTTGGTTGTTCCGAAGCAGTTGGTTGACGAGAACTCTGAGTTCCTCTTGTCTTTGAGACAAGTCCTGGATGAGGGCCATCTGGCCCACTAGTTGTCCCATCACTTGGATCCTCAATGTTGACAAATCAAACTGCAGTTCCCCCAGCTGATCACTCCTGGCATTGTTTGAAGTCTCCTGGACCAAGCCCTTTGTGAGGAGAGCTTTCATTTCTTCTTGCCCCAGAGACAGGTTCAAGAACATTTCTTGCAGCTGAGCAGTCTGGTCCTGGATATCCTTGACAGTCCTTTCTAGAGCCATCTCTTACTGAAATAAACAGTATGAGAGTAAGGAAACCTGAAAAAGGAAAAATCGTCAAGATGCAATGCATGATATGTGGATGCATGCTTTCAAGGATCTCTTGGGGTAAACACAAGAGAATGTTAGAGGTTGAACTTTGATCTTTGATTGGAGAACTTTGCACTGGTGGATGTCTTTCCATAATAATCAAGCTCACCATGTCAAGTGGGTCATAGCCCCTGATTTAAGTTGTTGCACTTGATCTTTGATGGCATTTTCCTAGAGGAGAAAACCTCTTGCCCCTTGGTAAACGTCTGGTTCAACGTAACCCTGCATCAAAAGAACCCTCGAGATCCTTGAAATGGTTATTGAAAATGCTATGGTATGATGTCATGATGTTATGTACATGTATGCAAGAGCAAGTAAGTGTATATACAGGTAATCATATTCACACAAAGCAAACAAGTCCTTAGGTTTAGGCTTGCATGGGGTTTGTAGGTAAGTACCCTCTTGAAGTTAGTTGGCTCATCCTGTCCTAAAATAGAAACCGGGTTCTAAGGAGCTCAATATCATTGGATTGTTTTCTGTGTTCATTGTTTTGGTTTAGCCACTTAAATGTCGACCAAAATATTCCAAGAAAACAACCCTCAATGAGTGTAGTATCGAGTATCTACCAACTTCGGACTACACCAAAGTCGGTCATCTCACTACCCCTAAAAAGGCTAGGATGGTCAATTAAGGTTCTAAGAGTTCGTTAGTGCTTCACGACATCACTCAGCGGCCCCGTACTCTCCTTGTTTGAACTCAAAGGTTACCGGTACTCACAAATATGTCACACTAACATAGCTTACTGCTTCAACTGTGTCAGTATACCCCGCACAGTTCCCTCACAGTTTTATTTCTATTTATCTAAGAAGGTGCCCCAAATCTGGGTGTAGGATTTACAACAAACCCAAACAAAGACCCAAAAAGTAAAGCAATCAAAGCAATCAAAGCAAGTATGTATGGGTGATCTAAACCCTAAGGTAACCCCACTTTTGAATTACTCCCCAGCAGAGTCGCCAGTTCTGTGATACGGTGGGAGAACTGACTTGAGGTTTTGCGTTTGTATTCGCACTTGTTCGGTTTAGCAAGAGTCGCCACCGACTTTTTATTTTATCCTAAGGAAAGGTTAAAAAGCACAGGAAAAACCTTTTGAGATGTTTCGTGGGTTCGGGGGGTAGATTATGAAAAGGGAAGGTATTAGCACCCTTTTCATCCATGGTTATCCATGGGCTCTTAGTTACTCGTTTTAGATCACTTGCCTTTGATTTTCAATTGTTTGAAATTGTGGTGTGTGTGTGTGTTTTTGAAAATGTTTTGAAAAAGATGCCTTGTCTTAGGCAACCGTTGTAATGACTCGTGTTTGAGTGGTTACAAAGGTGTGTATCTTTTCGAAAAGATGTTTCAAATGTTTTTGGAAGTTTGTTTTGAAAGTGTTTGTGGAGTGTGGTTTTGAAAAATAGGCAAGTGTTTTTGCAAGTTTGATCAAGTAACTAAGAGTCGTCTACCCCTATTGTACTCAAAGGTTTTTTCTCATGTTTTAACCCTTTTTTAACAATTTTGTTCCACCATTGTATTTGGTGGACAATCTTGCGTTAGGATGTTTAACGGGACAGACGCGGGTCATCGTTTAGACCATGATTGCAATGGTGCCAAGTGTCTTTGGGCAATTTTTCCTTTAAGGGACTTGATCATTTTTATAGGCAACTTTCGAAAGCGTCATCGAGGGACTATGATCATTTTGTTTTGGTTTTGTTTTGCCAAAGATACTCAACGTGCAAGCATGGCCCATTTTGGAAGGCAACAAGCGGGATTACCCTAGGGGTGCAAGTGTGATTGTGTATTGATTTCATGTATTTGTCTTTGTATTAGGTTATCTAGCGTTTGATTTTATGTACATACAAACCCTAGGTCTAACCATGGTATATTTGAAAGTGATAAATTGCGGGAATTTAAAGTCTACGCTATTACAAATAAGTATCCGGGAGTGGGGGTACAAATTTACAAATGGGGATGAGACTTAATAGGAGAGTAGTGTCCAAATAATTACAACCAAATTGAATCGATCGCAATGTAAAAAATGTATCGAATGTATAGGAATAAAGCAATGTAAATGTGTCAATGTATAAAGATAATCAAATGTGTATTGTAAATGTGTATGATTTAATGTATTTGTGTAAGTGATTGAGATTTATTTACAAATTGAGAAAGATTAACTTAATGAAAAATTAAGTATTGGTTATTTATTTCTTTTGTTGATTTTTGTTAATTATGTACAAACAAGAAAATTTAATAAAAGGAAATGTTTTAAGTTTTATGTATTAATGCCTTTTTTATGTTTTATATACAAAAGTTAGAAAAAAGAAAAGAAAATGTTTTTAAGAAAAATTAAAGTTTTATGTATATGTAAAAAAGGATTTATTAAAAGAGTTTTAAGATAGAATCTATTAACCAACTTATATATTAATATTCATGTAAATAAAAGAAAGTTTTATATATAAAAAAAGAGTTAAGGTATTTTTTTAATTTTTATAAACGAAAATAGATTACATTAGTTTAAATTATAAAAAAGAAGAGTAAAAACGATTAAAAAAAAGTTAGTTTGTAAGTGTTAAAGAAAAATAAAGGAAAAGATTGAATGGGCTAAAGGGGTTTTAGGCCCAAACAACAAACAAGCAGAAAGAGTAAATGGGGAGGTGAGGCGTGCATTTGTATGGGCTTAGGCACGCTGAAGGGTGAACCGGCCCAATGCGTTTCACAACGTTTCAATGGTTTTGTGTCATTTGGAAAAGGGTTAGGGTTTCAGATTGAGGCGTCGTTCAATACTTCTTTCTTCGTCTTCGTTTTCTCATGCCATAGCCACTGAACGACGTCCTTCGCCCAGGCCAACCAGCGCTATCTCTGTTTCTCTTCTCTCCACAAGGTTCCTCCAGGCGGTGGTTACGAGGTTTGATTTTTGTTTCTATATCTTTGTATTCGAAATTCGCATGTTTTTAGTTTTGTTTTGGCAAGTTCTGATTTATATGTTGTTGTTGTTTCCGTGAGGTGTATAAAAGGGGGAAAGAATTTCTACCTTTCTTGAGATGGAGGAACGGACTGGGGGCGTCGAGGATGGCCAAGGGCGAGGACGACAATGATGCTAGCTTGCTGGAAAAACTGGTACCTGTGTCTTTGCCTTTTTAGGTTTAGTGATGATATCTGAAAACCTTGCTTTAATTTCTTTTCCTCTTCTGTCTACTTTGCCTCTGATGATGTTCTGAGTGATTATGATGATATTCTGAATCTTTGATATGTTGGCTCTTTTGCTTCTGGTTGCTGGCTTTGTATGATGTCCTTATGATATGCTTGATACGTTTGGTATTTGGTATGTTGTGCTTGAGTTGCCTTTTCCTCCTCTTCTTGTTGGCTTGCTTCTATTGCCTAGCTCATGGTTTGCCCTGAGATTAATTGATGATGATATGTTTGCCCTGAATATGCTTGGGTTCTTTTTCCTCTTCCACTGTGGGCTTGCTGAGATGCTTTGATGATTTTTGCCCAGTGATGAATCACAGTTCTGAGGGCTTTGGTTGCTTCAGTTGTTTTATATGCTTGGTACTGGTTTAGGCTTTGAAGTTATAGGCATTGGCTTCAGTTTGGGGCTTGACAGTTTGTATTGTTTGAGGCCTTTACTGCAGGCTTCAGGCTTGAGTTATGCAGGTCTGGTTTAAGGTTTGATAGATTGGGACTTGGTATGATTTTGAAGCTTTAGGCTTGGACACAGGTTTTTGGAGAGGCTTTGAGGCTTTTATGTTTTGAATGTTTATTGAAAGGTTGATGTGTTTACCAGCTTGTGGTTTGTTTTGATGTTTATTGATGGTTAAGGCTTGGCTTTGAACCTCTGTTTGCAGGTTTAAGCTTGTTTTGACAGGTTGGGTTAGAAAATGGTTTAAGGCTTATGGTCTTGACAGGTTTTGTATGTTTGTAATGTGAACTGAGTTTTGGTTTCAGTTTTTGAATGAAGCAGGGTGGAGGCAGCTTTTCATACAGTTTTGGGGTGTCTTCCTTTTGTGATATTTCTGCCTTTTTTCTCTACTGTGTTGATAACAGTTTATTTTATATATTTCTTTCTTCAAGCCTAAGCCCTGTAAGCCTATCTTCTTTTTTCTCTTCTCTCTCCAGTATTAAAGCATATTATATTGCTTATAATCTGTTTTCTGAAAAAGCAAATGGCCTTGAAAATGATGAAATTGAACCTTGCTTGCATTGTTGGTTTACTCTGCATATTCCTGCTTTCCTGCATACTTTATGTACTTCTTTGACAGCCCTTTGTACTTTGATATCTTTCCATATCCTTTTGGACAACTTTCATATCTTTGGCTTAGTTTGACATTGTGACTTTGTAGTTCAGTTTGGACTTTGTTGGCAATGATTTTGAAACTTTGAAATGTGCAGTTTGTTTGACCATTTTGAAATTGTGCAATATTACAACTTTGTGCATTCATACTTTTTTGCAAGCATTTCTATCCCTCTTTGTGAACCGAGAGAAATCTCGTGATTTGAAGAGAGGGCAAACTGATTCCGGCCAGTTGCTTTTAATGATGATCTTTTTTATCTGTCTGCTCTTAATTATTTTGACTGCATTTTACTTCTTTTTCTTTTCTTTTTGCAGGTAAAGATAATTGAGCAAAGGAGCAATGGGTAGAAGATGAAGACTTAGGGATTTTTAGGATAGTTTTATTTCCATTTTAATCATTGTAACCATTATTATTATAAATACTTTGTAAATAAATACTGTATTTAAATAACAATTGTAACAAATAATTAAATATGAATGAAATCCAATTTTGATCAGTTAATTCTTTTTCCAGCTGTCTATTTAATTACTTATAATTTCTTAAATTATAATAAATGGAAATAAATCCCAATTATCCTAACTTAGAATAAATAAACAATTAATAAACACTGTGGTCAATCAATAATAAACCCGGTGTTTCAAATATCCAAAGCAATGCACAGCTAAACAACAAATGTCCACATGTCCTTTTTCTTTTACTGATTAAATCAAGCACTGCAAGCTCAAATCAAATGCCTCAGTCCATATCTCAGAATAACTTGAAAAGCACTGTAGAATTAATTCTTTCTGAGAAATATGCGCATAAACCCTAGTTCTTGATTAAATTGCCAGAGAAGCGTCCGCCTGATCAAAACCTGAGCCAACTCAACCAAACCCTAAACAATCTGCCTGAACTGCTTTAAAATTAATGAAAACCCTAATTTTGTCTGACTGATAAGAAAAGTCTGTTTGACCGATTCTTGAGCCAGTCTGAAAAAATCAGGAAAAGCCCGAAGCTGTGATTTCTTGTGGAAAAAATACGAGGGCAAATTTTGGGGTACAACAGCAAGAATAATCCATGGATGTACTCACCATAGGAAGGAAACTAGCTCTCCAGACTACATTAACGCTGATCAACAATACTTGTTATTCTGCCTTGAAACAAATGTAAAAATTGATTTGCCTTATTTGTTGTTTGAACATCTCTTGAATCATGTCAAAGAGACTAGGGAAGCTGAAAGGATGAAAAACCCCAAATCCAAAAGGAATTAGATTCCTATGGGTAGATTAATTTCAGACATTCTGACTGAGAATGGTCTGATTGCTCACCTGGATGAAGCTAATCTTCTAGGGGAGTTAGAGCCTACTTGTGGAAAGGCTATGACTGGAAAGAATTTAGTTAAAAGGGAAATTATTGACAAGCTGCTGGTGGAACCAACTCCGTATGTGTCAGCAACTGTTAAGAGAAGAAGGATACCAATTGCTGATTTCTCTCTGTTCAACTCAGGAGATCATCCATGCATCATCCTGCATTACATTGAAATTTGTAAAGAAACTGGGACACCAATTGATCCTGCTTGGCTCCAAGGAAGACATCAAGCTGCTCTAGACGTTGTTCTTCAGCAACCTTTGAAGAGGAAAGCAATTGAAGGACCTTCTGCCATACCTCAGAAGAAGAAGAAAAAATCAGGTACACCAGCTAAAACTATATCTGTTTATGATTCTGAAAATATATCTACATCTGTTGAACCCCAAACCCTAGGAGACATAGATGTTGATATAGACCTGACCATACCCTCTGATCCTATTGCTGAAAATCCTCAAAGAAATCAAGTTTTATCAGACTTGAGTGATTTTGACTTTGATGAACACTCTGAAACCCAAACAGAACCATCCCAATCAAAACCATCTCACTCAGATCCCTCTCAAACATCTGTTGAACAATTTTCTAGACCTCCTCCCAGACCATTATCACCCAGACCTACTGGATGGTATGATGCTGGCTCTTGGAGAATACCAGGTATCAAAGAACCTCTGGCCACTCTAAAGCCTCCATTCAACCTACCTTCTGAAAACATTTTTGCCTTAAACATAACACAAGCACAAAATCCTACCCCAACTGCTGAAAACACCATAATCATTTCACCTGACATCACACCTCCAACATCTCCACAACTTCCAACTCCTGACTCACCAATGATTTCACCTCCTCACATTCCAGAACACCAAACTCATGAACCACCTGAAACATTTGAACCTTCTGAAACTCATGAATCATCTGAACCTCATGATCAATCAGCAACACCTAACCGTTTTGACCAACCTGACCATTCAGCCACTCCTGAACCAACAGAAAATCCTGAACAAGCTAAAATTTTAAGAACTGTAGTTGACTTTGAATCTCTACAATTTTTGAAAAACAAAACTTTCAAGAAGGCTGTCCCAAAACCTGTTCAGCCAGATGTAAATATATTGTTTCAGAATTTTTTAACAGAAGTTCAAGCATGGTTGAATCTGCTGAAGGAAGATTGCTCCAAAAGTGTGAACCCAGCTGCAAAAGATCTTCTGTGGGAATCTTTCAGAAGAAATTTTGATGCTGAGTCACTGAAGCTGTAAGATTTATGTCACTCTCAGGTGATTGAGAACTTATCCAAGCATCTGCATGCTTTTCAGTCAGAAGTTGCTGATATTTGGGACAAGAAGTCTTCTTTATTGATTGTTGATGCTCCAGTTGATGAAATGGACATTTTAGAAGATGAATCTGAAGAATCCTCTGAAGATTCAAATCCTATGGCAATTGTTCTGTTGAATCAACCTTCTGCAAAGGCTACACCTGAACCAGTGCCAACTCTTGTGATGGATATGGGCACTCTGCTTTCAACCTTTGTTCGTTCTGACTCAACGGTTGCTGCTCCAAAGGCTGTTTCTGCTGAAGTTTCGTCATCCTCTGCTCCTACTTCACTTATCATGGATACTCTGAATGAGATCAAGAGGGAGAATGAAGTCATTCATGAGCGCTTGGATAAGCAAGACCAGACAAATCAATAAATTAGAAACTGGATGATGAAATAAGAAGAATCTGCCTCTGAGATCAAGAATCTTCTCATGGCCCTTGTTACTAAGAAATCCTAGTGTCTTTATGTTTCTTGTCTTTTGTTTGTTGTTTTGTACTTCTAGATATATTTTGCAATTTTATGAAAACTTTTAAGCTCTTCAACTATTTTTTATATACTTTTTGATTATGCCAAAAAGGGGGAGAAAATGAGTATTTTGATCTAATCTCTGATTAACAGTTATGGGATTAAGTCTCAAACATTCTAACAAAATACAAGATTTCTTTCTATGTGAAAAAGAATTTTTGCAGGTATCACTTAAACTCTGGAAGAGTAATTCAGTTGAACATTATCTTCATGAACAAGTTCTGAAGAAATCCAAGAAGATATTTTCAATGCTCTGATAAATAATCTTAGGAAGTATTATATATAGAAATATTCATTTCAGGGGGAGATTCTTATCTCTTATTATATTTTATTTCTATATCTGAATATTTTTTTGTCATCATCAAAAAGGGGGAGATTGTTAAAACAAGATTAGTTTTGATCATATCTCAGAGTTTTGATGATAACAACAAATTATATTTTAGATAATTTATACTCTGATGGACGTATTTGACTGTTTCAGATGATGTTTTGATGGAATCATTTTGATGTGATGAGCTAAAAATTAATAAAGAAGTTCTTTGTTGAAAGAACTATTTGCTTTTAGCGCAACTGCTGTTGCTGACTCTGGTAAGACAATTATTTTAATGCATCTTCTAACACTTAGCAGGATTCCTTGTTTAGAAGATTACTTGAAAGCAAGTTCTGTTCAAAAGTTTATTTGAAAGCAAGCGCTGATCAAGTTCTTAGCAAGCAAAGCATTGTTTAGAAGATAAGCAAGCATGTTCTGAATTCAAGACGTTGAAGAAAGTTCTGAAAGAATGTAAAATCTAACTTGTCTTGTCAAGCTTCAGAAAACATGTTCTTACAAGTGTCGTTTGCTCATTTAATGCAAAGACGGTCGCATGCACTCAAGTGTCTACGCTAGTTCTTGGAAAATGGAATAGTGCAAAGAAACACACAAGCATTTAATGCTCTCCACTTTTTGAAGGCAGCAACGGTCATTTTGTTCTTACTATATATAGAAGGACATTTATTGCAAGCCAACTAACCAATCAATTTCAAAAAGAAGCAAGAAACTACGTGAAAGATTCTGGGCTCACAAATTCATTTGTTCATACACTTTGTGCAAATTATTCTAAGTGAAAAATCACAGTTGTGATATAGCTTTATTAGAAGCAAATTTTATCTCACTATCTGTAAAGATTATTTCTTGTAATTGTTCCTAGAGAGACCAAGGTTGGTCATAATTCTCAAGTAGACTAGGACTAGTTTAAGTCTTAGTGGTGTTAGTCACTTGTAAGGTTACTTGTGCATTGTTAGTCACAACAGTTGTTGTGTGATTGTAATCAGTTGATTATAGTGGATTAAGTCCTTGTTGAGAAAGGCGAAATCACCTTAGGGGGTGGACTGGAGTAGTTTGAGTTCAAACGAACCAGGATAAAAATAACCTTGTCTTTCCTTTATTGTTGTGCCTTTAAGAAAAAGAAAAAGAGAAACTTATTCAACCCCCCCCCCCCCCCCTCTAAGTGTTTTCTCCACCTTCAACTTTATGTTGCACTGTATTGTCAACTAGGATATCAATGTGGGGGAGTAGAAAATCTTCTTTAGGGCTTGCCCTATTCAAATCTCTGTAGTCCACATACATTCGCACTTTGCCATAATTTTTGGGCACGAGAACAACATTGGAAACCCATTGGGGGTAAGAGGTGACAACCAAGAATCCAGCGTTGAATTGCTTCATGACCTCTGCTTTAATCTTTTCTGACATATCAGGCCTCATGCAAAGAACCTTTTGTTTTATTGGCGGACAATCCTCTCTTGTAGGCAGACGATGTGCCACAATATCTTCATCAAGTCCTAGCATGTATTCATATGATCAGGTGTTGTACCCCAAAATTTGCCCTCCCATTTTTCACAGAAATCACAACCATAGGGTTTTCTCAGATATTCGAGAATGGCTCAGGAATCGATCAGACAGATTTTCTCCTGTGGCAATAAACCGGCAATTAGGGTTTTTACTTGCAGTTCTCATAAGAAATGAATTCACAAAGATCCAATTGGCTTTCACATGTTTTCATGCTTTTTCAAGTTTGCTGAAAGGTTAATGTTTGTTCTCAAGGCATGTTCATTTGGGACAAGAGACAGGATCTAAGATTATCATTTGGAACATTTATGTTTTGTTTGATCCAGGTTAACCAGATAATTTACATCTGTTAAGACATTTGCATGTTAATGGAATAAGTATTTGTTTGTTTATGGAATAAAAATTTGTTTGAGGAATACATAGTGCGTGTTTATTTGGAATGCGGTGGCAAGATTACTTGATCATTGGAATTTAAGCTATCTTGGTTGGAATTATTGGAATACAGTTTCAATTATCTTAATCAGGAATCTTAAAGAATTAGTGAAGATGTGAAGAGAAAATTGCGAATGACAGTAAAGGATTCTAATGGACATCAGAATACTTCATAAGAATTTTTTTCATTTACTTCAAAAATTGTTACAATACAATTTATTATTTAAATACTGTAAGTTTTACAACTTATTGTTTGAAAAATAAATTAGTACAATTATTTGAGTATTTCTATCTAAATTACAAGGAACAGTCTAAGCCTAAGGATGACTAAGCTTCCATTGCTTCCATGCTTGCTGAAGAATCTCTTGCTTCCTCTGCTTTGCCACCATCCAGTTTGCACTCACATGAAAGATAGACAAAAATAATTAGCACAGTTAATTGGATATGAATAAGAATCTTCAAAAGAAAAAATGTGTTCATCATTAAAGTTTGCAATTTGGAATCAGAAGGCTATTTTTTATTCATCACGTTTTTATTTTTCTATTTTGCAAATCACAAGAAGATTACTCTTCTTGGTTCACAAAAAGAAAAATAAAAATGCAAGCAAAGTTGTCCAAATAAAAAAGAAGGCAAGCAATTTATCCAAATACAACTAGGCTGCCAAAACAAGTGAAAATATGCAAGCAGCATGGCCAAACAACAACAAGGCTGTCCAAGCTAGACAACAGCGTACCAAAAGGCAAGCAGTATGGCCAAACAACAGCAAGGCTGTCCAAAAAAGGCAAACAACAACATGACAGCAAAGGAAAACAGCAGCATAACAGCAAGAACTAGACAGCAGCATATCAGCGTACCAAATTGCAAACAAAGTACAAATACAAATGCAGGCAAAGTACAAGCAACAATAACATCAGCAAGAAGAAAATATAAACATATAAAACTAAGTCAACAAGCAAGAGGAGGCTTGTTCAATAAGCCATTTTCATCATTTTCCAAATAAATTGCAAACTTTTCAGAATTTTTTTTTGGTTTAGGGTCATTAAGAGAGGAAGAGGAAAAAAGTCACATAGGGATGCTGTCCTGCTGTCACAATTGCACCAGAAATGCTAGAAAACAAAACTGCAAGGAAAAGAGCATAAGGAGAACATGCCCAAAGTGTTCAAAATTTGGTGGTTTTCCCACCATTTTGAACAAGCTATCAAACAAAAAGCCAAATGAATATAACAGTAGATAAAGCTCAAGAGAAAGAGGAGAACATTTTGTAAAACCAATTCTCAAACCTCAACAGTCAAAAAAATCAGAAATAACAACAACCAGTTCTCAAACCAAAAAAATTGCCATCTTCCATTAAACACACAAAAACTTGTTAAACCAAAAGCATAACAAAAATGTACAACAACAAACAGCCAGAAATACCAAGCATGTTAAACCAAAATCATAACCAAACCAACAACTCAGAAAACCTCAAAACTACCATCAACCTCCCAAACTGTAAAAACCAAACCTGCATAACCAAGTTCAAACAAACAAACCTGCATAACCATTTTCCAAAACAACAAAACATAAAAAAGTTCAAACAACTGTTAACAAAAATCATCATTTTCAACAAAAACTAAAGCTTCAAAAACCATTTCAAACCAAACTACAGAACAGTTCAAACCACCCCCCCAACTGTAAAAAACAGTTTTCAAACCTCAATAACCCAAAAACTGCATAATCAAAAACCTCAAAAATACATCCCAACTTGTTAACTCAACTTACAATAGCAACAAAAACCAAGGCCTCAAAAACAGTTTTCAAACCAAATTGTAACCAGTTCAAATCAACTATCCTAACCAACAACATCATCAGATCATCAGTAATCAAACATCATCAAATCATCAGTCAAACAACATCCAACAAAGCATAAAAATTGCAAAGTCAGAAGCAAACATCATCATTGTTCAAAGCAAAGAGGAAAGGTTACCTGGCACCTTCGTCATCATCTCTTCCTTCTCACCGAGTCCACCACCAGGGAGCGCCTCATCTCAGTCTCACATTCCTCTCCATTCCATAGGAAAGCCCCAAAGGTATGAATTATTTGCATTCCTCATAAGTTGTTTCCCACATCTCAAAAATATAACACAATAGGTTAACAGAGAAAACATGAATAAGCCAAAACAACAACAACAAAAACTCGTTTAAGCTTCAAAACAGAATCATACCTTTCAAGAAACAAAAATTTTGGCGCTTAGGATGTGTGTGTGTGTGTGTGAGAGAGAGAGAGAGAGAGAGAGAGAGAGAGAGAGTGCTTCGGTAATGAAGGCGAGAGGAAGATCAGAAAAATGCATTTCAAACCCTTTAGATGATTTCATTTCAAATTAGGGATTTCCAGAAAGAAAAGCGTTTCACTCACGAATTTAGGACGAGAAGAGTGACGTTGAGTGAGAAAGATGAACGAGAGAGAGAAACGAAAGGGACGATCAGAAGCGGCGCCGCTGTGAACAAGTTCACACAACAAACCCTAATTTTGTTTACCCTAATCAAAATGCAATAAACTGAATTAAGAAGCATTGGGTCATTTCCTTTGCAAACTCTCAAAGCCCACACATGTGTTTCCTGGTCCCCCCCCCCCCCCCCCCATTTTGCCTTGTTCTTTTTTTTGTTTCAGCAAAACACCTTTGGGCCTAACCCCCTGGAAATCCTTTTAGCCCATTTTCTTTCATTTTAATTTAATTTGTTGTTTTTATTTCTTTTGTTAATAATACATTAATGTTTTTATAAAATCTTCATTTCATTAAATTGATTTAGTTTTTTTTTAAGTGATTAATTTTCTTTTACCTTTTTTTTCTTTTTTATAAAAAAAAACTCATTGTTATTAATTTTTAATGAAAACACCAAAAAAAACTTTGATTTAATTAGTTTTCTTTCTTTAAGCTTATAATTAATAAAATGCACAAAAATTATAATAAAGATTTTTAGCTTAAATCATTTTCTTTTTAGATTAAGTTTTATTTTTCTTTTTCAAGTAAATACATTGCATTTCATACTTTATTGATTTCTTTATTTCATAAATTGTCATAGCTTCATATTGAATCGCACAATAATTCGATTTGGTTGTATTAATTGGACATTGTTATTTTTATGTGATTCATCCCCATTTGTAATAATTGTACCCCCATTCCCGGATACTTTTGTAATAGCTTAGAATTTTAATTCCCGCAATTTATTGCTTTCTATATACTGTGTAGTAATTAGGCATGTATGGCAAGATTCAAAAATCAATCGTTAGATGACCTAATCCAAGAATAAAATAACTTGAAATCAACACACTTTCTCACACGCGCACCTCTAGGGTAACCTTGCTTGTTGCCTCGGAAATACAATCACGTCCCTAGAATATGAGACACTCTAGAAAATGACCCTTCGATAAATAAAGATCGTAGTCCCTCGATGACCATCGATGTTGCCTTGGATAAAACTATCTCGTCCCTTACAAAATTGCTAGAGCGTCTCACAAGTTGCTTTCAATGATTGTAAAATTGACCCGCGCCTGTCCCTTCAAATCCAAGGATGGGGCTTCTTACCAAATCAATGGTAAGATAGCACCATTAAAAGGAAGAAAAAAGAACAACTTAAGACCTTTCAAGTAGATAGATTCGCTCTTAGTTACTCGCTTGCTCACAACAAAAACTTTCACACCTACACTTCCATTTCCAAACATTTTCAAAAGATAAAATGTTTTGTATACGTTCTTATAGAGACGAGAACCATTGCAAAACCTCTTTTCAAAACACTTTTCAAAACACGATTCACAAACACATCTTTGAACCATTTTTCGAAACAAAACTCTGTATACGTTCTTATAGAGACGAGAACCATTACAAAGAAACTTTCCAAAATACTTTCAAAACCCACACCACAAGCACACAATCAAACAAAAGCAAGTGATATAAGTGAGTAACTAAGAGCCCATGGAAAACCATGGATGAAAAGGGTGCTAGCACCTTCCCTTTTCATAATCTACCCCCGAACCCGATTAAAATTCTCGAAAGGTCTTTCCTGTGCTTTTTTACCTTTCCTTTTGGGTAAAAGAAAAGTCGGTGGCGACTCTTGCTAACCGCACAAGTGAGAACAAAACGAAAAACTTCTAGTCAGTTCTCCTACCGTATCACAGAACTGGCGACTCTGTTGGGGACAAAAAAAGTGGGGTTACCTTAGGGTTTTAGATCACCTTTACATGCTTATCTTGCTTGACTTCTATGCTTTATCTTTTGGTTCTATTGTTTGGGTTTGCTTTGATCCTAACCCGGATCTGGGAAATACCTTTTAGGTAAGTAGCAATAAACTGTGAGGGAACTGTACGGCATAGACCGATATGGTTGAAACAATAGCTACGTTAGTGTGACGCATTTGTGGGTACCGGTATCCCTCGTGGTGAATCAAGGAGAATACGGGGCCGCTGAGTGGCGTCGTGAAGCACTAATTGACCTTAGAACCCTAATTGAACAAACTTGGCCATTAGGACGTAGTGAGGTAGCCGGTTTCGGTGTAAAGCTGAAAATTGGTTGACAGTCGATACTACACTCATTGAGGCTAGGCTTTGGGGATATCTCGGCCACAAGAAAAGATTGTTGTACTGAGACAATGCCTAAGAGAATGGTCGGTGATATTGAGATCCTTTAGAACCCGATCTTTATTTCTAGGACAGGTTGAGCCCACTAAAACTTCAAGAGGGTACTTACCTACAAACTAATGTAAGCCTAAAATATAGGGATCTGGTTGTTGTGTGTATATATGTTTGCTTGTACATAAACATCATAAACATCATCAACATCATATGCATGCTCACTAACCATTTCAAGGATTTAGAAATTTATCTTTGTTTTTGTTTTGTAGGAAATGAATCCTCTCTGAAGAAACACCATCTGAATCAGCTTTGTAAAAACACATCCTCAACTTTAAGAGCTAGCCTCAAGAGTGCTCGGGGATTCTCCTTTTACCAAGAAGTATGGTCGACTTCTCAGTTTGGATACATCCAACTTCCAAGAAGAGATGATGTGTGTACTGTTCCAATTCTTTGACCCCGTACATCATTGTTTCACTTTTTCGGACTATCAACTGGTACCAACATTGGAAGAGTTCTCTCTGCTCTTAGGGGTGCCCGTGCTTAATCAGATATCGTTCACCATCCTAGAAGGGATTCCAAAACCTGAAGTCATCGCCAAAGCTTTACATATGAAGAGGGCCGACGTCACAGCCAATTGGGAGACAAGAAGTGGGGTTAAAGGATTTTTAGCTAAGTTTATGTTGGAAAAAGCTCGTTCGTTCTGGGATGACATGGATTTCCAAGCTTTCGAAGAAGTGCTAGCTCTCCTCATTTATGGTTTGGTTATGTTTCCTAACTCGGAGCAATTCATAGACGTTAATGCCATCAAAGTTTTTCTCTCTCGCAATCCTATATCCACCTTGCTAGGAGATATCTTGTATTGTCTTCATACCCGTACCATGAAGAAAAGAGGTACCCTTTTGTGTTGTATACCTCTACTTGCTAAGTGGTTCACTTCACACTTGCCTCAGTCAGCATTGAAGAACGAGTAAAGATTGACTTGGTCTCAAAGGATGATGTCTCTCACCCACTCTGATATCCGTTGGTGCTCAAGATCCTTGAAAGATATCTCTATCATCAACCACTGTGGTGATTTCCCTAATGTACCTCTGCTAGGTATTAGGGGAGGTATCACCTACAACCCGTGTTTAGCTCTTCGGCAGTTTGGGTATGCCCGAAGGGACGGCCCTCACGAGATGCTCGTCCGAGGTCTGGTTTTCGACTACGACAAAGAAGACCAAGGTTACCGCCAAAGGTTTACACGCGCTTGGGGAATGGTGAATAAAGTGGATAGTAGGACTTTGGGACATAAAAACTCTATCCCTCTCGATCCTTCCCTTAAGCGGGTACGGGCTCGTGCCCAGAGTCTCTTAATGCCTTACCCTTCCATCCTTCCTGTCATCGTTGAGCCTGTTATCGAAGGAGACATCTCGTACACCGTTCTTCATCTAGACATGCCTACCTCCCTCGAAGACCTGCAGAAATCCTGGATTCAATTGAAGGAAGAGCGAGACACCTTTGAAACCTATTACTACGCCAGTGAGAAGAAGGTTCTGGAGCTCACCAAGCTGCTTCATTAAGAGAAGAATCTGAATACTTACATTGCTCCAAAAAGGATGCGTTCGGTCTTTTTGTCTTGAGAATTTTGTTGTATTTTAGTTTCTTTCTTTGTAAGCCCGAGGAGGCATGATGTATTCAAACTTGGTTTTATTTAATATGACGTGCGTTCTTTTTGGTTTGGGCAAATTAAAATCTTCTAAATTTCCTTGAAATCATTTTCATATCGCATCTTCATTCATCATATGCATAAGCAGGTCTTCACACCAGGTTTCCTTATCTCTCTGCTGTTTATTTCAGCAAGATGGATATTGAGCAGACGGTCAAAGACTTACAAGCGCAGAATTCACAATTCTAACAGCTACTCATGACTTTGGCTAAGGGTCGGGAGGAGCTCAAAGCTCTATTAGAGAAGGAAAAGTAAAAGGAGAAAAAGAAAAAGAAAAGAGTTGGTGCGGCTACTTTGGGTAGAAGATTTGAAGGTCAAGCTAGAAGGGTCTTGGATTTTCCCTCAACATCTGATGAAGGGGTGGGAAAAGGAAAGGGAGTTGCAGTACCAACTGAGTCTGAGGAAGAAGAAGAAGAAGAAGAGGATGAAGACTATTTTGAACAGTAGTACCCTATTGCAGACGACAAATATAAGAATTTGGAAGAGCGTCTGGCAGCTATGGAGGTGCAGAGAGTGCCTGGGCTGGACTTTGAAGATCTAGGGCTGGTCTCTGGAATTGTGATTCCCCCTAAGTTTAAGGTGCCTCTATTTGCTAAGTACGATGGGTTGTCTTGTCCCAAGATGCACCTACGGTCTTATGTCAGAAAAATCCAACCATATTCTTCTGACAAGGATCTGTGGGTCCATTTCTTCCAGGACAGTCTTTCAGGGACGCAGTTAGATTGGTTCTACCAGCTAGAGAGGTCTGGTGTGCATAATTGGGAGGATTTGGCAGCTGCCTTTTATAGACAGTATCAATATAATGCGGACATAGCACCAACCCGTACTCAATTACAGAGTATGTGCATGGTCTCAAATGAAGGATTCAAAGAGTATGCCCAGAAATGGAGAGACATGGCAGGACGAGTACAACCACCATTGTCTGAAAGAGAGCTTGTATATATGTTCTTGGGTACACTGTCGGGCCCCTTTTTCAATCACTTGATCGGAAGTTCGTCTGCAGGGTTCACCGAGTTAATTCTGACTGGTGAGAGAGTTGAAGCCAGAATCCAGAGTGGAAAAATTCAAAAGGATGCATCTGCTTCCGCTGCCATCAAAAAGACTTTTCCAGCAAAGAAGGAAGTCTCAGTTGTCTACTCTCAAAGAGGTCAAGGAAGAGTTGAGCGCCGGCCAGCGGTGGGGGCTGTAATGATTCAGAAGTCTGCAGCTGATCAGCCTAGAAACAATCAACCCAGAACCAACCAAACAAGGGTGGAAAGGCCTATACGGCAATTCACCCAGATAAACATGACTCCGGCCCAGGTTCTACCCCACCTCTTGAAGTTAAACCTTGCTAGTCTGAAAGAGGCCCCAAAGAATCCGAATACAGCTTCTCCTTACTACCATTCAAATGCCAAGTGTGCTTATCATTCAGGGAGTATAGGGCACAACACCAACAATTGTTGGGCCCTCAAGAATAAGATTTAGGATTTAATAGACGCTAAAGAAGTGGAATTCGACGCCCCTGAAAAGCCGAACATAATCTTTGCTCCAATGCCCATGTTGTTGAAGAAGATCTTTTGTTGCTACTGTTAATGATTTGATGACTCCGCTACCGATAATCAAGTTGAATTTGCTGAAGGTTGGGATTTTCCTAGGTTGTGAAGAAGATTGTTGCCTTTGTTCATCCTTACCAAACGACTGTCCATTGTTGAAGTTAGGTATCCAACGCATAATGGATAACCAAGAAATCCTTTTTGAGAAGACTCCTGTTATACCGACTCCTGTCAATGATATTTTTATAATTACCATATCTGCCAATCTTTCCAAGGTCTCCAAAAGACCTGTTAAGATTACATTCGATCCGAAGATTGCACCTTTGAAGATAACCATGTCGAGGCCCGTCCCGTACAAGTCTGACAAATTAATACCGTGGAACTATAGGGGAGAGATCTTTTACCATGGTGCTAAGCAAATTGAATCGAATGAAGAGAGTTTTGATGAAGAGACTTCCGACATTGGAAACATTGCCGGAACGAGCAAAATCACCCGCAGTGGAAGAATTTTCTCTCCGGAGATTGCCCCTCCAAAGGCAATCTTCAGACCCTCAGCTACTCCTAAGGTCACTCCTGTGCCAGTAAATATATCTACGAGAACTCTAATTATTGAAGAAGTTATAACTCTTATGGTTGTCCCCTCCGATGCTGCTGGTGATAGAGGGAAAGGGATCCAAGAAGAGCCAGTCAGGACGAGGGCCCATCCATTGGTTATCCCTGAAGCCTCTCAAAAAGAAATGGAGGAGATTTTGAAAATAATCAAGAAAAGCGATTATGATGTTGTGGAGAAACTAGGGTAAACCCCCTCAAAGATCTCTATGTTGGCCCTGCTTCTTTGTTCAGAAGCTCATGCTAAAGCTCTGATCAGATTTTTGAAGACGGCCCATGTGCCCCAAGAAACCTCCGCGGATCAGTTCCAGGAATGTGTAGCTAGCCTAAGAGCTGACAATGGTCTAGGATTCTTCGATGCTGATTTAACATCAAAAGGGAGAAAACATAATGACGTTTTGCATGTCTCAGTGGAATGCAGAGGGACTACTCTAGCACACGTTCTGGTAGACACTGGTTCTTCGCTGAATGTCTTGCCGAAGAAGGCCTTGGATAGGTTGGATTGTGAAGGTATAACTTTGAAACCCAACAACATCATTGTCAGAGCCTTTGATGGTTCTAAAAGGATGGTCCACGGGGAGGTGGACATCCCGATCAAAGTGGGAACTGAAACCTTCAACTCCATATTTTATGTGATGGACTTCCATCCCTCCTATTCTTGCTTATTTGGAAGACCTTGGATTCACCATGTTGGAGCCGTCACTCCTACTCTGCATCAAAAGCTCAAGTACCCTGTCCATGGGAAAATTGTAAATGTTCACGGTGAAGAGGAATACATGATAAGCCATCTTAACTCTTTCCGCTATATGGAATTGGATGGTGAATTCATCGAAACCCCCTTTCAGCATTTTGAAGAGGTAGCTCGGGAGATTGCGGCAACCAAAATAGTGGCTTCTGTACCCATGACTACAAGACCTCCGCCTAGGATGTCTTCTTTAAAGGATGCTAAGGTTGTGATTGAAGAAGGAGGAAGCACAATCTGGGGGAAACTTCCTAATTTTCCTTTCAAGGCAGATAAATTTGGCTTGGGTTTCACTTCAGCTAGTCAAAAGGCTACACGTCGCTCCCGGGCTGGAGGGCCACCAGTGAAGATCACCCATCATGGAGTCAATGCTTTGGAGGATGGTGGGGAGGAGAGAAACTTAGAAGACTGGATTTTCCCTACTATTGATGGAGGATTGTGCAATTGGGAGGCAAAAGACTTTGTTCCCATTACTTTCATAAATCAATAATTTATCTTTCAAACATTTCTGTTGGTTGTAATAATTCTCAAACAATTCGTACTTTTTTAAACCTTGTGTCTTACCCAAGGCACAAAGGTCCATTTGTAATGGTTCTTATTTATCATCTTCATATTCCATTTAATGAATCGTGGACGTTTTCACATATAAACTTTTGTGTTCATTTTCTTTCTTTTTGCATTTTATTTGTTTAAAGGTGGTTATCCCTTACACACACCCAGACTCACAAATGCAGGTACCCTTCCATTCCGGATTCCATGGGTAACAATTCTGCTATGACCTTCAGTGACTCTGAAGATCTGGTCTACCATGCCGAATATGAAGGTGAAGAAGACTGTGAAGTGCCGGGAGAATTGGCTAGACTGCTACAATAGGAAGAAAGGGCTATTCTACCTCATGAGGAGCTGTTAGAGACAATCAACTTGGGTACTGAGGAAGACAGAAAAGAAGTCAGAGTGGGTGTCAACCTAGAGCCAAATGTCAAGGAGCGCTTAATTTAGCTGTTGAATGAATATGTTGAGATCTTCGCCTGGTCCTACGAAGACATGCCGGGACTTGATACAGACATTGTGGTACACCGTCTCCCCACAAGAGAAGATTGTCCACCAGTTAAACAGAAAGTTCACCGTATGAGGCCCGACATGTCTGAAAAGATCAAAGCAGAAGTTATGAAGCAGTTCAATGCTGGATTTCTTGTTGTTACTTCCCATCCACAATGGGTTGCTAACATTGTGCTCGTGCCTAAGAAGGACGACAAAGTGAGAATGTACGTGGATTACAGAGACTTAAACAGGGCCATCCCTAAAGATGACTTTCCACTACCGCACATTGACATCTTGGTTGAAAATACAGCTCAACATAAGGTATTTTCTTTCATGGATGGATTCTCGGGCTATAACCAGATCAAAGTGGCACCCGAGGACATGGAGAAAACTACTTTTGTTACACAGTGGGGTACGTTCTGCTACAAAGTGATGCCATTCGGACTGAAGAATGTTGGGGCAACCTATCAACGCGCCATGGTAGCTTTGTTTCATGAAATGATACATCATGAGATAAAGGTCTACGTAGATGACATGATAGCCCGATCACAAACTGAAGAAGAGCACCTCGGACACTTATAAAAGCTGTTTGTCAGGTTGAAGGAATACAAGCTCAGATTGAACCCTAACAAGTGCACGTTTGGAGTCCGGTCCGGTAAACTCTTGGGTTTCATTGTCAGCAACAGAGGCACCAAGGCTGATCCTGCCAAAGTCAAAGCTATACGAGAAATGCCCGCTCCTCGCACTGAGAAGGAGGTCAGAGGTTTCTTGGGACGCCTAAACTACATTGCAAGGTTCATTTCTCACCTAACATCTACCTGTGAACCAATCTTCAAGCTGTTGAAGAAAGATCAGGTAATTAAATGGAATGGTGACTGTCAAGATGCTTTTGATAAAATCAAGGATTATTTTCTAGAGCCTCCTATCTTGATGCCACCCGTCGAAGGAAGACCGCTAATCATGTATCTGACCGTCTTAGAAAATTCAATGGGGTGCGTACTGGGGCAGCATGACGAATCTGGCCGAAAAGAGCATGCCATTTATTACCTTAGCAAAAAGTTTACCGACTGTGAAACAAGATATTCACTGCTCGAGAAAACTTGTTGCGCTTTGGTATGGGCTGCTCATCGACTAAGGCAGTATATGTTGACTCATACCACTTTGTTGATATCTAAGATGGATCCGATCAAGTACATCTTTGAAAAGCCTGCTTTGTCTGGAAGAATAGCTAGATGGCAAATGATCCTCACCGAGTATGATATACAGTACACAACCCAAAAAGCTATAAAGGGGAGTGTGCTAGCTGATCATCTGGCCCATCAAGCTGTCGAAGATTACCAATCCATGAGATTCGACTTCCCTGACGAGGACATTATGACTTTGGACAACATTGAAGATTTCAGACCATATGACAGACCTGAACAAGGACCCGATGGACCCTGTACTTTGATGGTACCTCCAACGCACTTGGAAACAGTATTGGCGTGGTACTTATCTCCCCAGAAGGTTGCCACACTCCTTTCATAGCTAGACTTTGCTTCCACTGTACCAACAACATGGAAGAATATGAAGCTTGCATCTTTGGACTCAAGGCTGCAATAGACTTGGGAATCAAATCCTTAGATGTGTTTGGGGACTCAGCTTTGGTCATCAGTTAGATCAAAGGAGAGTGGGACACTAAGCATCCAAACCTCATCCCTTACAAAGAACATGTCTTGACATTGCTACCACATTTCGAGCAGATTACCTTCGAGCACTTCCCGTGAGAAGAAAATTAGCTAGCAGATGCTCTAGCTATGATGTCATCCATGTTTAAACTTAACTGGGATAATGAGGCTCCCCAAATCACCATTGAACGGATGTACGAACCCGCACACTGTCACGAGATTAATACCGAAAAAGTAGTGGACCGACCTTGGTTTCACGAAGTCAAAAGGTATCTCGAGGCTTAAGAATATCCTGAAGGAGCTTCAGTCAATGATAAAAAGTTCTTAAGGAGATTCTCAGCTAAGTTCTTCCTGAGCAATGGTATCCTATACAAGCGCAATCATGATTGCATTCTGCTCTGTTGTATGGACAAGATTAAAGCTGAACAGATCATGGCTGAACTGCACAATGGTACCTTTGGCACCCACTCTAGCGGGCATATGATGGCTAAGAAGATTCTAAGGGCAGGCTATTACTGGTATACCATGGAAACAAACTGCTATCAGTATTCCAGAACTTGTCACAAATGTCAGATTTATGCGGACAAGGTACATATACCTCCAGTTCCTCTCAACGTCTTAACAGCTCCTTGGCCATTCGCCATGTGGGGAATCGACATGATTGGAGAGATCAAGCCTACGGCATCCAATGGACACCGTTTCATTTTGGTGGCCATTGATTACTTCACAAAATGGGTCAAAGCAGCTTCCTTCGCATCCGTCACAAAGAATGTTGTCGCCCGCTTCATCAAGCAGAACCTCATTTGTCGGTACGGTATCCCCGAAAGGATCATCACCGATAACGGTACAAACCTTAACAATACTATGGTCACCGCCTTGTGCGAGCAGTTCAAGATTCAACATCACAATTCATCTCCCTATCGGCCAAAGATGAACGATGTTGTCGAATCTGCGAACAAAAATATCAAGAAGATCATATAAAAGATGACAGTCACCTACAAAGACTGGCATGAGATGTTACCGTTTACTCTCCACGGGTACCGTACCAGGGCTCGCACTTCAACTGGGGCAACACCTTATTCCTTGGTATATAGCATGGAAGTTGTTTTACCTGTCGAGGTTCAGATTCCCTCCTTGAGAATCATGAAGGATGCTGGTTTGAGTGAAGATGATTGGATCCAAACCCGGCTTGATCAGTTAAACTTGATTGACGAGAAGAGACTTACTATTGTTTGCCACAGTCATACGTATCAAAAACGGATGATCAAAGCTTTCAACAAGAAAGTCAGGTGCCAAGTGTATCAAGTTGGAGATCTTGTGATCAAGCGCATCATCTTGCCGCAAAGTGATCCCAGGGGCAAGTGGACTCCTACCTACGAAGGACCATTTATGATCAAGAATATCTTTTCTGGTGGGGCAATGATTTTAACCACCATGGACGGCGAAGATCTGCCGCACCCTGCGAACGCAGACATAGTCAAAAGATACTACGCATAAGAGAGCCACTAGGTTTATACACCTAGGCAAAACAAGGGCATCCCGATGAATCGAAAACCCGAAAGGGAGGTTCAGGCAAAAATTAGGGATAAAATAAAAAAATCTGTACACCCGACAAGTTGAAAACCTGAAAGGGCGACTTGGGCAAAAAAGGGTTTCCCGATGGACTGAAAACCCGAAAGGGAGGTCCAGGCAAAAGTTAGGGAATTAAAGCGTATGACTATGTCTCGTTGGATTACTTTAAAGACAATCTCTTCATAGACAAACTCTGAGGCTTCTGATCAATTCAATCATCTTCGGACGAAGCAACGAATGGACAAGATATTCAGAGTTACGAAGGCTATAGCAAAATGGGAACCCCATGGGATTTTTACACTCATCCATCTTTCTTCGTATAAATTTTTCTCATTTTTTATGACACCATCCTCTTACTAGGATGTCTGTCTCCTCTGTACAAAACACTTATTCAAAGTAAATACAAAAGATGTCTCTTTCGAAGTACAGAAAACTATTTGCCTTTTTCTTTACACTTGTGTTTTATTTGCAAAAACGTCCAATGATTCATTAATGAACATATGCATTTGAACATAATTACCGTTTACAAATAAACATGGTTGAAAAAGAGTAATTAATGACAGGTAGAAAGATTAGGAAAACGTCTTTAGGCTATTCCATGAGCAATCTCTACAACGTGTCATTAAGATCCCCCAGTGGAGCCAAAACTTTGAACTACAGGTCCCCAACAGAGATGAGACTACCAACTACCAATCCCCAGCAGAGCTGAAACTTCCAACCCACAGCAGAAATTATATAGTTTCTCCAGGTTTCCCCAGCAAGTTGTCTTGAAGCCTGAAAGTCAACCAGTTAATGGTTAACTTTTTGTTTCTCCCCAACCTAGGGTAACTCCCCAGTAAAGTGGCATACAACCCAAACTCCTGAACCCCTCAGCGGAATTAAGCTTTTCCCCACAGAGCTTTCATTACAGGATAAACTTTTTCCCACAGAGTTTTATTGCTTCTCAACAGAACAAAGACTCCCGTCAGTGAATCCCCCAGTAAAAGTCATTAAAATTCTCTGGATTCCCCAAGCAGATTCCTCAAGAAGTATATGGCATTATTCTCACAGCAGGAATCCTCAGCAGTCAAGGGTTTATTTCCCCCCGGCGGCAGTCAAGGATTTATTTTCCTCAACAATACAACAAATCAGCTTACATGCACATACATTACATCATAAACATGGATAAAACACATTTATTGCATCATACATTTCATGCAACATAATTTTGTGTTTCATCTAACGTTTTACCCTTTTCAGGATAAGGTTAACAACTATCTTTAACAAAATATCCACATATTACTGATACAGTCCAGATATGCTCCAAACATGGAAGCCATTCTGTCACTCATTCAAATCTCAACTTCAGATACAGTACAAATACACTCTAGACACGGAAGTCATTCTGATACTTAATCGAATTCGAAGTCAAGATACAGTACAGATACGCTCTAGACATGGATGCCATTTTGTCACTCTTTCAGACTTCAACAATCAGATACAGATTAGATACGCTTCAGATACGGAAGCCATTCTATTTCTCATTCAGATTCAACTATCAATTTCAAGTCCAGATACACTCCAGACACGGAAGTCATTATGTCACTTATTCAGATCCCAGTTACAGTATAGATACACTCCAGACACGGAAGTCATTATGTCGCTCATTCAGATTCCAAGTACAAATACAGTTCAGATATGTTTCAAATACGGACACCATTCTGATGCTTATTGTTGTACCCCAAAATTTGCCCTCCCATAATCTTCAAAGTTTTGACAAGCATCACCTCAAATGGTTCAAAGTCTACTCAAGGGCTACCCAGTCAACCATCCTCCTAAGCCAGTCAAACTAGGGTTTTTGGTTCCTGCAAGGAAGTTGAGGTTTTCAAGGGCTCAATCAAGTCCCATATGCTCATACACATTGTCAAGCATCTACATGTCAAGTTTCAAGGCTCACAAGGTCAAGTTGCACAGTCAAAAACCCTAATTGCTCCACAGTCAACTGCAGGGGCAAAATGGTCATTTGGCAGTCAAAAGTCAAATTTTTTGGTCAACATCTTATTTTGAAGCCACAATCATAATTTTATCAAGTCTTGATCATGATTTCACAAGAATGGCTCAAAAATCATCAAGGTGTCAAAAGTTTCTATTTTTGGACAGTTGAAAAGTCAATTGTAACTTGACCAAGGCATAACTTTTTCATGGTTCATCAGAAAAATCCCATCCAATGCTCATTTTGAAGGGGGTGACATTTCCTACAACTCATCTTCACATTCCAAGTCCAAGAAATGCTCTCACAAAAAGTTATCAATTTCAACATTATAGGTCATTTTCAAAAGTCAACAAAAAGGGACTTTAAGTCAAAGACCATAACTTGAGATTGGTAAATCAAAATGACATGGGACCAAAGACATTGGTTAGAGGACTTCAAGACCTTTCCAAAATGTCCAAGAACATGATCAAAGCTTAAAAATCGAGCAAGATATGCATTGGAGATGTTGGGAAAATTTTGTAAAATGGCCAAAATCATTTATCCTTGAAATTTCGTTTTGACAAAAGGGGCCCACTTTTTCCATTTGAAACAGCTTGACCATGCTTCCCACGTGTCCCACATTTTATTTCAAATTTTAAAATTAATTTTTTCATTTTTATTTGATTTTATTGGATTTAATTCATTTTAAATCCTTTAAAATCAAATAAAAATCAAGAAGGTTAATTAAGGGGGATATTTGGTCTTGATTAGCTTTGAATCATCATTATACAACATCCCAAATTCGTTTCAAGGCCTAATCAAGCAAGAATTCAAAATTTGTACAAAGATGGAAAGTTTGTTAATAGAGGTTTATGGCAAAATCCTAAGTATGAATGCAAGGCTTCAAGGCCCTTAATTCCAATTGAAATACATTACATAATGCATATGCAAGTGATCAAAAAAAGAGAGAACACAACCTAGAGAACTCTCTAAAACGAAAAAAACAAAAAAATTCCACAAAAAACCTCATAATCTCTTATACAAAATCCTGTACGGAGGCCACTCGATGGAAACCCCCACTTTTCTTCTTGTTGCACTGTAAATTCACTTTTCACGTGCAATTTCCCATGAACCAACTTTAACAAAAATCTCATCAACCAAAACAGAAACCTTACACAAGCTCATGTTCATACCGTTGACACAAGCTCAAAACTGATGCATCCACAAATCATCATCCTCTTGACAGCACCACAACAACATCATTGAGTCATGATAAAGCAACACAAAATTCTAACATTTTCAATTTCATTTATTCTATTTAATTTTCTTTTTGATTGTTTGAACTTTATCCATAAAATTCTTTGTGAAGATCAGGACTGGAATTTGGCTCTCTGAATCAGAAACAGAAGAACGAGAAGCGTCCAAATCGCAGTTCCGCCGCGCAACCGCGGACTCAACCGCCGCTTCCAGATCCGCTTCTGCCATGACTTCGTGCTCCCTCCTAAATTGGGTCAACACCCCCATGGTTTGCATCACCTTTCATTTTTCCATTTTTCTTTTCTTCTTTTTATTTTAATTGTTTTTCTTTTGTTTTATTTAATTCACCAAAATTAATCTTAATAATAACACAAAACCAAAAAATCAGAAATCATTAAAAAATAAAAATATGTTTTATTTAATTTTTTTAATTCTTTAAATAGTTTTTGTAAATAAATTCCAATAAAACAATTAGTTTAAATTTAGGTTTTTAACTTTAATGTCTTTTTCTAAAATAATTATAAAAAAAACATAAAAATTAGGTTATTAGTATCTTTATTCTTTTCTCAATAAATAACTTTTTCTTCTTATTATTAATATTAATTAATTTTGTAAATAAATATGGCATTTAATTAATTAGGATAAATTAGGTTAAAACTTAAACATTTTTTTAATTAAAAACAAATTTAGAACTAGGCTTTTATTTTAATTTCTAATTTCAATTAACTTTCTTTATTTCATAAAATACCAAAAAAACATAAAAATAATCTCTTTTCTTTATTTAATCATTAATTAATTTATAATTTCTATTTAATTTCTTTAAAGGGTCCAACGCCCTCGCACTCTCGATTCTTATTTCTTTTCGCATTTATTTTTATTTCTTTTGTGGATATAATGTATTTGCCCCAAAGCCTTGTAATAGATAATTAGGACATTTACTTTCCGCACTTTTATTCAAATCGGGTCTTGGTTTAATTTGGCGATGTAGACCTGCGCCTTGTAATAGCGTAGGACCTTTATTTTCCGCATTTTTATTTTCCGCACCCTTTTAACTGCTAATCACATGAAAGAATGAATGCCCAAATAAAATCAAAGCGTAGCTCACCCAATGCATGACAAGACAAATAATAACTGAAAATGACACACAATTCACACACCACTCTTAGGGTACGCCTCATTGTTGCCTTGCCCCTCGAAACGTGGTCGTCGAGTACATGACGTCTTAGTAAGTCCTTATGTCCATGAACATGACATAAGGGTAGCTTCTAAGGTGTCCTACTGTTGGTCTGGTGATCACACTGTTGCCTTGCCCCTCGAAATGTGGTCGTCGAGTACAAGACGTCTTAGTGAGTCCTTATGTTCGATTGATCTAGTTGCCTCGAAATGGTTGCCTCGAAACAAGTTGCCTCGAAACGGTTGCCTCGGAATAAAAAGATCAATGGCATAAGGGTAGCTTCTAAGGTATCTTACTATTGCTCGGTGACCACACTGTCCCTACAAACGAATTGACCCGAACACCTCCAACGGTGGTGCTACCTACCTCTCAATGGTGGGATGACACTACCTTAAGGACATTTACACAGCCTAATTCCTTAGGGTAGGTAGATGACTCATAGATACTTGCTCTAATTCAAAACAAATCAAAACTTCTTTTCACACCGACACTTTCAAAAAAGCTTTCAAAAACAACTTTTCAAACACTCTTGAGGACTGATACAAGAGTCGATCTGAAACTTTAAACGAAACTTTTTCAAACCCACTCACGATTGAAAAGCAAACAAACATTTTGAAAACACAAATGAGCAAGTATCTAAGAGCCCATGGATAACCATGGATAGAAAGGGTGCTAACACCTTCCCTTTCTATAAATCTACCTCCCGAACCGAGAGCTAATCTCATAAGGAATTTTTCTGTGCTTTTGTCCTTTCCATATTGGAGAAAATAAAAGATGGTGGCGACTCTTGCTTCCGCGACATTTCGCGAACCAGCGTTAAACAGTCAGTTCCAGATCCACCGATCACAGAACTGGCGACTCTGCTGGGGAGTACTTATAAAAGTGAGGTGTACCTTAGGACTAAGATCACTGTGTTTTCAATTGCTTTGACTTGTTTGCTTTATTATTGTGGGATTGTCTTGGGAGTTCTATAGATCCTAACCCGGATCTGGGGATACCTTCTTAGAAAGTAGCAACAAGGCTGTGAGGGAACTGTGTGGGGTATACCGACATGGTTGAAACAGTCTGCTACGTTGATGTGGCACTTTGGTGTGTACCGGTAACCCTTGAGTTCAGTCAAGGAGAGTACGGGGCTTCCATGTGGTGTCGTGAAGCATCAACTGACCTTAGGAACCTTAATTGAACTATCTTGGCCTCTTTAGGGTAGTGAGATAACTGACTTTGGTGCAGTCCGAGGTTGGTTGATACTCGTTACTACACTCAATTGAGGGTTGCTTTCCTGGAATATTTCGGTCGCCAGTTTAGTGGCTAAATCGAAACGATGAACAACGAAAGCAATCCAGTGATATTGGGACCCTTAGAACCCGGTTACTTTTGATAGGACAGGTATGAACCAACAAACTGAAAGAGGGTAATACCTAAACTTCATGCTGGCCTAAACTCTAAGGGCTGTCTTGTGTGACTTGTGTGCCTTCCAACTTGACTACTTGCATGCTTGTTATCTGACACTTGAGTTTCTTGTAGGTTTTGTTTATAGTCCTTAATTGGGACTCATAACAGGGTTTACTGAGTTTCTTGCAGGTTTTGGTTTATAGTCCTTAATTGGGACTCATAACAGGGTTTATCTACATTACCCCATGCATAGCATAACATCATACCATTGCGTACATCCTACATAAGGACTAATCCATTTCAAGGATCTCAAGGGCTTGTGATGCAGGTCATGATGAACCAACTGTCCAGCAAGGGGCAAAAGGGGATTTATTCTCCTCTAGACAAGGTTGTCAAGGGCTATGACCCACTTGATATGGTGAGCCTTGACCCTTGAAGAAGGATTCTCAGCAACGTGGAGTTCCTTCAATCAAGCTACAAATTCAAATGCTAACAATCTTCTTGTTTACCCTGCGAGGTCCTTGAAAACATTGCATACATATCATACATATCGTTGCATTACAGGTACCCTCTTGACAGGTCACTCACCATCTTCGCTGTTTATTTCAGCAATGGCTTTCCAACCGGACAACCAAGATCTTCGGGCTCAGAATGCCCAACTGCAAGAAATGTTCTTGAACCTATCCCAGGGGCAAGAAGAAATAAAGGCTCTCCTCACAAGGAACTTGACCTTAGGGAATGCAGGGGGCATCAGGAACGATCAGCTGGAAGGGCTACAAATTGAGTTGGCAACCATGAAGATCCAAATGATGGGGCAGTTGATGGGCCAAATGACTCTCATTCAGGACTTAACTCAAAAACAAGAAGAGCTCAGGGTCCTCATCACCAAGCTGCTTCCAAATGATCAAGTAGCTCCAACAACTAGGGTTGAAGTCCCAGTCATCATTCAACCATAGACGGGGCGAGAAGACAAGGGAAAATCTCCTCAACCTGCTTCAGGGTCACGAGCCCAGCCTCAACGGGGTAGTCAGCGTAAATGATATGCGCCTGGAAGACATTTCTCGGAGACTGATATACCATCATCCTTCATACTGAAGCACTTGCTGGAGGTTAAACTGATCACTCTAAAGGACCCTCCTCAGAACCCGAATATGACACCTTCAAGGTATAACCCCAACACCCGCTGCGCTTACCATTCTGACAGCCCGGGGCATGCTACAGATGACTGCTGCACTCTGAAAAACAAGATCCAAGACTTGATTGAAGAAGGGGTGATAGAGTTCATGCCGGATGGCGAGATGAAAATCTTCCGCTGAGAATTCTCCATTTGAGATGACTAGCTCAAACTAGAAAATTTTTGTTCATTAGAATTTTTTGAGTTGTAATTCTCTTTTGATTGTTCAAACATTTATTCATTGTTAAACATTGTTATTTCATTAATGCATCGCATATGTCTATTTTGAAGCAATATATTCGCATTTACTATGCTTAAAACTGTTTTCATATTTTTGTGATGTTCAACGCTCGGTTAACAATTCTAAGCCTCTTGAGGGAGGATGACGAAAACGATACCATGATCTTTACAGTATGCTTTTGAACAGACCCCGCTGATGAGGTACAGGCATTGTTTTAATTCCTAAACACTGGAGTTATAAGGAAGATAATCCCTCGTCAACCCCTCTGAGCCAAAGAAGTAGGAGTTTTTCTTTTCGAAATTTAAAACCCTTAATCATAACCGGGGGCAGGGTAGTCTCTCAGTTGATCCAAGTGCATAACGAATGGCACCAAAGAGGTCCTTACAAAACAAAAGACAATGATGGTTCCGAATAATCATAAAGACAGGCAGTCATTACTTCTCAAAATAAAAAAAGCCCATTAAGTCAAAACCTGTGAAAGAGACTTACAAAACTGGGGCATCCCGCTGACTGTAATCACAAAGAAACAGTTCAGGCAAAAAACAGGGATAACGAAATCAAAAAAAAAGGGAAAGAGGTCATACAAACCCTCAACAAAAACATGACTGCCTATTCAGAATAAATCATCAATATCTGAACCATCATTGGAACGTCAGGGCAAAGACTCAAACAAGGTCTAACACACGATCAACTGAGCCTAGGTTTGAAGAACATCACGAAGAGCGGGTGGGTACAAATAATTTGAGCCTTTATCCTTTGTTTCTTAAACCGTGAACCAAGGCCACGCTACAACCCTTAAAAGTACTAGCTGAAGCACGGGTTAGTTCGAAAGCATACTGTTACGAAAGGTATCCTGACTCCTTAAGGCTTGTGGTAAAATAACGAGTTGACACCACAGTTTACAAAACTTGCTTGTTGTACTAAAAATTCATTTTCAAAAACTTCAAGACAGACATAAGCTTTGCATTTCTAATATAACATTGCTTGCATATGACTAGTTGTTTGAACAGCAGAGAAATTCGCATGACGAAAGTCTAATGAACAAGAGTATCTCCAATCAAGGGGCATGGCATGATTATTGTCCATCATCTGGGGCAGTCAAGTCAAGATTCGGAGAATCTCTAAAAGACCAAATAGCCTGGGGCAAATCTCCGCCTGGGTCACTTAGGGCACTCCAGCAACGAATCTTGCCTGATTAAACATCTTCTGGGGTATGACAAAACATTTCTAACAGGGGCAACTCCCTATATTCTGAGAGCATGGACATAGTCAAAAAAAATACTATGCCTAATCAAAGACCCGCTAGGTTGACACACCTAGGCAAAAATAAGGGCTTCCCGGCAAACCAAAAAGGTTCGGGCAAAAATAAGGGATGAAAAGAAAAAATCTGTACACCCGGCAAGTCGAAAACCTGAAAAGGCGGCTTGGGCAAAAATGGGTATCCCGGTGGACTGAAAACCCGAAAGGGCGGTCCAGGCAAAAATTAGGGATTTAAGCGTACGACTATGTCCCGCCATCTAATCACCTGTCTACCAGAAGATTTGTCAACTACCCCCACAGGTGCCTTCTCCCACTGAAACAGGGGCAATAATGAGTCGTCTTAGCGATCTAATTGTTTTGTCCACCAAGGTACTAAGATAGGTTCAGCTGAAGGATGCGACCAAGATCTCTAGACTCCCCAGAGAGTGAGCCATCAAGGCAATGCACTCTCCCCAAGCAAAGTTATACTGTCAGCCTTGAGGAAGTTGGGTATTCTCCAGCAGATCTCAACATTTCCCAGCACAACACACGAATATTCTTAACAAGCATCCCCGGCAGTCTTGATCTAAGATTGTTCCCCGACGGTATACCAGACATTCAGCGGAGCCACTTCCCTAATACATCTCAAAGTTTCCCCAGGAGAGTCCAGCATAGTTCAAGATTTCCCCGGGAAAGTTTGAATCCATCTCCCCAGCAGTAAGCTTGTTCCCCAGTAGATTCTGGAAGCTTATCCCCTACAGAGCACGAACGTGTCCCCCGGCTTTATTCAAAGGTTATTTCCCTACCAGGATATAATTGGGTTATCCTCAGCCAAAAGCCACAGAAAGATCGTCGTCGACAAGGTCTTCTTATCCCCAGCGAAGTCTATTAACACTCCCAACATAACAACGGTATCCCCAGCAAAGTTACCATCAACATCTCAACAGCATACCTCTCCCCCCACAGAGTACTGTTCCCCAGCAAGGTAGCTAGAGTAATTTTTCCCCGCAGAGTAATCTATTCGCCAAGTTTATTCCCCAACGGAGTTATCTTCTCCTACCGGTATTCTTGCAACATCAGCCCAGGATAAGCTCCCGGCATTCGTCAAGGATTTATTTTCCTAGACAAAAATACATTCGCAAACATCACATTTTCATACATGATATAAACATCACATTCTACAATCCCATTGGTTATAAACGTCATGACACCGCGCATTCCATGCACCATGACATTGCATACAACTAATGTTTTGCCTTTTTCAGGAAAGGTCAATACAAAGATGATTACTATCAACTATCGCAATCCCAGATTCGATTCCTGTATCTAGCCAGGGCATGTCTGTAAGCGATTGATTGTGGATTCGATACCTGCATCCGGCCAGGGCATGTCTACGTTAAAAAGATTAAAGAGATAGCTTGGAAATGCTCCAGATATGGATGCTGTTCTTTTGCTTATTCAAAATTCCTTTCTAGATATGGTTCAGATGTGACCCAGGCATGGCGACGTTCTGATACTTATTCCAGATTTCTTCTCAGATATAACTTAGAGATGCTCCGGGCATGGAGGCTACTCTGTTGTTTATTCAGAGATCACCTTTCTAGATATGGTTCAGATGTGACCAAGGCATGGCGACGTTCTGATACTTATTCCAGATTTCTTCTCAGATATAACTTAGAGATGCTCCGGGCACGGAGGCTATTCTGTTGTTTATTCAGAGATCACCTTTCTAGATATGGTTCAGATGTGACCCAGGCATGGCGACATTCTGATACTTATTCCAGATTTCTTCTTAGATATAACTTAGAGATGCTCCGGGCACAGAGGCTGTTCTGTTGTTTATTCAGAGATCACCTTTCTAGATATGGTTCAGATGTGACCCAGGCATGGCGACGTTCTGATACTTATTCCAGATTTCTTCTCAGATATAACTTAGAGATGCTCCGGGCACGGAGGCTGTTCTGTTGTTTATTCAGAGATCACCTTTCTAGATATGGTTCAGATGTGACCCAGGCATGGCGACGTTCTGATACTTATTCCAGATTTCTTCTCAGATATAACTTAGAGATGCTCCGGGCATGGAGGTTGTTCTGTTGTTTATTCAGAGATTACCTTTCTAGATATGGTTCAGATGTGACCCAGGCATGGCGACGTTCTGATACTTATTCCAGATTTCTTCTCAGATATAACTTAGAGATGCTCCGGGCACGGAGGCTGTTCTGTTGTTTATTCAGAGATCACCTTTCTAGATATGGTTCAGATGTGACCCAGGCATGGCGACGTTCTGATACTTATTCCAGATTTCTTCTCAGATATAACTTAGAGATGCTCCGGGCACGGAGGCTGTTCTGTTGTTTATTCAGAGATCACCTTTCTAGATATGGTTCAGATGTGACCCAGGCATGGCGACGTTCTGATACTTATTCCAGATTTCTTCTCAGATATAACTTAGAGATGCTCCGGGCACGGAGGCTGTTCTGTTGTTTATTCAGAGATCACCTTTCTAGATATGGTTCAGATGTGACCCAGGCATGGCGACGTTCTGATACTTATTCCAGATTTCTTCTTAGATATAACTTAGAGATGCTCCGGACACGGAAGCTGTTCTGTTGTTTATTCAGAGATCACCTTTCTAGATATGTGTGATCGGTGGATCTGGAACTGACTGTTTAACGCTGGTTCGCGAAATGTCGCGGTAAGCAAGAGTCGCCACCGTCTTTTATTTTCTCCAAATGGAAAGGACAAAAGCACAGAAAAATTCCTTAAAGAGATTGCTCTCGGTTCGGGAGGTAGATTATAGAAAGGGAAGGTATTAGCACCCTTTCTATCCATGGTTATCCATGGGCTCTTAGATACTTGCTCATTTGTGTTTTCAAAAATGGTTTGTTTGCTTTTCAATTGTGGGTTTTAAAAAAAGTTTCTTTGAAAATTTCAGTTCGACTCTTGTATCGGTCCTCAAGAGTGTTTGAAAAATTGCTTTCGAAAGCTTTTTGAAAAGGTGTCGGTGTGAAAAGTATTTTTTTGATTTGTTTTGAAATTAGAGCAAGTATCTAGAGTCGTCTACCTACCCTAAGGAATTCGTCTGTGTAAATGTCCTTTAAAGTAGTGCCATCCCACCATTGAGAGGTAGGTAGCACCACCGTTGGAGGTGTTCGGGTCAATTCGAGGTTCGGGACATGGTGATCACCAGAGCAATGGGAAGATACCTTAGAAGCTACCCTCATGCCAGGTTCCCGGATCATGAGGACTTACTAAGACATCCTCTACTCGACGATCACCTTTCGAGGCAAGGCAACAGTGAGGCGTACCCTAGGGGTGGTGTGTGATTCGTGTGTCAGATTCAGATATTTCATCTTATCATGTTATTAGTGATCTATGCGCTTGTTTTTATTTTTGTCCATTCATTCTTGCATGCATTTGTTAACAGTTAAAAATTGCGAGAAAGATAAAATTCTAAACTATTACAAAAGGCGCGGGTCCAAATCGCCAAAATTTCCAGGACCCGATTTGACAGAAAATAAAGAAGTAAAGTGCGAGAAATAAAATGTCCGAGTTTACAAGGCTTTGGGAGAATTACATTAATATTATAAGAAATAAAATAAAATGTGCGAATTGGAATTAAAATTGGAAGCGAGGGCGTTGGACCCTTTTTAATGAAATTAAATTAAATGATTAAACTAATGAAATTAAAGAGAAAAAAGAAATTATTATATTTTTTTTTGAGTTTTTGGTATTTATGTTTTTTATGTATTTTTATGAGAAAGATTAAATGAAATTAAAATATTAACCCTAATTCTAATTTTTTTTATTTATTAAGAAAAACATGTTAAAATTAAACCTAAAATTAATCTAATTATTTACATGCAATTTTGATTTATAAAAATAAAGAATTAATTATTAGTGAAATTTATTTACAAAAAATATTAATTAAATAAATATATTTTGATTTTTATGACTTTTCTGTTTTTTACTATTTTTTATATTTTATGAAAATAAGTTAAATTAAAGGAATTAATTAAAAAAAGAAATAATTGAAATAAATAAAATAAGGAAAAGAAAGAAAATACAATACCTGGGGGGTTTCTGTCCCCTTTTTGGAGGTGAATTGGAGTGGTTTGACCATTTGTGTTCTGGCCTCATCATGCATAAGTTGTTCTACTTTGGCCATTTGGCTTTTGGCTTTTGGCCATTTGCGTTTTGGCCTCAACGTTCCTTAATCTTTTCAGGATGTCTGTCTCGCCATGTATTGGTGTCATGTGTAAAATGTTCTGTTTTTGCCATTTGGCTTTTGGCTTTTGACTTTTGGCTTTTGGCCTTTTGGCTTTTGGCCTCAACGTCCCTTAATGAACCTGCATGAGATCCTGTTTAAATCTGCAGTGTTGAATCTCATGAAAATATTAAATAAAATCATAAAATGCAAATAAAGCCAATATATGAAGAAATTTAATGTTTAGGCACAATATGACATGTATGAATGATTATACCCTTTTGATCATGGAGATCAAATCAATCTTACCCTTACTGGAAAATCAGTGGCCTGAATGCTTTTATGCCTTACTGGAAAATTAGGATCATGGAGATCAAGCCAGCCTTACCCTTACTGAAGAAGTAGTGAGGTATTGGTTTGTAACTGTGATGACTTGTTTGTAGTGAGAGAGGGATTTGTAATAAGGATTTCAAGGTTTTAGGGTTCTTGAAAGAGTTTGATATTCTAACAGTGTTGTGCCAAGATTTTTTCTCTCTTTTTCTCTTCCCTGGTTTGTGTGAAAAGAAGGTGATTATATAATGGAAATTAGGGTAAAGCAAATGGGCTTTGAATGTGCAATTGGGCCTCCAATATTCACTTGAATTCGTCACTTTCCAGGCTAAATCGCAGGGACTTAAGTGCATTTTTTGAAGTTGAAATGTGAAAACAAAATGTAGCCGACATCGAGAACTAACTCCTGTCCGAAAATCGACTCAATCGGATAAACGGTGAATTAGTTATGAATTTTTGAAGTTTCAGCTCAGACAAACTTATTTTGGGCTCCAGTGTCGACTCTGATACGTTCTTCAATAAAAAACTGGTATTGATCGGAGCATAATCCGGTCTCGACTTTTGAAGCAAAGTTGTAGATCTATGAGTCAGGGACCTTGTGTAAAAATATGAGCCCAATCCGATAAAAATTGACCGAGTTATGAATTTTCGAAGTTTCGGCCCAGATGAAATAATATTCAGCATTTAGGATTTTCAGCATGTCACGAACTCTGAGCAAAAAACGAAGGTCTTTTGAATACCGTTTGAACTCAATACCTTCCGTGAAAATGTAGCCAACTCAATTTGTGAAATTTTGGCACCGGAACCAGCTCGATACGATGAAAATCGACCAAGTTATGATTTTTTGAACATGACGCAAATAAACTTCTGTCACAAATTTTCTTGCACGAAAATACTTGATAAATCCACATTTTTGAAGACCTTCTGATCGAAATTGGCTTCCAGCCGTGAGAGATGAAAACGTAGATAATGTCAAGACAGAATTTTGGCCACCGGAACGGGTTCAAAACGAGTCACGATCTTCAAGTTATGAATTTTTTAGCGCGTAAAAACTGCACTTTCAGCACACTTTTTCACTATATTTCTTCAAGAAAACTCACACATTCGGATACCTTCTTTAAAGAATTGACTCTTGAGCCGAACCTGAATTTGAGAATACGTTATCAGAGATATCTTGGCGAAAGAATACCTGAATATGACGCGCCAGGTTGGACTTGTGAATTTTTCTTGAAATGTTTTGAGAAATATGGGAGGGCAAATTTTGGGGTACAACAGTTGCCCCTGTTCAATCTTCTTAAACCTGAGGATACAGATTGGCTGACGTGCCTTTCGTAATCTGAAGGTGGAAGATGATTGAACACTAGAGTGTCCAGAAATTTGCGCTCACATAGTAGCAGTGTAATGATGGGAATGAGCTTATAGATGCCATTTGGAGATTGATGGATAGGATGATGGGCTTATAGATGTCATGCTGAGAGATGCTGGAAGATGGTGGATGGGCTTATAGATTCCATCTGGATGTTGATCGCGTAAGAGATTCCTTAGCGAGAACTTGCGTACCTGCAAAAGAAAAAGATTACCTGACCCGTTACAGGAGCTGGTCTTCAGACTCTTTGTAGATGTGTCCTGACTGGTTACAGGAGCTGGATCTGGAGCTTCAAACGATGATGAATGAACCAGGGATGGTTACTACCTCAACAGGAACGGTGAGAGAACCTTGGATGACTTTAACCTTAATAGCAATCTTTGAGAAAATCTTGGGATGATTACTACCTCCGCAGTATCGGGGAGAGAACCATAGGCGACTACAACCTCAACAACAATCATTGAGAGAATCTTGGATAACTTCAACTTCAACAGCAATCGTTGAGCGAATCTTGGGATTACCACCTCCGCAGTATCGGGGAGAGAACCATAGGCGACTACAACCTCAATAGCAATCATTGAGAGAATCTTGGATAACTTCACTTCAACAACAATCATTGAGCGAAATCTGGGATTACCACCTCCGCAGTATCGGGGAGAGAACCATAGGCGACTACAACCTCAATAGCAATCATTGAGAGAATCTTGGATAACTTCACTTCAACAGCAATCATTGAGCGAAATCTGGGATTACCACCTCCGCAGTATCGGGGAGAGAACCATAGGCAATTACCACCTCACACTCACCGTCGGAGAGGGAAACATCTGAAAAAGGACTTACCACCTCACTCGCCGTTGGAGAGGGAACCATCTGGAGACTATCACCTCACACTCACCGTCGGAGAGGGAAACATCTGAAAAAGGACTTACCACCTCACTCGCCGTTGGAGAGGGAACCATAGGAGACTATCACCTCACACTCACCGTCGGAGAGGGAAACATCTGAAAAAGGACTTACCACCTCACTCGCCGTTGGAGAGGGAACCATAGGAGATTATCACCTCACTCACCGTCGGAGAGGGAACCATCTGAAAAGGAATTATCACCTCACTCACCGTCGGAGAGGGAACCATTTGAAAAGGAATTATCACCTCACTCACCGTCGGAGAGGGAACCATAGGAATTTATAATCTGATAACTTCTACCGAGTCTTTATCAGAAAAATCTGTTAGGAGTCGATTTAGCTGGACTAGGGAAGGCCTTGGACTGGATAAGAAATCTTTTGAGTCGATTAACTGAACCGGTCTAGGTCTTGAAATATGATGGAGAATTTTAACTGTATCTTTCCTGAAAGGTAAAGGTCGGTCATACGCAATGCATGATATGGACCAAGCAATGATGTCCTCAACATAAATGAGATTTGTATGATATGATGTGTCTATGCATGCTACAATGATGTATGTGATGTTTTATGTATGTTTTTGTCTAGGAAAGTGAATCCTTGACGGGTGCCGGGAAGTCGTATCCTGGGCTGATGTTGAAGAATAAGCTTTTGCTTCCGCTGGGGATGATAACTGCAAGAATACCGGTAGGAGAAGATGACTCCGTTGCGGAATAAACTTGGCAAATGGAAGATTCTGCGGGGGAGAAAAGATACTCTAGCGACCATGCTGGGAAGCAATACTCTGTGGGGAGAGAGATACTTTGCTGAGTCGTTGATGATAACTTCGCTGGGGATACCATGGTTGTGTTGGAAGTATTAATAGACTTTGCTGGGGATAGGAAGACTTCGTCGAGGATGCTCTCTCCGTGGCTTTTGGCTGAGGATAACCCAGTTATATCCTGGTAAGGAAATAACTCTTGAATAAAGTCGGGGGACGCGTTCGTGTTCTGCGAGGGATAAGCTTCCAGAATCTACTGGGGATAAGCTTACTGTTGGGGAGATGATTCAACTTTCCTGGGGAACTAGATTGGACTCTCTTGGGGAAGCTTTGAGCTGCATTTGGGGAGTGGCTCTGCTGAATGCCTGGTATACTGCCGGGGAACAATCTTTAGGTCAAGACTTCCGGGGATGCTTGTTAAGAATGTATATATGCTGCTGGGGAGTGCTGAGATCTGCGGGAGGATACCCAACTTCCTTAAGTTTGATAATAGCTTTGCTTGAGGAGAGTGTACTGGCTTGCTGGCTCACTCTCTGGGGAATTAGGATATCTGGTTATGTTCTTTAGCTAAACCAACCTTTATACTTTGATGGACAGGGCCATTAGATCGTTTGGACGACTCTTTATTGCCCCTGTTTCTGAGGTGGGAGAGGAAGACCTGTGAGGTGCTGATAGCCATTGATGGGCAAACCTTCTTCTGGTGGGCAGGTGACAAGATGACAGGACATAGTCGTACGCTTTGATCCCTAACTTTTGCCTGGACCGCCCTTTCGGGTTTTCAGTCCACCGGGATACCCATTTTTGCCCAAGCCGCCTTTTCAGGTTTTCGACTTGCCGGGTGTACAGATTTTTTTTTTCATCCCTCATTTTGCCCGAACCCTTTTGGTTCGCCGGGAAGCCCTTATTTTTTCCTAGGTGTGTCAACCTAGCGGGTTTTTGATTATGCATAGTATTTTTTTCCGACTATGTCTGTGCTTTCAGAATGTAAGGAGTTGCCCCTGTTAGAAGTGTTTTGTCATGCCACCAGAAGATGTTTAATCAGGCAAGATTCATTGTTGGAATGCCCCAAGTGATTCAGGCAGAGATTTTCCCCAAGCTATTTGGCCTTTGAGAGATTCTCCGAATCTTGATTGGATTGCCCCAGATGATGGACCATGCTCATACCATGCCCCTTGATTGGAAGTACTTCTGTTCATTAGGCATTCATCGTGCGAATTTCTCTGCTGTTCAAACAAAAAGTCATATGCAAACAAGGTTATGTTAAAGATGCAACGCTTATGTCTGTCTTGAAGATTTTAAAAATGCATTCTTTTCATAAAATAAGTGAATGTTTGTAAAACGTGATGTCAACTCCGTATTTACCGTAAGCCTTAAGGAGTCAGGATACCTTTCGTAACAGTATACTTTCGAACTAACCCATGCTTCAGCTAGGACTTTTGAGGGTTATAACGTAGCCTGGTTCACGGTTTAAGAAACAAAGGATAAAGGCTCAAATTATTTGTACCCACCCGCTCTTCGTGATGTTCTCCAAACCTAAACTCAGCTGACCGTGCGTTAGACCTTGTTTGAGTCTTTGTCCTGATGTTCCAATGATGGTTCAAATATTGATGATTTATTTTGAATAGGCAGTCATTTTTTTTGCTTTGGTTGAGGGTTCGTGAGACCTCTTTCTTGATTTTTGTTATCCCTTTCTTTTTTTGCCTGAACTGTTTCCTTTTTTGGAATTACAGTCAGCGGGATGCCCCAGTTTCATAAGTCCCTTTTATAGGTTTAGACTTCTTGGGCTTTTCATTTATGATTCTTGATAACGACTGCCTGTCTTTATGATTGTTCTGAACCATCACTGTCTTTTTTTTTTTTTTTTTTGCAAGGACCTCCTTGGTGCCATTCGTTATGCACTTGGATCAACTGAGAGAATTACCCTGCCCCAGGTTATGATTAAGGGTTCTGATTTTCGAAAATAAAAACTCCTACTTCTTTGGCTCAGAGGGGTTGACGAGGGATTATCTTCCTTATAACTCCAGTGTTTAGGATTTGAAACAATGCCTGTACCTCATCAGCGGGGTCCGTTCAAAAGCATACTGTAATGATCGTGGTATCGTTTTCGTCATCCTCCCTCAAGAGGCTTAGAATTAAAGAGAGTTGACATCAGAAAAAATATGAAAATAATTTGCGTTTAGCGAATACGAATATATTGATTCAAAATAGACATAAGCGATGCATTAATGTGATAACAATGTTTAACATGAATAAATGTTTGAACAATCAAAGAACAACACAACTTGAACATTCGAATGAACAAAAGTCTTTTCATCTCAGGGCTTGTCACTTCAAATGGTGAGCCTTGGAGGGATGGTAGAAAAATTCAGCCTGACCATCTTGTGTGAACTCCAGTGCTCCTTCATCAATAAGGTCCTGGATTTTGTTCTTCAGAGCCCAACACTCATTTGTATCATGTCCTGGACAGGCAGAGTGGTAGGCACACCTTTTATTGGGATCATAGACAGGAGATGCTGTGTTGGGGTTCCGGGGATGAGCCCTTAATGTGATCAGCCCTGCCTTCAACATTTGTTGTAGTGCTTGATCCAGCGACATGTTGATCTTGGTGAACTGCCTTTTAGGCTTGTCTGGCTGACGCTGGTGAAGTTGCTGCTGAATTTGTGACACTGGAGCCCTTTGAGGAGCTCTCCCTTTATCTCCTTGTCTCAAAGGTGGTTGAACGACGACTGGTTTTTTACCCTTAGACATTTGCCCCAGTTGGTTACCCTGAAGCAGTTGGTTGACGAGAACCCCGAGCTCACCTTGTCTTTGAGCTAATCCTTGAATGGCGGTCACCTGCCCCAGCATCTGGACTTTCAAGGCGTCCACCTCAACTTGCAGGTGTTTCAGCCTTTCATCCTCAGCACTGTTCTTGACAAAAGTCTCCATGAGAAGTGTCCTTAGCTCCTCCTGCCTCTTGGATAGACTCAGGAGGATTTCCCCGAACCGAGTCTCTTGAGCAAGAAGGTCCTGGTTATCTGGTTGGGAAGCCATTGCTGAAATAAACAGCGGGAAAGGTAAGTGACCTGCAACAAATATACCTGCAATGCAATGATATGTATGATATGCATGCAATGTTTTCAAGGACCTCGCGGGGTAGACAAGAAAAATTGTTAGAATTTGCATTTTGTAGCTTGATGGAAGGCACTGCATATTGTTGGGAGTCCTTCTTCAAGGGTCAAAGGCTCACCATATCCAGTGGGTCATAGCCCCTGACTTTAGTCATCATGTCTGGTTTTGATTTCCAAACAACCTTGATTAGGGGAACCTTCTTCAGGAGTCAAGGCTCACCATATCAAGTGGGTCATAGCCTCTGACAATCCTGGCTAGAGGAAAATAAATCCCCTGTGCCCCTTGTTGGACAGTTGGTTCATCATGACCTGCATCACAAGCCCTTGAGATCCTTGAAATGGATTAGGATGTATGCAATGGTATGATGTCCTGATGCATGGGGTAACATGGATAAACCCTGTTATGAGCCCTTATTAAGGACTGTGAACAAAAGCCTGCAAGAAACTCCGTACACTTTGTTATGAGTCCTAATTAAGGACTGCAAACCAAAACCTGCAAGAAAGTTAGTAAGCCCTGTCATGGGTCCCAATTAAGGACTAAAACAAAACCTGCAAGTAGTTCATGTGTCAGATAAAACATGCAAGTAGTCAAGTTGGAAGGCACACAAGTCACACAAGAGAAACCCTTAGAGTTCAGACCAGCATGGGGTCTGGGTATTACCCTCTTGAAGTTGGTGGGCTCAACCTGTCCTATTAGAAGTAACCGGGTTCTAAGGGTCCCAATATCATTGGATTGCTTTCATTGTTCATTGTTTCGATTTAGCCACTGAACTGGCGACCGAAATATTCCAAGAAAACAACCCTCAATTGAGTGTAGTATCGAGTATCAACCAACCTCGGACTGCACCAAAGTCAGTTATCTCACTACCCTAAAGAGGCCAAGATAGTTCAATTAAGGTTCCTAAGGTCTGTTGATGCTTCACGACACCACGTGGAGGCCCCGTACTCTCCTTGACTGAACTCAAGGGTTACCGGTACACACCAAAGTGCCACATCAACGTAGCAGACTGTTTCAACCATGTCGGTATACCCCGCACAGTTCCCTCACAGCTTTGTTGCTACTTTCTAAGAAGGTATCCCCCAGATCCGGGTTAGGATCTATAGAACTCCCAAGACAGTCCCACAATTTAAAGCAAGCAAAGCAATACAATTGAAAACACAGTTATGAACTAACCCTAAGGTACACCTCACTTTAAGTTTAAGTCCCCAGCAGAGTCGCCAATTCTGTGATCGGTGGATCTGGAACTGACTGTTTAACGCTGGTTCGCGAAATGTCGCGGTAAGCAAGAGTCGCCACCGTCTTTTATTTTCTCCAAATGGAAAGGACAAAAGCACAGAAAAATTCCTTAAAGAGATTGCTCTCGGTTCGGGAGGTAGATTATAGAAAGGGAAGGTATTAGCACCCTTTCTATCCATGGTTATCCATGGGCTCTTAGATACTTGCTCATTTGTGTTTTCAAAAATGGTTTGTTTGCTTTTCAATTGTGGGTTTTAAAAAAAGTTTCTTTGAAAATTTCAGTTCGACTCTTGTATCGGTCCTCAAGAGTGTTTGAAAAATTGCTTTCGAAAGCTTTTTGAAAAGGTGTCGGTGTGAAAAGTATTTTTTTGATTTGTTTTGAAATTAGAGCAAGTATCTAGAGTCGTCTACCTACCCTAAGGAATTCGTCTGTGTAAATGTCCTTTAAAGTAGTGCCATCCCACCATTGAGAGGTAGGTAGCACCACCGTTGGAGGTGTTCGGGTCAATTCGAGGTTCGGGACATGGTGATCACCAGAGCAATGGGAAGATACCTTAGAAGCTACCCTCATGCCAGGTTCCCGGATCATGAGGACTTACTAAGACATCCTCTACTCGACGATCACCTTTCGAGGCAAGGCAACAGTGAGGCGTACCCTAGGGGTGGTGTGTGATTCGTGTGTCAGATTCAGATATTTCATCTTATCATGTTATTAGTGATCTATGCGCTTGTTTTTATTTTTGTCCATTCATTCTTGCATGCATTTGTTAACAGTTAAAAATTGCGAGAAAGATAAAATTCTAAACTATTACAAAAGGCGCGGGTCCAAATCGCCAAAATTTCCAGGACCCGATTTGACAGAAAATAAAGAAGTAAAGTGCGAGAAATAAAATGTCCGAGTTTACAAGGCTTTGGGAGAATTACATTAATATTATAAGAAATAAAATAAAATGTGCGAATTGGAATTAAAATTGGAAGCGAGGGCGTTGGACCCTTTTTAATGAAATTAAATTAAATGATTAAACTAATGAAATTAAAGAGAAAAAAGAAATTATTATATTTTTTTTTGAGTTTTTGGTATTTATGTTTTTTATGTATTTTTATGAGAAAGATTAAATGAAATTAAAATATTAACCCTAATTCTAATTTTTTTTATTTATTAAGAAAAACATGTTAAAATTAAACCTAAAATTAATCTAATTATTTACATGCAATTTTGATTTATAAAAATAAAGAATTAATTATTAGTGAAATTTATTTACAAAAAATATTAATTAAATAAATATATTTTGATTTTTATGACTTTTCTGTTTTTTACTATTTTTTATATTTTATGAAAATAAGTTAAATTAAAGGAATTAATTAAAAAAAGAAATAATTGAAATAAATAAAATAAGGAAAAGAAAGAAAATACAATACCTGGGGGGTTTCTGTCCCCTTTTTGGAGGTGAATTGGAGTGGTTTGACCATTTGTGTTCTGGCCTCATCATGCATAAGTTGTTCTACTTTGGCCATTTGGCTTTTGGCTTTTGGCCATTTGCGTTTTGGCCTCAACGTTCCTTAATCTTTTCAGGATGTCTGTCTCGCCATGTATTGGTGTCATGTGTAAAATGTTCTGTTTTTGCCATTTGGCTTTTGGCTTTTGACTTTTGGCTTTTGGCCTTTTGGCTTTTGGCCTCAACGTCCCTTAATGAACCTGCATGAGATCCTGTTTAAATCTGCAGTGTTGAATCTCATGAAAATATTAAATAAAATCATAAAATGCAAATAAAGCCAATATATGAAGAAATTTAATGTTTAGGCACAATATGACATGTATGAATGATTATACCCTTTTGATCATGGAGATCAAATCAATCTTACCCTTACTGGAAAATCAGTGGCCTGAATGCTTTTATGCCTTACTGGAAAATTAGGATCATGGAGATCAAGCCAGCCTTACCCTTACTGAAGAAGTAGTGAGGTATTGGTTTGTAACTGTGATGACTTGTTTGTAGTGAGAGAGGGATTTGTAATAAGGATTTCAAGGTTTTAGGGTTCTTGAAAGAGTTTGATATTCTAACAGTGTTGTGCCAAGATTTTTTCTCTCTTTTTCTCTTCCCTGGTTTGTGTGAAAAGAAGGTGATTATATAATGGAAATTAGGGTAAAGCAAATGGGCTTTGAATGTGCAATTGGGCCTCCAATATTCACTTGAATTCGTCACTTTCCAGGCTAAATCGCAGGGACTTAAGTGCATTTTTTGAAGTTGAAATGTGAAAACAAAATGTAGCCGACATCGAGAACTAACTCCTGTCCGAAAATCGACTCAATCGGATAAACGGTGAATTAGTTATGAATTTTTGAAGTTTCAGCTCAGACAAACTTATTTTGGGCTCCAGTGTCGACTCTGATACGTTCTTCAATAAAAAACTGGTATTGATCGGAGCATAATCCGGTCTCGACTTTTGAAGCAAAGTTGTAGATCTATGAGTCAGGGACCTTGTGTAAAAATATGAGCCCAATCCGATAAAAATTGACCGAGTTATGAATTTTCGAAGTTTCGGCCCAGATGAAATAATATTCAGCATTTAGGATTTTCAGCATGTCACGCACTCTGAGCAAAAAACGAAGGTCTTTTGAATACCGTTTGAACTCAATACCTTCCGTGAAAATGTAGCCAACTCAATTTGTGAAATTTTGGCACCGGAACCAGCTCGATACGATGAAAATCGACCAAGTTATGATTTTTTGAACATGACGCAAATAAACTTCTGTCACAAATTTTCTTGCACGAAAATACTTGATAAATCCACATTTTTGAAGACCTTCTGATCGAAATTGGCTTCCAGCCGTGAGAGATGAAAACGTAGATAATGTCAAGACAGAATTTTGGCCACCGGAACGGGTTCAAAACGAGTCACGATCTTCAAGTTATGAATTTTTTAGCGCGTAAAAACTGCACTTTCAGCACACTTTTTCACTATATTTCTTCAAGAAAACTCACACATTCGGATACCTTCTTTAAAGAATTGACTCTTGAGCCGAACCTGAATTTGAGAATACGTTATCAGAGATATCTTGGCGAAAGAATACCTGAATATGACGCGCCAGGTTGGACTTGTGAATTTTTCTTGAAATGTTTTGAGAAATATGGGAGGGCAAATTTTGGGGTACAACAATATGGTTCAGATGTGACCCAGGCATGGCGACGTTCTGATACTTATTCCAGATTTCTTCTCAGATATAACATAGAGATGCTCCGGGCACGGAGGCTATTCTGTTGTTTATTCAGAGATCACCTTTCTAGATATGGTTCAGATGTGACCCAAGCATGGCGACATTCTGATACTTATTCCAGATTTCTTCTCAGATATAACTTAGAGATGCTCCGGGCACGGAGGCTGTTCTGTTGTTTATTCAGAGATCACCTTTCTAGATATGGTTCAGATGTGACCCAGGCATGGCGACGTTCTGATACTTATTCTAGATTTCTTCTCAGATATAACTTAGAGATGCTCCGGGCACGGAGGCTATTCTGTTGTTTATTCAGAGATCACCTTTCTAGATATGGTTCAGATGTGACCCAGGCATGGCGACGTTCTGATACTTATTCCAGATTTCCTCTCAGAGATAGCTTGGAAATGCTCCAGATATAGATGTTGTTCTTTTGCTTATTCAAGACTCCTTCTAGATATGGTTCAGATGTGACCCAGGCATGGCGACGTTCTGACACTCATTCCAGATTTCCTTTCAGATATAGCCTAGAGATGCTCCAGATCCGGATGCCGTTCTATTGCTTATTCAGATTCAAACTTCTAAAAAACAACTTAGAGATGCTCCATCCCGGATGCTCTTCTATTGTTCAGTCCAGATACGATCCAGATTCGGATGACATTCTGTCGCTCATACAGACACAGTATGGATATACCCCAGAGACGGCGGTCATTCTACTGTTTATTCAGACGTCAACAACTAGATATAGGCTAGATATGCTCCAGGCACGGAAGCTATTCTATTTCTTATTCAAATTCAGTTATCCGACAGTCTCCAAATGGCATCTATAAGCCCATTCCCGACAAGGTTCTGTCACACTTCCAGATGGCATTTATAAGCCCATCCTCCTATCCATCATCTCTCCAAATGGCATCTTTAAGCCCATTCCCGCTATCACACTGCTAATACTCTACTATGTGAGTGCAAATTTCTGGGCACTCTAGTGTTCAATCATCTTCCACCCTCGGATCACGAAAGGCACACACGCCAATCTATATCCTCAGGTCTAAGAAGATTGAACAGGGGCAACTGTTGTACCCCAAAATTTGCCCTCCCATAATCTTCAAAGTTTTGACAAGCATCACCTCAAATGGTTCAAAGTCTACTCAAGGGCTACCCAGTCAACCATCCTCCTAAGCCAGTCAAACTAGGGTTTTTGGTTCCTGCAAGGAAGTTGAGGTTTTCAAGGGCTCAATCAAGTCCCATATGCTCATACACATTGTCAAGCATCTACATGTCAAGTTTCAAGGCTCACAAGGTCAAGTTGCACAGTCAAAAACCCTAATTGCTCCACAGTCAACTGCAGGGGCAAAATGGTCATTTGGCAGTCAAAAGTCAAAATTTTTTGTCAACATCTTATTTTGAAGCCACAATCATCATTTGATCAAGTCTTGATCATTATTTCACAAGAATGGCTCAAAAATCATCAAGGTGTCAAAAGTTTCTATTTTTGGACAGTTGAAAAGTCAACTGTAACTTGACCAAGGCATAACTTTTTCATGGTTCATCAGAAAAATCCCATCCAATGCTCATTTTGAAGGGGTGACATTTCCTACAACTCATCTTCACATTCCAAGTCCAAGAAATGCTCTCACAAAAAGTTATCAATTTCAACATTATAGGTCATTTTCAAAAGTCAACAAAAAGGGACTTTAAGTCAAAGACCATAATTTGATATTGGTAAATCAAAATGACATGGGACCAAAGACATTGGTTAGAGGACTTCAAGACCTTTCCAAAATGTCCAAGAACATGATCAAAGCTTAAACATTGAGCAAGATATGCATTGGAGAAGTTGGGAAATTTTTGTGAAATGGCCAAAATCATTTATCCTTGAAATTTCATTTTTGACAAAAGGGGCCCACTTTTTCCATTTGAAACAGCTTGACCATGCTTCCCACGTGTCCCACATTTTATTTCAAATTTTAAAATTAATTTTTTCATTTTTATTTGATTTTATTGGATTTAATTCATTTTAAATCCTTTAAAATCAAATAAAAATCAAGAAGGTTAATTAAGGGGGATATTTGGTCTTGATTAGCTTTGAATCATCATTATACAACATCCCAAATTCGTTTCAAGGCCTAATCAAGCAAGAATTCAAAATTGGTACAAAGATGGAAAGTTTGTTAATAGAGGTTTATGGCAAAATCCTAAGTATGAATGCAAGGCTTCAAGGCCCTTAATTCCAATTGAAATACATTACATAATGCATATGCAAGTGATCAAAAAAAGAGAGAAAACAACCTAGAGAACTCTCTAAAACGAAAAAAACAAAAAAATTCCACAAAAAAACCTCATATTCTCTTATACAAAATCCTGTACGGAGGCCACTCGATGGAAACCCCCACTTTTCTTCTTGTTGCACTGTAAATTCACTTTTCACGTGCAATTTCCCATGAACCAACTTTAACAAAAATCTCATCAACCAAAACAGAAACCTTACACAAGCTCATGTTCATACCGTTGACACAAGCTCAAAACTGATGCAACCACAAATCATCATCCTCTTGACAGCACCACAACAACATCATTGAGTCATGATAAAGCAACACAAAATTCTAACATTTTCAATTTCATTTATTCTATTTAATTTTCTTTTTGATTGTTTGAACTTTATCCATAAAATTCTTTGTGAAGATCAGGACTGGAATTTGGCTCTCTGAATCAGAAACAGAAGAACGAGAAGCGTCCAAATCGCAGTTCCGCCGCGCAACCGCGGACTCAACCGCCGCTTCCAGATCCGCTTCTGCCGCGACTTCGTGCTCCCTCCTAAATTGGGTCAACACCCCCATGGTTTGCATCACCTTTCATTTTTCCATTTTTCTTTTCTTCTTTTTATTTTAATTGTTTTTCTTTTGTTTTATTTAATTCACCAAAATTAATCTTAATAATAACACAAAACCAAAAAATCAGAAATCATTAAAAAATAAAAATATGTTTTATTTAATTTTTTTAATTCTTTAAATAGTTTTTGTAAATAAATTCCAATAAAACAATTAGTTTAAATTTAGGTTTTTAACTTTAATGTCTTTTTCTAAAATAATTATAAAAAAAACATAAAAATTAGGTTATTAGTATCTTTATTCTTTTCTCAATAAATAACTTTTTCTCCTTATTATTATTATTAATTAATTTTGTAAATAAATATGGAATTTAATTAATTAGGATAAATTAGGTTAAAACTTAAACATTTTTTTAATTAAAAACAAATTTAGAACTAGGCTTTTATTTTAATTTCTAATTTCAATTAACTTTCTTTATTTCATAAAATACCAAAAAAACATAAAAATAATCTCTTTTCTTTATTTAATCATTAATTAATTTATAATTTCTATTTAATTTCTTTAAAGGGTCCAACGCCCTCGCACTCTCGATTCTTATTTCTTTTCGCATTTATTTTTATTTCTTTTGTGGATATAATGTATTTGCCCCAAAGCCTTGTAATAGATAATTAGGACATTTACTTTCCGCACTTTTATTCAAATCGGGTCTTGGTTTAATTTGGCGATGTAGACCCGCGCCTTGTAATAGCGTAGGACCTTTATTTTCCGCATTTTTATTTTCCGCACCCTTTTAACTGCTAATCACATGAAAGAATGAATGCCCAAATAAAATCAAAGCGTAGCTCACCCAATGCATGACAAGACAAATAATAACTGAAAATGACACACAATTCACACACCACTCTTAGGGTACGCCTCATTGTTGCCTTGCCCCTCGAAACGTGGTCGTCGAGTACATGACGTCTTAGTAAGTCCTTATGTCCATGAACATGGCATAAGGGTAGCTTCTAAGGTGTCCTACTGTTGGTCTGGTGATCACACTGTTGCCTTGCCCCTCGAAACGTGGTCGTCGAGTACAAGACGTCTTAGTGAGTCCTTATGTTCCATTGATCTAGTTGCCTCGAAACGGTTGCCTCGAAACAAGTTGCCTCGAAACGGTTGCCTCGGAATAAAAAGATCAATGGCATAAGGGTAGCTTCTAAGGTATCTTACTATTGCTCGGTGACCACACTGTCCCTACAAACGAATTGACCCGAACACCTCCAACGGTGGTGCTACCTACCTCTCAATGGTGGGATGACACTACCTTAAGGACATTTACACAGCCTAATTCCTTAGGGTAGGTAGATGACTCATAGATACTTGCTCTAATTCAAAACAAATCAAAACTTCTTTTCACACCGACACTTTCAAAAAAGCTTTCAAAAACAACTTTTCAAACACTCTTGAGGACTGATACAAGAGTCGATCTGAAACTTTAAACGAAACTTTTTCAAACCCACTCACGATTGAAAAGCAAACAAACATTTTGAAAACACAAATGAGCAAGTATCTAAGAGCCCATGGATAACCATGGATAGAAAGGGTGCTAACACCTTCCCTTTCTATAAATCTACCTCCCGAACCGAGAGCTAATCTCATAAGGAATTTTTCTGTGCTTTTGTCCTTTCCATATTGGAGAAAATAAAAGACGGTGGCGACTCTTGCTTCCGCGACATTTCGCGAACCAGCGTTAAACAGTCAGTTCCAGATCCACCGATCACAGAACTGGCGACTCTGCTGGGGAGTACTTATAAAAGTGAGGTGTACCTTAGGACTAAGATCACTGTGTTTTCAATTGCTTTGAATTGTTTGCTTTATTATTGTGGGATTGTCTTGGGAGTTCTATAGATCCTAACCCGGATCTGGGGATACCTTCTTAGAAAGTAGCAACAAGGCTGTGAGGGAACTGTGTGGGGTATACCGACATGGTTGAAACAGTCTGCTACGTTGATGTGGCACTTTGGTGTGTATCGGTAACCCTTGAGTTCAGTCAAGGAGAGTACGGGGCCTCCATGTGGTGTCGTGAAGCATCAACTGACCTTAGGAACCTTAATTGAACTATCTTGGCCTCTTTAGGGTAGTGAGATAACTGACTTTGGTGCAGTCCGAGGTTGGTTGATACTCGATACTACACTCAATTGAGGGTTGCTTTCCTGGAATATTTCGGTCGCCAGTTTAGTGGCTAAATCGAAACGATGAACAACGAAAGCAATCCAGTGATATTGGGACCCTTAGAACCCGGTTACTTTTGATAGGACAGGTATGAACCAACAAACTGAAAGAGGGTAATACCTAAACTTCATGCTGGCCTAAACTCTAAGGGCTGTCTTGTGTGACTTGTGTGCCTTCCAACTTGACTACTTGCATGCTTGTTATCTGACACTTGAGTTTCTTGCAGGTTTTGTTTATAGTCCTTAATTGGGACTCATAACAGGGTTTACTGAGTTTCTTGCAGGTTTTGGTTTATAGTCCTTAATTGGGACTCATAACAGGGTTTATCTACATTACCCCATGCATAGCATAACATCATACCATTGCGTACATCCTACATAAGGACTAATCCATTTCAAGGATCTCAAGGGCTTGTGATGCAGGTCATGATGAACCAACTGTCCAGCAAGGGGCAAAAGGGGATTTATTCTCCTCTAGACAAGGTTGTCAAGGGCTATGACCCACTTGATATGGTGAGCCTTGACCCTTGAAGAAGGATTCTCAGCAACGTGGAGTTCCTTCAATCAAGCTACAAATTCAAATGCTAACAATCTTCTTGTTTACCCTGCGAGGTCCTTGAAAACATTGCATACATATCATACATATCGTTGCATTACAGGTACCCTCTTGACAGGTCACTCACCATCTTCGCTGTTTATTTCAGCAATGGCTTTCCAACCGGACAACCAAGATCTTCGGGCTCAGAATGCCCAACTGCAAGAAATGTTCTTGAACCTATCCCAGGGGCAAGAAGAAATAAAGGCTCTCCTCACAAGGAACTTGACCTTAGGGAATGCAGGGGGCATCAGGAACGATCAGCTGGAACGTCTACAAATTGAGTTGCAACCATGAAGATCCAAATGATGGGGCAGTTGATGGGCCAAATGACTCTCATTCAGGACTTAACTCAAAAACAAGAAGAGCTCAGGGTCCTCATCACCAAGCTGCTTCCAAATGATCAAGTAGCTCCAACAACTAGGGTTGAAGTCCCAGTCATCATTCAACCACAGACGGGGCGAGAAGACAAGGGAAAATCTCCTCAACCTGCTTCAGGGTCACGAGCCCAGCCTCAACGGGGTAGTCAGCGTAAATGATATGCGCCTGGAAGACATTTCTCGGAGACTGATATACCATCATCCTTCATACTGAAGCGCTTGCTGGAGGTTAAACTGATCACTCTAAAGGACCCTCCTCAAAACCCGAATATGACACCTTCAAGGTATAACCCCAACACCCGCTGCGCTTACCATTCTGACAGCCCGGGGCATGCTACAGATGACTGCTGCACTCTGAAAAACAAGATCCAAGACTTGATTGTAGAAGGGGTGATAGAGTTCATGCCGGATGGCGAGATGAAAATCTTCCGCTGAGAATTCTCCATTTGAGATGACTAGCTCAAACTAGAAAATTTTTGTTCATTAGAATTTTTTGAGTTGTAATTCTCTTTTGATTGTTCAAACATTTATTCATTGTTAAACATTGTTATTTCATTAATGCATCGCATATGTCTATTTTGAAGCAATATATTCGCATTTACTATGCTTAAAACTGTTTTCATATTTTTGTGATGTTCAACGCTCGGTTAACAATTCTAAGCCTCTTGAGGGAGGATGACAAAAACGATACCATGATCTTTACAGTATGCTTTTGAACAGACCCCGCTGATGAGGTACATGCATTGTTTCAATTCCTAAACACTGGAGTTATAAGGAAGATAATCCCTCGTCAACCCCTCTGAGCCAAAGAAGTAGGAGTTTTTCTTTTCGAAATTTAAAACCCTTAATCATAACCGGGGGCAGGGTAGTCTCTCAGTTGATCCAAGTGCATAACGAATGGCACCAAAGAGGTCCTTACAAAACAAAAGACAATGATGGTTCCGAATAATCATAAAGACAGGCAGTCATTACTTCTCAAAATAAAAAAAGCCCATTAAGTCAAAACATGTGAAAGAGACTTACAAAACTGGGGCATCCCGCTGACTGTAATCACAAAGAAACAGTTCAGGCAAAAAACAGGGATAACGAAATCAAAAAAAAAGGGAAAGAGGTCATACAAACCCTCAACAAAAACATGACTGCCTATTCAGAATAAATCATCAATATCTGAACCATCATTGGAACGTCAGGGCAAAGACTCAAACAAGGTCTAACACACGATCAACTGAGCCTAGGTTTGAAGAACATCACGAAGAGCGGGTGGGTACAAATAATTTGAGCCTTTATCCTTTGTTTCTTAAACCGTGAACCAAGGCCACGCTACAACCCTTAAAAGTCCTAGCTGAAGCACGGGTTAGTTCGAAAGCATACTGTTACGAAAGGTATCCTGACTCCTTAAGGCTTGTGGTAAAATAACGAGTTGACACCACAATTTACAAAACTTGCTTGTTGTACTAAAAATTCATTTTCAAAAACTTCAAGACAGACATAAGCTTTGCATTTCTAATATAACATTGCTTGCATATGACTAGTTGTTTGAACAGCAGAGAAATTCGCATGACGAAAGTCTAATGAACAAGAGTATCTCCAATCAAGGGGCATGGCATGATTATTGTCCATCATCTGGGGCAGTCAAGTCAAGATTCGGAGAATCTCTAAAAGACCAAATAGCCTGGGGCAAATCTCCGCCTGGGTCACTTAGGGCACTCCAGCAACAAATCTTGCCTGATTAAACATCTTCTGGGGTATGACAAAACATTTCTAACAGGGGCAACTCCCTACATTCTGAGAGCATGGACATAGTCAAAAAAATACTATGCCTAATCAAAGACCCGCTAGGTTGACACACCTAGGCAAAAATAAGGGCTTCCTGGCAAACCAAAAAGGTTCGGGCAAAAATAAGGGATGAAAAGAAAAAATCTGTACACCCGGCAAGTCGAAAACCTGAAAAGGCGGCTTGGGCAAAAATGGGTATCCCGGTGGACTGAAAACCCGAAAGGGCGGTCCAGGCAAAAATTAGGGATTTAAGCGTACGACTATGTCCCGCCATCTAATCACCTGTCTACCAGAAGATTTGTCAACTACCCCCACAGGTGCCTTCTCCCACTGAAACAGGGGCAATAATGAGTCGTCTTAGCGATCTAATTGTTTTGTCCACCAAGGTACTAAGATAGGTTCGGCTGAAGGATGCGACCAAGATCTCTAGACTCCCCAGAGAGTGAGCCATCAAGGCAATGCACTCTCCCCAAGCAAAGTTATACTGTCAGCCTTGAGGAAGTTGGGTATTCTCCAGCAGATCTCAACATTTCCCAGCACAACACACGAATATTCTTAACAAGCATCCCCGACAGTCTTGATCTAAGATTGTTCCCCGACGGTATACCAGACATTCAGCGGAGCCACTTCCCTAATACATCTCAAAGTTTCCCCAGGAGAGTCCAGCATAGTTCAAGATTTCCCCGGGAAAGTTTGAATCCATCTCCCCAGCAGTAAGCTTGTTCCCCAGTAGATTCTGGAAGCTTATCCCCTACAGAGCACGAACGTGTCCCCCGGCTTTATTCAAAGGTTATTTCCCTACCAGGATATAACTGGGTTATCCTCAGCCAAAAGCCACAGAAAGATCGTCGTCGACAAGGTCTTCTTATCCCCAGCGAAGTCTATTAACACTCCCAACATAACAACGGTATCCCCAGCAAAGTTACCATCAACATCTCAACAGCATACCTCTCCCCCCACAGAGTACTGTTCCCCAACAAGGTAGCTAGAGTAATTTTTCCCCGCAGAGTAATCTATTCGCCAAGTTTATTCCCCAACGGAGTTATCTTCTCCTACCGGTATTCTTGCAACATCAGCCCAGGATAAGCTCCCGGCATTCGTCAAGGATTTATTTTCCTAGACAAAAATACATTCGCAAACATCAAATTTTCATACATGATATAAACATCACATTCTACAATCCCATTGGTTATAAACGTCATGACACCGCGCATTCCATGCACCATGACATTGCATACAACTAATGTTTTGCCTTTTTCAGGAAAGGTCGATACAAAGATGATTACTATCAACTATCGCAATCCCAGATTCGATTCCTGTATCTAGCCAGGGCATGTCTGTGAGCGATTGATTGTGGATTCGTTACCTGCATCCGGCCAGGGCATGTCTACGTTAAAAAGATTAAAGAGATAGCTTGGAAATGCTCCAGATATGGATGTTGTTCTTTTGCTTATTCAAAATTCCATTCTAGATATGGTTCAGATGTGACCCAGGCATGGCGACGTTCTGATACTTATTCCAGATTTCTTCTCAGATATAACTTAGAGATGCTCCGGGCATGGAGGCTATTCTGTTGTTTATTCAGAGATCACCTTTCTAGATATGGTTCAGATGTGACCCGGGCATGGCGACGTTCTGATACTTATTCCAGATTTCTTCTCAGATATAACTTAGAGATGCTCCGGGCAAGGAGGCTATTCTGTTGTTTATTCAGAGATCACCTTTCTAGATATGGTTCAGATGTGACCCAGGCATGGCGACATTCTGATACTTATTCCAGATTTCTTCTCAGATATAACTTAGAGATGCTCCGGGCACGGAGGCTGTTCTGTTGTTTATTCAGAGATCACCTTTCTAGATATGGTTCAGATGTGACCCAGGCATGGCGACGTTCTGATACTTATTCCAGATTTCTTCTCAGATATAACTTAGAGATGCTCCGGGCACGGAGGCTGTTCTGTTGTTTATTCAGAGATCACCTTTCTAGATATGGTTCAGATGTGACCCAGGCATGGCGACGTTCTGATACTTATTCCAGATTTCTTCTCAGATATAACTTAGAGATGCTCCGGGCATGGAGGTTGTTCTGTTGTTTATTCAGAGATCACCTTTCTAGATATGGTTCAGATGTGACCCAGGCATGGCGACGTTCTGATACTTATTCCAGATTTCTTCTCAGATATAACTTAGAGAGGCTCCGGGCATGGAGGCTGTTCTGTTGTTTATTCAGAGATCACCTTTCTAGATATGGTTCAGATGTGACCCAGGCATGGCGACGTTCTGATACTTATTCCAGATTTCTTCTCAGATATAACTTAGAGATGCTCCGGGCACGGAGGCTGTTCTATTGTTTATTCAGAGATCACCTTTCTAGATATGGTTCAGATGTGACCCAGGCATGGCGACGTTCTGATACTTATTCCAGATTTCTTCTCAGATATAACTTAGAGATGCTCCGGGCACGGAGGCTGTTCTGTTGTTTATTCAGAGATCACCTTTCTAGATATGGTTCAGATGTGACCCAGGCATGGCGACGTTCTGATACTTATTCCAGATTTCTTCTCAGATATAACTTAGAGATGCTCCGGACACGGAAGCTGTTCTGTTGTTTATTCAGAGATCACCTTTCTAGATATGGTTCAGATGTGACCCAGGCATGGCGACGTTCTGATACTTATTCCAGATTTCTTCTCAGATATAACTTAGAGATGCTCCGGGCACGGAGGCTATTCTGTTGTTTATTCAGAGATCACCTTTCTAGATATGGTTCAGATGTGACCCAAGCATGGCGAAGTTCTGATACTTATTCCAGATTTCTTCTCAGATATAACTTAGAGATGCTCCGGGCACGGAGGCTGTTCTGTTGTTTATTCAGAGATCACCTTTCTAGATATGGTTCAGATGTGACCCAGGCATGGCGACGTTCTGATACTTATTCTAGATTTCTTCTCAGATATAACTTAGAGATGCTCCGGGCACGGAGGCTATTCTGTTGTTTATTCAGAGATCACCTTTCTAGATATGGTTCAGATGTGACCCAGGCATGGCGACGTTCTGATACTTATTCCAGATTTCCTCTCAGAGATAGCTTGGAAATGCTCCAGATATAGATGTTGTTCTTTTGCTTATTCAAGACTCCTTCTAGATATGGTTCAGATGTGATCCAGGCATGGCGATGTTCTGACACTCATTCCAGATTTCCTTTCAGATATAGCCTAGAGATGCTCCAGATCCGGATGCCGTTCTATTGCTTATTCAGATTCAAACTTCTAAAAAACAACTTAGAGATGCTCCATCCCGGATGCTCTTCTATTGTTCAGTCCAGATACGATCCAGATTCGGATGACATTTTGTCGCTCATACAGACACAGTATGGATATACCCCATACACAGCGGTCATTATACTGTTTATTCAGACGTCAACAACTAGATATAGGCTAGATATGCTCCAGGCACGGAAGCTATTCTATTTCTTATTCAAATTCAGTTATCCGACAGTCTCCAAATGGCATCTATAAGCCCATTCCCGACAAGGTTCTGTCACACTTCCAGATGGCATCTATAAGCCCATCCTCCTATCCATCATCTCTCCAAATGGCATCTTTAAGCCCATTCCCGCTATCACACTGCTGATACTCTACTATGTGAGTGCAAATTTCTGGGCACTCTAGTGTTCAATCATCTTCCATCCTCGGATCACGAAAGGCACACACGCCAATCTATATCCTCAGGTCTAAGAAGATTGAACAGGGGCAACTGTTGTACCCCAAAATTTTCCCTCCCATAATCTTCAAAGTTTTGACAAGCATCACCTCAAATGGTTCAAAGTCTACTCAAGGGCTACCCAATCAACCATCCTCCTAAGCCAGTCAAACTAGGGTTTTTGGTTCCTGCAAGGAAGTTGAGGTTTTCAAGGGCTCAATCAAGTCCCATATGCTCATACACATTGTCAAGCATCTACATGTCAAGTTTCAAGGCTCACAAGGTCAAGTTGCACAGTCAAAAACCCTAATTGCTCCACAGTCAACTGCAGGGGCAAAATGGTCATTTGGCAGTCAAAAGTCAAAAATTTTGGTCAACATCTTATTTTGAAGCCACAATCATCATTTGATCAAGTCTTGATCATGATTTCACAAGAATGGCTCAAAAATCATCAAGGTGTCAAAAGTTTCTATTTTTGGACAGTTGAAAAGTCAACTGTAACTTGACCAAGGCATAACTTTTTCATGGTTCATCAGAAAAATCCCATCCAATGCTCATTTTGAAGGGGGTGACATTTCCTACAACTCATCTTCACATTCCAAGTCCAAGAAATGCTCTCACAAAAAGTTATCAATTTCAACATTATAGGTCATTTTCAAAAGTCAACAAAAAGGGACTTTAAGTCAAAGACCATAACTTGAGATTGGTAAATCAAAATGACATGGGACCAAATACATTGGTTAGAGGACTTCAAGACCTTTCCAAAATGTCCAAGAACATGATCAAAGCTTAAACATTGAGCAAGATATGCATTAGAGAAGTTGGGAAATGTTTGTGAAATGGCCAAAATCATTTATCCTTGAAATTTCATTTTTGACAAAAGGGGCCCACTTTTTCCATTTGAAACAGCTTGACCATGCTTCCCACGTGTCCCACATTTTATTTCAAATTTTAAAATTAATTTTTTTCATTTTTATTTGATTTTATTGGATTTAATTCATTTTAAATCCTTTAAAATCAAATAAAAATCAAGAAGGTTAATTAAGGGGGATATTTGGTCTTGATTAGCTTTGAATCATCATTATACAACATCCCAAGTTCGTTTCAAGGCCTAATCAAGCAAGAATTCAAAATTGGTACAAAGATGGAAAGTTTGTTAATAGAGGTTTATGGCAAAATCCTAAGTATGAATGCAAGGATTCAAGGCCCTTAATTCCAATTGAAATACATTACATAATGCATATGAAAGTGATCAAAAAAAGAGAAAACACAACCTAGAGAACTCTCTAAAACGAAAAAAACAAAAAAATTCCACAAAAAACCTCATATTCTCTTATACAAAATCCTGTACGGAGGCCACTCGATGGAAACCCCCACTTTTCTTCTTGTTGCACTGTAAATTCACTTTTCACGTGCAATTTCCCATGAACCAACTTTAACAAAAATCTCATCAACCAAAACAGAAACCTTACACAAGCTCATGTTCATACCGTTGACACAAGCTCAAAACTGATGCAACCACAAATCATCATCCTCTTGACAGCACCACAACAACATCATTGAGTCATGATAAAGCAACACAAAATTCTAACATTTTCAATTTCATTTATTCTATTTAATTTTCTTTTTGATTGTTTGAACTTTATCCATAAAATTCTTTGTGAAAATCAGGACTGGAATTTGGCTCTCTGAATCAGAAACAGAAGAACGAGAAGCGTCCAAATCGCAGTTCTGCCGCGCAACCGCGGACTCAACCGCCGCTTCTAGATCCGCTTCTTCCGCGACTTCGTGCTCCCTCCTAAATTGGGTCAACACCCCCATGGTTTGCATCACCTTTCATTTTTCCATTTTTCTTTTCTTCTTTTTATTTTAACTGTTTTTCTTTTGTTTTATTTAATTCACCAAAATTAATCTTAATAATAACACAAAACCAAAAAATCAGAAATCATTAAAAAATAAAAATATGTTTTATTTAATTTTTTTAATTCTTTAAATAGTTTTTGTAAATAAATTCCAATAAAACAATTAGTTTAAATTTAGGTTTTTAACTTTAATGTCTTTTTCTAAAATAATTATTAAAAAAAACATAAAAATTAGGTTATTAGTATCTTTATTCTTTTCTCAATAAATAACTTTTTCTCCTTATTATTATTATTAATTAATTTTGTAAATAAATATGGCATTTAATTAATTAGGATAAATTAGGTTAAAACTTAAACATTTTTTTAATTAAAAACAAATTTAGAACTAGGCTTTTATTTTAATTTCTAATTTCAATTAACTTTTTTTATTTCATAAAATACCAAAAAAACATAAAAATAATCTCTTTTCTTTATTTAATCATTAATTAATTTATAATTTCTATTTAATTTCTTTAAAGGGTCCAACGCCCTCGCACTCTCGATTCTTATTTCTTTTCGCATTTATTTTTATTTCTTTTGTGGATATAATGTATTTGCCCCAAAGCCTTGTAATAGATAATTAGGACATTTACTTTCTGCACTTTTATTCAAATCGGGTCTTGGTTTAATTTGGCGATGTAGACCCGCGCCTTGTAATAGCGTAGGACCTTTATTTTCCGCATTTTTATTTTCCGCACCCTTTTAACTACTAATCACATGAAAGAATGAATGCCCAAATAAAATCAAAGCGTAGCTCACCCAATGCATGACAAGACAAATAATAACTGAAAATGACACAATTCACACACCACTCTTAGGGTACGCCTCATTGTTGCCTTGCCCCTCGAAACGTGGTCGTCGAGTACAGGACGTCTTAGTAAGTCCTTATGTCCATGAACATGGCATAAGGGTAGCTTCTAAGGTGTCCTACTGTTGGTCTGGTGATCACACTGTTGCCTTGCCCCTCGAAACGTGGTCGTCGAGTACAAGACGTCTTAGTGAGTCCTTATGTTCCATTGATCTAGTTGCCTCGAAACGGTTGCCTCGAAACAAGTTGCCTTGAAACGGTTGCCTCAGAATAAAAAGATCAATGGTATAAGGGTAGCTTCTAAGGTATCTTACTATTGCTCGGTGACCACACTGTCCCTACAAACGAATTGACCCGAACACCTCCAACGGTGGTGCTACCTACCTCTCAATGGTGGGATGACACTACCTTAAGGACATTTACACAACCTAATTCCTTAGGGTAGGTAGATGACTCATAGATACTTGCTCTAATTCAAAACAAATCAAAACTTCTTTTCACACCGACACTTTCAAAAAAGCTTTCAAAAACAACTTTTCAAACACTCTTGAGGACTGATACAAGAGTCGATCTGAAACTTTAAACGAAACTTTTTCAAACCCACTCACGATTGAAAAGTAAACAAACATTTTGAAAACACAAATGAGCAAGTATCTAAGAGCCCATGGATAACCATGGATAGAAAGGGTGCTAACACCTTCCCTTTCTATAAATCTACCTCCCGAACCGAGAGCTAATCTCATAAGGAATTTTTCTGTGCTTTTGTCCTTTCCATATTGGAGAAAATAAAAGACGGTGGCGACTCTTGCTTCCGCGACATTTCGCGAACCAGCGTTAAACAGTCAGTTCCAGATCCACCGATCACACTTATTCTGTCGATTTACAACTAAACATTCTTGGATGGCATCTACAAGCCCATCTCCGAAAATATTCTGTCACCTCTCCAAATAGCATCTTTAAGCCCATTCCCTCCACTACAAATTGGCGAGTGCATATTTATGGGCACTCTAGTGTCCAATCATCTTTTACCTTCAAGTCACGAACGATAAAACTCGCCGATCTAGCTCTCCAGGTTCAAGAAGATTGAACAGGGGCAGCTGTTGTACCCCAAAATTTGCCCTCCCATTTTTCACAAAAATCACAACCCTAGGGTTTTCTCAAATATTCGAGAATGGCTCAGGAATCGATCAGACAGATTTTCTCCTGTGGAAATAAACCAGCAATTAGGGTTTTTACTTGCAGTTCTCAGAAGAAATGAATTCACAAAGATCCAATTGGCTTTCACATGTTTTCATGCTTTTTCAAGTTTACTGAAAGGTTACTGTTTGTTCTCAAGGCATGTTCATTTGGGACAAGAGACAGGATCTAAGACTGTCATTTGGAACATTCATGTTTTGTATGATCCAGGTAAACCAGATAATTTGCGTCTGTTAAGATATTTGCATGTTAATGGAATAATTATTTGTTTGTTTATGGAATAAACATTTGTTTGAGGAATACACAGTGCATGTTACTTGGAATGCGGTGGCAAGATTACTTGATCATTGGAATTTAAGCTATCTTGGTTGGAATTATTGGAATACAGTTTCAATTATCTTAATCAGGAATCTTAAAGAATTAGTGAAGATGCAAAGAGAAAATTGCGAATTATTGACAGTAAAGGATTCTAATGGACATCATAATACTTCATAAGAATTTTTTTCATTTACTTCAAAAATTGTTACAATATAATTTATTATTTAAATGCTGTAAGTTTTACAACTTATTGTATTTGAAAAATAAATTAGTATAATTATTTGAGTATTTCTATCTAAATTACAAGGAAAAGTCTAAGCCTAAGGATGACTAAGCTTCCATTGCTTCCATGCTTGCCGAAGAATCTCTTGCTTCCTCTGCTTTGCCACCATCCAGTTTGCGCTCACATGAAAGAAAGACAGAAAAATAATTAGCACAGTTAATTGGATATGAATAAGAATCTTCAAAAGAAAAAATGTGTTCATCATTAAAGTTTGCAATTTGGAATCAGAAGGCTATTTTTAATTCATCACGTTTTTATTTTTCTATTTTGCAAATCACAAGAAGATTACTCTTCTTGGTTCACAAAAAGAAAAATAAAAATGCAAGCAAAGTTGTCCAAATAAAAAAGAATGCAAGCAATTTATCCAAATACAACTAGGCTGCCCAAATGAGTGAAAATATGCAAGCAGCTGGGCCAAACAACAGCAAGGTTGTCCAAGCTAGACAACGTCGTACCAAAAGGCAAGAAGCATGGCCAAACAACAACAAGGCTGTCCAAAAAAGGCAAACAGCAGCATGACAGCAAAGGCAAACAGCAGCATAACAGCAAGAACTAGACAACAACATATCAGCGTACCAAATTGCAAACAAAGTACAAATACAAATGCAGGCAAAGTACAAGCAACAACAGCATCAGCAAGAAGAAAATATAAACATATAAAACTAAGTCAACAAGCAAGAGGAGGCTTGTTCAATAAGCCATTTTTCATCATTTTCCAAATAAATTGCAAACTTTTCAGAAAAAAATATTTGGTTTAGGGTCATTAAGAGAGGAAGAGGAAAGAAGTCACTTAGGGATGCTGCCCTGCTGTCACAATTGCACCAGAAATGCTAGAAAACAAAACTTCAAGGAAAAGAGCATAAGGAGAACATGCCCAAAGTGTTCAAAATTTGGTGGTTTTTCCACCATTTTGAACAAGCTATCAAACAAAAAGCCAAATGAATATAACAGTAGAAAAAGCTCAAGAGAAAGAGGAGAACATTTTGTAAAACCAATTCTCAAACCTCAACAGTCAAAAAATCAGAAATTACAACAACCAGTTCTCAAACCAAAAGAATTGCCATCTTCCATCAAACACATAAAAACCTGTTAAACCAAAAGCATAACAAAACTGTACAACAACAAACAGCCAGAAATCCCAAGCCTGTTAAACCAAAATCATAACCAAACCAACAACTCAAAACCTCAAAATTACAATCAACCTCCCAAACTATAAAAACCAAACCTGCATAACCAAGTTCAAACAACCAAACCTGCATAACCATTTTCCAAAACAACAAAACATAACAAAGTTCAAACAACTGTTAACAAAAATCATCATTTTCAACAAAAACCAAAGCTTCAAAAACCATTTCAAACCAAACTATAGAACAGTTCAAACCATCCCCCCAACTGTAAAAAACAGTTTTCAAACCTCAATAACCCAAAAACTGCATAATCAAAAACCTCAAAAATACATCCCAACTTGTTAACTCAACTTACAGTAGCAACAAAAACCAAGGCCTCAAAAACAATTTTCAAACCAAACTGTAACCAGTTCAAATCAACTATCCTAACTGTTGTACCCCAAAATTTTCCCTCCCATATTTCTCAAGATTTTCCAAGAATAATCTTCAAGTTGCTCAAGTTGGCTCAAGGATTGGACAGTCAAATCACCTCTTAAGGTAGTCAAGTCAAAATTAGGGTTTTGTGTGGAATCAAGGTCCTTACATCCAAATGGACTCAAGTGCTTCCCAATTTCCTAATATGTTCTCAAGCTCATCCATGTCAAATTTCAAACCTTGCAGAGAAAGTTTGGTCAGTCTATTGCTCAAGAGGCCCAAAAATTGATTGTGCTAGGGCAAAAGTCAACTGTGACCTACAGAAAGTCAAACCTCAATATTTTTTGTCAAAATTATCATTTTGAAGGATAATTCATCATTTTATCAAGGGTTCATCAAGATTCATCAAGGGTTGATCATTTTGAAGGAAGATTCATCATTTTACCAAGCCTAACTTTCTCATACTTTATGAGAAATAACCCATCCAAAGCTCATTTTGAAGCGGATGCAACTTACTACAATCCATCTTCACACCCCAAGATCAAGAAATTCTCTCACAAAAAGTTACTAATTTGGACATTATAGGTCATTTTTGAAAGTCAACAAAAACACCTTTTTTTCCAAAGCTTATAACTTGAGCATGGAACATCAAAATACGATGACACCAAAAGTTTTGATTAGAGGACATATCAAGGTTTCTAAAAAGTCCAAGAACACCTCCAAATGTTCAAAATTGAAGAAGTTATGCATTGTTGAAGTTGGGCATTTTTCCAAATTTGCCAAAAGTCAACTATCATCAAAACTCCAATTTTTGACAAAAGGGCCCACTTTTTTCCACTTGATATAGTCTTGTCATGCCACACACGTGTCCCATCTTTAATTTCATGACCAAACATTTATTTTTCTATTTTATTTCATTTTTATTGATTTAATTCATTATTAATCAATATTAAATCAAATAAAATCTAAAAATTGATGAAATAGTATCTTTGTGATTTGTACAACTTTCAAATACCATCATGAACCAAATCAAATTTGTATCCATCTTGGTTATGCACAAAAAATCAGATTTGGCCTATTTTTGGAAAGCTTATCAATGGTGATCAAATCCAATATTCCATCTTCAATGCACTTGTATTATAGCCCATATTGTGACCTAAATTCATTCTATTATATGCACATAAGCAAGCCAAGCCTAGAGGACGCGCAAAGCTCTGCAGAAACGGCAACACAACTTTGGAAAAAAAGCTTGGAAACTTGAATTCTAAAATCCATCTTGGAGCTCGATACAAAGCAAAATCACAACGCAGCCCTCTTCCTTGACATCCAGTGGAGCTATACCAATCAAAATCAAGCCTTGAGACCCTCTGAAACTCACTGTAAGTCTCCACGAATATGCCTCTACACATGAAATCGTAAATTATTCTCCTTGCATCTTTTTGCCAATTTGATTGCACTATCATGCTTGCCATTCAATTTCCATTGATTCTGCAATATTTGATTTTGTTTTCGTGACTTATAGCCCTGGATTCAAAGCTAGGGTTCGTATTCTTGTTTTTTGGGAATTCTTGATACAGGCATAATCAGGACCAATAATGGCCATGGATGAGTTCAGGGGAGAGAGACGAGTGCATTAGCACTCTTAGCTTGCATTTACATGGCCTAGGAAGGATTTTTGAGAGATGCTACGAATCTTCCTGCGGAACAAAATCCGCAGGTAAATGAACCAGGGCGTTTGAAGAAGACGAAGACGTGGCTGGGCATGATTGGTTCATTTGAATCAATTGCGCGTTTTTTTATTTTGCTAGGCATAATTGGTTGTTTACCATATAATATTTGTTATATATTCCACTAACAAGTTAACAACATGGCTCAGCTAGCAAGGCGTTAGTGCGTGATACCATTGGGACCTGGGTTCGTATCCCAGGTCCCCCAAAACTTTGTTACAATTTTTCCTCAGGTATTCATGTGTAGCATTCCAGGCGTGGATTACCATATGCCCCAAAGATCAACATGTCAAGTGGCTTCAGGCCAAGATCCAGTGGCCAAAATTGAAGGACCACCATACTCCCTGGTCAACAAGCATGCGTTGGATCCCAAAGGTCAAAGCAGGCTGGATGTTTTTGGGCCAAGACTTACTGATCATACTCCCTTTTTAAGCCCAACACCCCCCTGAGTTTGTTCTTCTTTTTATTTTCTTTTATTATTTTTCTATTTTCTATTTTATTATTATCTCAATTAATTTAATTAACCAATTAACATTTTTTTATAAAAAATCAGAAACCACCAAAATAATATTTTATTAATTCCACTAATTTTATTATTTATTTTGTAAATAAACATTAATTAATTTATTTAGTTTAATTAAGTGCAATTTTAAATCTTTTTGCATTAAATTAAAATTAACATAGAATTAGGATTTTTATTAATCTTTTAACCATTTTATTTTATTTCCTTAATTAAAATAAAAACTCAAAAATATTTTCATTTAATTAATTAATCCAATTATTAATTTAGACTAATTTTTAATTCAAAAAATATGCTTTATTCAATAAAAGGGTCAAAACCCTAAAAAACACTCCGATTGAATTTTCTCGCGCACGATTAATTTTTGATCAATAATGTAACTGCTTCGGGAATGTAATAGTTTTAAATTAGGATTTTATTTATCGCTTTTATTTACTTTTTGAAATTTAATTTTTAAGGGTTTGTTTTTGGCGATGTAAATACCCGGCGCCTTGTAATAGCGTAGATTTATTTTCCGCAATTTAATTTCCGCAACCATTAACTGTTAGATGTTTGAATAATAGGCAATGCATGACAAGATCAATTTTAATTTAAAATCAATAGTAGCTCACCAGGACATGTACAAAGATAATATAACTGAAAAATAATACACTCGCACATGCCACTCTTAGGGTACACCTCACTTGGTTGCCTCGAACTTGGTCATTGAGTATAGGAAGTTTTAGAGGTCGCCCTCTTGTCCAAAGATCATAAGTTGCCTCGAAACGGTTGCCTCAGATAAAATGATCTAAGACATTAGGGTTACCGCTAAGGCGTCCTAATGTTGCTTTAGTAACCACATGTCCCTTAACCGAATTGACCCGAAAACTCCAACAACGATGCTACCTACTCCTCAATAGTGGGATAGAATTGTCTAAAGGACACTCGCACAGTTTAATTCCTTTTTGAGTAGGTAGATGGTTCTTAAGTACTTGCTCCTTTTAAAACAAAACAAAACTTTTCGCACTTACACCCCTTTCAAACAAAAAACTCTTTTCAAACCCACAAACACAAAGAAAAGAAAACTTTTGAAAACATAATGAGCAAGTTCCTAAGAGCCCGTGGATAACCACGGATAGAAAGGGTTCTAACACCTTCCCTTTCTATAATCTACCTCCCAAACCCGAGAAATATCTCAAAAAGGAATTTTTCTGTGCTTTTGTCCTTTCCTTGTTTGATAAAATAAAAGACGGTGGCGACTCTTGCTTACCGCGACATTTTGCAAAAACAAACGCAAATGCGAACCAGCATTCCAAAACAGTCAGTTCTCATTCCCACCTATCACAGAACTGGTGACTCTGCTGAGGAAGATTAATAAGTGAGGTGTACCTTAGGATTAGATCATTGTGTTTTCAATTGTATGCTTTGTATGATTTATATTTGTGGGCTTGTATCGGAGTTCTATAGATCCTAACCCGGATCTGGGAATACCCTTTAGGTAAGTAGCAATAAACTGTGAGGGAACTGTCCGGCGTAGACCGACATGGTTGAAGTAGTAGCTACATTGGTGTGGCACTTTAGTCTGTACTGATATCCCTTGTGTTGGAACAAGGAGAATATGGGTCTTCTAAGGGGTCATTAAGCACCAACTGACCTTAGAACCTTAAATTAACCAACTTGGCCATAGAACAGTAGTAGTATGCTACACTCATTGAGACTAAACTCTCGCGATGATTCCGGCCGCAAGAAAATGTTGCTAAACTGGAATTATGACAGATTGAGGTTAGTCAGTGATATTGAGATCCTCTAGAACCTGATTACTATTTTTAGGACAGGTTTAAACCATCTGAACTGAAAGAGGGTAGTACCTAAGCTCCATACCAGCCTGAAATCTAAGGGCTCTTTTGTGTGACTTGTGTGCCTTTACCATGTTTGCCTTTTGTGGATACTTGTGGTGTGCCTTTATCATGAAATCATGACATCATAACATTGCATACATCTTACATAAGGACTAACCTATTTCAAAGACAAGAGGGTTTCATCTTTGCTCTGTTTTGTAGGTTATCATGATGCCCATGCGTAGGAATACTATCCGGATCAACTTTGTCCAAGTACCTACCCTGCTTAAAGAGTTGGTTGTCAGGATTCCAGACACTACTTCCTTCATCAGAAGGCATGGTTCTCTTCTCAGTTTGGTCACCTCAAAGTTGGACGAACAAATGATGAGTGTCCTGGTCCAGTTCTATGATCCGCTATACCATTACTTCACCTTTCAAGACTTCCAGCTGGTGCCTACCCTAGAAGAGTTCTCTGAGCTACTCGGTATCTCTGTCCTGGAACAAACTCCGTTTACTGGTTGGGAAAAGACTCTTAAGCCCGAAGAAATTGCTGCAGCCCTTCGCTTGACCAAGGAGGAGGTAATGGCTAACTGGGAGACTAGAAGTGGAGCTAAGGGTTTTCTGACTAAGTTTTTGGTTGACAAAGCTAATTACTTCTGGGACAGCTTAGACTTCAAGGCGTACGAGGATATTCTGGCTCTTTTGATTTATGGTCTGGTATTGTTTCTGAATCCGGACACCTTTGTTGATATTAATGCCATAAAGATCTTTATCTCTCAGAATCTGGTACCCACTCTCTTGGGTGACGTCCTTCATCAGCTCTATGCTCGTACTGCCCGAAAGCGGGGAACTTTGATGTGGTGTGCTCCTTTATTGTCGAGGTGGTTTATTTCGCACCTCCCTAAGTCCGTGCTGAAGAAAAAAGAAGGAATGGGCTGGGCTTATAGGGTGATGTCTCTTTCTAATAATGACATTATCTGGACTCTCAAAGGTATGGATGAGGTGACTGTCATTGATCGCTGTGGAGAGTATCCTAATGTTCCATTGATCGGAACCCATGGAGGGATTTCTTACAACCCATGTTTAGCTCTCCGTCAGTTTGGAAGAGCCATAAGAGAAGGGCCTCATGAGATGATGATGCCCCATATCATCTTTGATTTTCAGGGAGATAGCGACGAGCTGCGTCGTAAATTCATAAGGGCTTGGGATAGAGTTCACCAATCTGACCCACATGAGTTGGGACCAAATACTTCTCTGCCAATGGAGCCATATCTCAGATGGGTCTGCATCCGTGCCCAGAAGTTAGGTATGCCATATGAAGCTGTCAGGCCGGTTACTCTTGAAGTTGCTAATGAGGAAGGAGTTCTTCCAACCATTCTCCATCCTTATATGCCCACTGATATTGGGGCACTAAAGAGGTCCTGGATGCAATTGAGGAATGAACGGGATTCTTATCGGGAGAGGTTCAATGAACGGGAGCAGAAGATCCAGAAGCTGACAAGGCAACTGGAGAACGAGCGGATCCTGAATGATTATGTCTGCACTGAGAAGAAGAGACCATGGGAGCATTGATGAACCTTTGATGATTTCTTTTACAGTTTTTATTTACCTTTTCAGTATTTCCATTCTTGTAACGCCTAAGGGCAATTTGTTGAACAATTTAAATTTTGAAGTTTAAATCTAATAAAGTATGTTTCCTTTCTTGTTTACAAATTTGAATCTCGATTGTCTTTGAAATCATAAATCATACGCATTTCATCCCATGCACTTCATAAACAGGTGCCCCATTACAGGTCTCTTATCTTCTTCGCTGTTTATTTCAGCAATTATCATGTCTGCTGAACCTTCAACTGAGCAAGCTATCAAGGCCCTCCAGGCCAAGAATGCCCAATTTCAAGAGCTGTTCATGAATCTAGCTAAGGGTCAGCAGGACCTGAAGACCTTGATTCTAAAAGAGAAGAATAAGAAGAAGAAGAGGACCATCATGTTCAATACTGGACGCAGGTTTGGAAACGGGCTGCAGAATGAAGTTAATCTGACCACCTCATCTGGGGGGAAGGATAGTCCACAAGAAAGGAGGGCTCCTAGCCCTATGGTCTCCGACAACGAGACGGACTATGATGAAGAACAATATCCTTCTGCTGAGGATAAGTACAATCAGCTGGAAGACCGTTTGAGCGCTATGGAAATACAGAAGGTGCCCGGTCTAGACTTCGGAGATCTAGGTCTATCCTCTGGGGTGGTGATTCCCCATAAATTCAAGGCACCTGCCTTTGCCAAGTATGACGGAGTTTCCTGTCCGAAACTCCACCTCCAGTCATTTGTGAGGAAGATCCAGCCTTACACTGCTGATAAGAACTTGTGGATCCATTTCTTTCAAGACAGTCTCTCAGGGACTCAGCTTGAGTGGTTCTATCAGTTGGACAGAGCCAGTATCTACAGTTGGGAAGATTTGGCTACTGCATTCTATAGGCAGTATCAGTACAACTCCGACCTCGCTCCTACGCGTACCCAACTCCAGGGTATGTCAATAGGAACGGGTGAAGGATTTAAAGAGTATGCTCAGAAATGGAGAGACCTTGCCGGAAGGGTGCAACCACCTTTGGCTGACCGTGAGCTTGTTGACATGTTTTTGGGGACCCTGTCTGGTCCATTCTTTAACCATCTAATTGGAAGCTCTTCAGATGGGTTTACAGATCTTATTTTGACTGGTGAGAGGATTGAAGCTGGTATTAAGGCTGGGAAGATATAGAAGGGTGCCTCATCGAGCACCGAGAAGAAACCATTTAAGAAAGAGTCCAGTGTTGTCTACAGTTCGAGAAGACAGAATAGACCTGAACACCGCCAAGTTGTCAATGAGGTTGTTATTTCAAAACTTGTTGGTGCTCCTCAGCATCACAATCAACAAAAGGACGAGAGACCTCGAAGGCAATTCACTCGTCCCAGCATGACTTTGTCTCAGATTCTGCCACAGTTGCTGAAGACCAATCTGGTGATTCTAAAAGAAGCTCTGAAGAATCCAAGTACCACATCACCAAAGTACAACCCTAATGCCCGCTGCGCTTTTCACTCTGATATCCCGGGGCATAATACAAATGATTGTTGGGTTTTGAGGAACAGGGTGCAAGACCTAATTGATGCGAAGGAGATTGAGTTTGAGGCGCCCGGGAGGCCTAATGTTGTGACGGCTCCCATGCCCAAACATGGAGTAAATGCTGTAGAGGAAGACTTGTTTGTAGTTTCCGTGGATGATATTGTTACCCCTCTGATGACTGTCAAGAAGAACCTGTTGCTAGTCGGTTTATTTCCTGGTTGTGGCGAAGATTGCCATATGTGTTCTGTTTTACTTACTGGTTGCCCATTTCTGAAGTCAGGTATCCAAAACCTGATGGATAATAAGGAGATCCTATTTGAGAAGATTGATGTTCCTTCCATTCCTACTGAAGAAGTTGCCATCATTACCATTTTCAACAATTCTTCCAAGGCTCCCTCGAGGAAGCCTGTTAGAATTACATCTACTCCGAAGATCGCACCTGTAATCATCACTGTTCTGGGGCCCATCCCCTACACCTCTGACAAAGCTGTCCCTTGGCACTATGGGGCATATGTTTATGTTCTTGGAGTTAAGCAAGAGTTGGATGTTGATACCGGCGTCAGCAACATTATTGGGCCTGCTAAAGTCACCCGCATTGGTAGACTTTTCTCACCTGATATTGTTCCACCAACTGTCCGAAGACCTGTTGTCATTACACCTGCAAGTATATCTACTGCCATTCCTGATCAAGTTCTTAGTCCTACCCATGTCGCCGAGTCATCTAAAGCTCGGGGCAAAGGGATCACCACTGATGTGCCTGCCCAGACAGAGGCACAGAAGACTATCACTGTTGAAGCTTCCAAGCAGGAAATGGAAGAGATTCTGAAGATTATTAAGAAGAGTGATTATAACGTAGTTGAGCAGCTGGGGCAAACCCCATCCAAGATTTCCATGTTGTCACTGTTGTTGTGTTCACAAGCCCATGCCAAGGCTCTGATTACCTTCCTGAAGACTGCCCACGTGCCACAAGAGACATCAGTTGATCAGTTTACCGATTGTGTGGCCAATTTAACTGCTGATAATGGTTTGGGTTTCTCCGACGCTGATTTGACAGTTAAAGGGAAGAACCAAAATGATTCCATGCATGTCTCCATTGAATGCAGGGGCACTACTCTTGCACATGTATTGGTTGACACTGGTTCCTCATTGAACGTTTTGCCCAAGAAAGCTCTAGACCGGTTGGATTGCGAAGGGTTGGAGCTAAAGCCCAGTAACATCATTGTTAGGGCCTTTGACGGGTCTAAAAGGATGGTGCATGGTGAGGTTGATATTCCAATTAAAGTTGGTTCTCAGGTCTTCAATTCTACATTCTACGTGATGAACATTCGGCCATCCTATTCTTGTTTGCTGGGTCGTCCATGGATCCACAAAGCTGGAGCCGTAACCTCAACGCTCCACCAGAAGCTGAAGTACCCGGTCAGAGGGAAGATTGTGACAGTTCAAGGGGAGGAAGAGTACATGGTCAGCCACCTCAACTCGTTCCGATACGTAGAGATGGATGGGGAGTTCATTGAGACCCCATTTCAGCATTTTGAAGAGGTTCCTCAGACACTGGCATCAGCCGAGACTGTGGTTGAAGATTCTCCTATGAAGATGGCTTCCTTAAAGGATGCCCGGGTTGTTATTGAGAAGGGTGAGTGTGCAAATTGGGGCCGACTCCCTGATTTTACTCAGAAGACTAACAAGTTTGGTTTAGGTTTCACTGCAGAAGCTCAAAGGGCTGTTCGTAATGCAAGGATTGGAAGACCTCCCGTGTTCATCAGCAACTCGGGAGTAAATGCCATTGAAGATGATGTGGAGGAGTCTGAATTCGATAGCTGGATCTATCCTACGACCAACGGTGGACCAAGCAACTGGACAGCAAAGGACTTCATCCCTATTATTTTTGTTACCTAGTAATGAACTCTTTGTTTTGAATTTATAACAGACAATGTTTTGAAACTTTATGGCCCGGTGTCTTACCCGGGGCACCGTGGCTTCATTTGTGAGGGCTTTTGTGTACCATTTTCATATATCATTAATAAAAGCATTGGACGTTTTGCATCTCAAATTTTGTGCTCCTTGTTTTTCTTTATTGTATATTGCAAAACAGCTATTTTACACACACTCACATATACAGGTCCACATCCACTATGGATCTCACTGGTAACGACTCTGCTACTGCCAGTTATGACTTCGAAAATCCGATCAACTTAGCCGAAGACGAAGGTGAAGATGATTGCGAAGTGCCGGGGAAACTTGCAAGACTGTTACTCCAGGAAGAGAGGGCCATTCAGCCACATGAAGAGCCAATGGAAACAGTGAATCTGGGTACTGAGACAGACAAGAAGGAAGTCAAGATTGGTGCAAACTTGGAGCTTAGTGTGAAACAACGGTTGATTCAGATGCTGCATGACTACATTGAGATCTTTGCCTGGTCTTATGAAGATATGCCAGGGTTGGATACTGATATTGTGGTTCATCGCCTGCCTACCAAGGAAGACTGCCCTCCGGTTAAATAGAAGGTTCGTCGTATGCGCCCAGAAATGTATGAGAAAATCAAGGCCGAAGTTATGAAACAGTTTGACGCCGGTTTTCTAGCAGTGACTTCTTACCCTCAGTGGGTTGCCAATGTGGTTCCTGTGCCGAAGAAGGATGGTAAGGTTCGAATGTGTGTTGACTACAGGGATTTGAACAGGGCAAGCCCTAAGGATGACTTCCCTCTACCTCACATCGACGTTCTGGTTGACAACACTGCTCAGCACAAGGTATTCTCCTTCATGGATGGTTTCTCCGGTTATAATCAGATTAAGATGGCTCCCGAAGACATGGAGAAGACCACCTTTGTTACTCAGTGGGGTACTTTTTGCTACAAGGTCATGCCTTTTGGACTAAAGAATGCTGGGGCAACATATCAGCGTGCCATGGTTGCTTTGTTTCATGACATGATCCACCATGAGATTGAAGTTTACGTCGACGATATGATTGCGAGGTCCCAGACTGAGGAGGAACACCTTGACCATCTACAGAAGCTGTTTGACAGGTTGAAGTTGTACAAACTGAGATTGAACCCGAACAAGTGTACCTTCGGGGTGAGGTATGGTAAGCTACTGGGTTTCGTCGTGAGCGACAAAGGTATTCAAGTGGACCCTGCCAAAGTAATAACCATACAAGAGATGCCAGCTCCCAAGACAGAGAAAGAAGTCAGAGGCTTCCTGGGACGACTGAACTACATTGCCCGATTCATCTCGCACCTAACTGCTACTTGTGAGCCAATATTCAAGTTACTGAAGAAAGATCAAGTGGTAAGTTGGAACGATGAGTGCCAGGTTGCTTTCGAAAGAATCAATGAGTATCTCCAAGAGCCACTTGTTCTGATGCCACCAGTTGAAGGGAGACCTCTGATCTTATACTTGACAGTACTTGACAACTCAATGGGGTGTGTGCTAGGGCAACATGACGAGTCTGGCCGAAAAGAGCATGCTATTTATTACCTTAGCAAAAAGTTTACCGACTGTGAGACCCGATACTCACTGCTTGAGAAAACTTGTTACGTTTTGGCATGGGCTGCTCGCCGGCTGAGACAGTATATGCTGACTCACACTACTTTGTTGATATCAAAGATGGATCCAATCAAGTATATCTTCGAAAATCTTGTCTTGTCCAGAAGAATAGCAAGATGGCAGATGATCCTGACTGAGTATGACATCCAGTACACGACTCAAAAAGCAATCAAGGGAAGTGTATTGGCAGACCATTTGGCACATCAGGTAGTGGATGATTACCAGTCTATGAACTTTGAATTTCCGGACGAGAATATCATGTTGATAACTGACTGTGAGACGCCTGGACCGGATGAAGGACCTGAGGAAGGATCCCGATGGTATATGTACTTTGATGGAGCTTCGAACGCTTTGGGTAATGGCATTGGCGCTGTGATCATATCTCCTAAAGGCTCTCATACTCCATTTACCGCCCGACTATGTTTTAACTGCACCAACAATATGGCGGAGTATGAAGCATGCATCATGGGTCTTCGAGCTGCAATTGACCTAAGGATTAAGTTTCTAAGTGTCTTCGAAGATTCTGCTCTCGTGATCAGTCAGATCAAAGGCGAGTGGGATACGAAACACCCGAATCTTATCCCTTACAAGGAGTATGTATTGATGTTGCTTCCCCATTTCAAGGAGATAACCTTTGAACACTTCCCAAGAGAGGAGAATCAGTTGGCGGATGCGCTAGCTACGATGTCTTCTATGTTCAAAGTCAAATGGGACAATGAGGCTCCCCGAATCATTATTGAAAGATTGGACGAACCTGCATATTATTGTGATCTTGAGATTGAAGAGGTAACAGAAAAGCCCTGGTATCATGAGGTGAAGAGGTATCTTGAAGCTCAAGAATACCCCGAGGGTGCATCTGTTAATGATAAGAAGTTTCTGAGAAGGTTTGCAGCAAAGTTCTTCATCAGCAATGGCATTCTTTACAAGCGAAACCATGATTCAACCTTACTACGTTGTGTGGATAAGACTGAAGCAGAAAGGATCATGACAGAGCTGCATGAAGGTACCTTCGGAACTCATTCCAGTGGACATACCATGGCAAAGAAAATCCTTCGGGCAGGATATTACTGGTCCACAATGGAAGCTGACTGTTATCAGCATTCTCGGACATGTCACAAGTGCCAGGTTTATGTTGATAAGGTGCACATTCCTCCAGTTCCTCTGAATGTTCTGACAGCACCTTGGCCTTTTGCAATATGGGGCATTGATATGATCGGCGAGATCAGACCTACGGCATCCAACGGGCATCGTTTCATCCTGGTAGCGATTGATTACTTTACGAAATGGGTTGAAGCAACTTCCTTTGCTACCGTAACCAAGAACGTCGTGGCACGGTTCATTCGGAAAAATCTGATCTGTCGATACGGTGTACCAGAGAGGATCATTATGGACAATGGTACCAATCTCAATAATAAAATGATCACTGAGCTCTGCGAGCAATTCAAGATACAACATCATAACTCTTCTCCCTACCGGCCGAAGATGAATGGGGTTGTCGAAGCGGAAAATAAGAACATTAAGAAGATTGTGCAGAAGATGACAGTGACATACAAAGACTGGCACGAGATGTTACCATTTGCTCTTCACGGGTACCGTACCTCAGCACAGACGTCAACAGGGGCAACACCCTATTCCTTGGTTCATGGCATGGAGGAAGTCTTGCCCATCGAAGTTCAGATACCCTCTCTCAGGATCATGAAGGATGCAGGTTTGAGCGAAGATGACTGGATTCAGACCTGACTTCATCAACTGAATCTAATCGACGAAAAAAGACTTACTGTTGTTTGTCATGGTCAGACGTACCAAAAATGGATGATCAAGGCATTTAACAAGAAAGTCAGACGACAAGAGTATCAAGTTGGGGACCTGGTAATCAAGCGCATTATTCTACCTCAAGGTGATCCCAGGGGAAAATTGACTCCTACTTACGAAGGGCCATTTGTGGTTAAGAACATCTTCTCAGGAGGAGCTATGATTTTAACCACTATGGATGGTGACGACCTTCCTCACCCCGTCAATGCAGACATAATAAAAAGATACTACGCGTAATCAAAGACCCGCTAGGTTGACTGGCCTAGGAAAAAATAAGGGCTTCCCGGGGAACCAAAAGGGTTCGGGCAAAAATAAGGGATGAAAATAAAAAAATCTGTACACCCGGCAAGTCGAAAACCTGAAAAGGCGGCTTGGGCAAAAATGGGTATCCCGGTGGACTGAAAACCCGAAAGGGCGGTCCAGGCAAAAGTTAGGGATCAAAGCATAATACTATGTCTCATTGGATCACTTTGCATCCAGACTTCGGTATCAACTATCAAGCTCGGACGACACCAATCAATCAGATTCATCTTCAACTAAGCAGCAAAGTGATGAGATGCTTGAAGATATAATGGCAATAGCAGAGTTGGAACCCAGTGGGATTATTCACATAGTTGTTTTGTTTTCTTTTCACAAGTTGTATAAATTCTATTTGTTCGGCGGCGTTCTCTTACTAGGACGTCAGCCTCTTGTACAAAAATGCTTATTTACAGGCCAAACTTCAAAATCAATACAAATTCATTTTCAGACAAATTTCAAATTGTTTTTCCTTTATCTGTTTTGTTTTGCAAAGAACGTCCAATGTTCATTTTTGATATATGCATTTGACATTAATTGCTGCTCATAAATATTTACCTGCGAAACAAAAGACGAATTACTGGTAATATCAGAAACAGGGGCAATAAGAATTGTCCGAGCTGCCTAGTTGCTCTGTCTACCAAGGTACCAAGGTAGGTTCAGCCGAAGAATATGACCAAGATACCATCACTCCCCGCAGAGTAAAACCGTAATGGTAGCTCTCCCCACTGAGACTTGCAGCTATGAACAAATCAGCAACACTCTCCCAAAGAAGAGTTAATCTACCATCAGCCCCAAAAAGGCTGGGTATCCCCAGAAGGTCTTAATAGTCCTCAGCGGAGTATAAATACATTCCCCAACAAGTATAAGAGCATCCCCAGCAGTCTTAATATTCCTCGACGGAATATAAGAATGTTCCCCAGCGGAATACAAGATACCCCAGTGGAGTCATTTCCTCAGCGCAGTCTAAAAAGCGTCCCCGCCAGAGTTGAATCATCTTACCCAGTAGATTCTGGAAGCTTATCCCCTGCAGAGCACAAATAAATATCCCCAGCCAAATTCAGAAGGTTATACTCACAAGAGTCTAACTGTGTTATCCTCAGCAAGTTGCAACTGAAAGATCATCCCCAGCGAAGTTCTTTCTATCCCCAGCGAAGTTCATCATTAAAATCCCCAACAGAGCTTATCAACAGAATCCCCAGCGGAGTTATCGTTAAAATCTTCAGCAGAATGTCCCCTCCCCACAGAGTAATTCCCCTCGGAGTAACCTCTTCATCAGTTTATTCCCCAATGGAGTTCTTTTCTCCTACAGGTTTACCATCTTCGTTCATCATCCCCAGCGGAAACGAAGAACTCAGCTCTATTCTCCAACAGCTCCAGGATTTATTTTCCCCAGCTAAAACATTATATCCCCATACATCATGATACATGCATATACGCATCATACGAATACAATCTCATTTATTTTGAGAACATCATTGCCTGATCCATATCATGCATTGCATATGACTGACCTTTACCTTTCAGGAAAGATGCAGTTAAGTTCTCAGCTTAGTCAAGGACCTGACCAGTTCTTAAATCTCAATTGAATTATCCTCGGTTGAATTTCAGATAAGGTTCTCAATCTCGACAGTTTCTCTACGTCATAGTGTGGACAAGTACTATAACCTCAACGGTCTACTCCATTGAGCACGAGTCAGTTCCTAGATCTTGATGTTTTCCTCCGTCATAGTGTGGACCAGTACTATAACCTCAACGGTCTACTCCATTGAGCACGAGTCAGTTCCTAGATCTTGATGTTTTCCTCCTTCATAGTGTGGACAAGTTCTATAACCTCAATGGTATACTCCATTGAGCACGAGACAGTTCCTAGATCTTGATGAAGATGTTTCCCTACGTCATAGAATGGACGAGTACTATAACCTCAACGGTATACTCCATTGAGCACGAGTCAGTTCCTAGATCTTGATGTTTTCTTCCGTCATAGTATGGACAAGTTCTATAACCTCAACGGTATACTCCATTGAGCACGAGACAGTTCCTAGATCTTGATGAAGATGTTTCCCAATGTCATAGTGTGGACGAGTACTATAACCTCGACGGTATACTCCGTGGAGCACAAGTCAGTTCCTAGATCTTGATGTTTTCCTCCGTCATAGTGTGGACGAGTTCTATAACCTCAACGGTATACTCCATTGAGCACGAGACAGTTCCTAGATCTTGATGAACATGTTTCCCCCCAGTTGAATTATGGACAAGTTCTTAAGACTCAGCCGAGGCATTTTCTCAGTTGAAGTACAGGCCAGATTCCTAAATCTCAACAAAGTTTAGACTTCCCCAGTGGAATCTTTTACGACCACAGGTATGCAAGTTCTCGCTAAGGAATCTCTTATGCGATCGACATTCCTGCATATGGCATCTGTAAGCCCATCCTCCTACCAACAATCTCCAAATGGCATCTGTAAGTCCATTCCCGACATCACAATGTTGATACTACACCATGTGAGTGCAAATTTCTAGGCACTCTAGTGTTCAATTATCTTCCACCTTCGGATCACGAAAGGATCAAAAGCCAATCTATATCCTCAAGTTTAAGAAAATTGAACAGGGGCAACTGTTGTACCCCAAAATTTGCCCTCCCATATTTCTCAAGATTTGCCAAGAATAATCTCTAAGTTGCTCAAGTTGGCTCAAGGATTGGACAGTCAAATCACCTCCTAAGACAGTCAAGTCAAAATTAGGGTTTTGTGTGGCATCAAGGTCCTTACATACAAATGGCCTCAAGTGCTTCCCAATGTCCTAATATGTTCTAAAGCTCATCCATGTCAAATTTCAAACCTTGCAGAGAAAGTTTGGTCAGTCAATTGCTCAAGAGGCCCAAAAATCGACTGTGCTAGGGCAAAAGTCAACTGTGACCTACAGATAGTCAAACCTCAAGATTTTTGTCAACATTCTCATTTTTAAGGATAATTCATCATTTTATCAAGGGTTGATCATGATTCATCAAGGATTGCTCAAGATTCATCAAGATTCAAAAGTTGCTAAATTAAGGTTTTGTAGGAAAAGTCAACTCAACTTTGACCAAGCATAACTTTCTCATACTTTATGAGAAATGACCCATCCAAAGTTCATTTTTAATAGGATGAAATTTCCTACAATCCATCTTCACACCCCAAGATCAAGAAATGCTCTCACAAAAAGTTACTAATTTGGACATTATAGGTCTTTTTGAAAGTCAACAAAACACCTTTTTTTGCCAAAGCTTATAACTTGAGAATGGAACATCAAACTGCGATGAGACCAAACGGGTTGATTAGAGGACATCTCAAGGTTTCTAAAAAGTCCAATAACATCTCCAAAAGTTCAAAATTGAAGAAGTTATGCATTGTTGCAGTTATGAATTTTTCCAAATTTGCCAAAAGTCAACTATCCTCAAAACTCCAATTTTTGACAAAAGGGCCCACTTTTTTCCACTTGATATAGTCTTGTCATGCCACACACGTGTCCCATCTTTAATTTCATGACCAAACATTTATTTTTCTATTTTATTTCATTTTTATTGATTTAATTCATTATTAATCAATATTAAATCAAATAAAATCTAAAAATTGATGAAATAGTATCTTTGTGATTTGTACAACTTTCAAATACCATCATGAACCAAATCAAATTCGTATCAAGCTTGGTTATGCACAAAAAATCAGATTTGGCCTATTTTTGGAAAGCTTATCAATGGTGATCAAATCCAATATTCCATCTTCGACGCACTTGGATTATAGCCCATATTGTGACCTAAATGCATTCTATTATATGCACATAAGTAAGCCAGGCCTAGAGGACGCGCAAAGCTCTGCAGAAACGGCCACACAACTTTGGAAAAAAATCTTGGAAACTTGAATTCTAAAAGCCATCTTGGAGCTCGATACAAAGCAAAATCACAACACAGCCCTCTTCCTTGACATCCAGTGGAGCTATACCAATCAAAACCAAGCCTTGAGACCCTCTGAAACTCACTGTAAGTCTCCACGAATATGCCTCTGCACATGAAATCGTAAATCATTCTCCTTGCATCTTTTTGCCAATTTGATTGCACTATCATGCTTGCCATTCAATTTCTATTGATTCTGCAATATTTGATTTTGTTTTCGTGACTTATAGCCCTGGATTCAAAGCTAGGGTTCGTATTCTTGTTTTTTGGGCATTCTTGATACATGCATAATCAGGACCAATAATGGCCATGGATGAGTTCAGGGGAGAGAGACGAGTGCATTGGCACTCTTAGCTTGCATTTACATGGCCTAGGAAGGATTTTTGAGAGATGCTACGAATCTTCCTGCGGAACAAAATCCGCAGGTAAATGAACCAGGGCGTTTAAAGAAGACGAAGACGTGGCTGGGCGTGATTGGTTCATTTGAATCAATTGCGCGTTTTTTTTATTTTGCCAGGCATAATTAGTTGTTTACCATATAATATTTGTTATATATTCCACTAACAAGTTAACAACATGGCTCAGCTGGCAAGGCGTTAGTGCGTGATACCATTGGGACCTGGGTTCGAATCCCAGGTCCCCCAAAACTTTGTTACAATTTTTCCTCAGGTATTCATGTGTAGCATTCCAGGCGTGGATTACCATATGCCCCAAAGATCAACATGCCAAGTGGCTTCAGGCCAAGATCCAGTGGCCAAAATTGAAGGACCACCATACTCCCAGGTCAACAAGCATGCGTTGGATCCCAAAGGTCAAAGCAGGCTGGATGTTTTTGGGCCAAGAATTACTGATCATACTCCCTTTTTAAGCCCAACACCCCCCTGAGTTTGTTCTTCTTTTTATTTTCTTTTATTATTTTTCTATTTTCTATTTTATTATTATCTCAATTAATTTAATTAACCAATTAACATTTTTTTTATAAAAAATCAGAAACCACCAAAATAATATTTTATTAATTCCACTAATTTTATTATTTATTTTGTAAATAAACATTAATTAATTTATTTAGTTTAATTAAGTGCAATTTTAAATCTTTTTGCATTAAATTAAAATTAACATAGAATTAGGATTTTTATTAATCTTTTAACCATTTTATTTTGTTTCCTTAATTAAAATAAAAACTCAAAAATATTTTCATTTAATTAATTAATTCAATTATTAATTTAGACTAATTTTTAATTCAAAAAATAACAAAAAAAAATGCTTTATTCAATAAAAGGGTCAAAACCCTAAAAAACACTCCGATTTAATTTTCTCGCGTGCGATTAATTTTTGATCAATAATGTAACTGCTTCGGGAATGTAATAGTTTTAAATTAAGATTTTATTTATCGCTTTTATTTACTTTTTGCAATTTAATTTTTAAGGGTTTGTTTTTGGCGATGTAAATACCCGACGTCTTGTAATAGCGTAGATTTAATTTCCGCAATTTAATTTCCGCAACCATTAACTGTTAGATGTTTGAATAATAGGCAATGCATGACAAGATCAATTTTAATTTAAAATCAACAGTAGCTCACCATGACATGTACACAGATAATATAACTGAAAAACAATACATTCACACATGCCACTCTTAGGGTACACCTCACTTGGTTGCCTCGAACGTGGTCATTGAGTATAGGAAGTTTTAGAGGTCGCCCTCTTGTCCAAAGATCATAAGTTGCCTCGAAATGGTTGCCTCGGATAAAATGATCTAAGACATTAGGGTTACCGCTAAGGCGTCCTAACGTTGCTTTAGTGACCACATGTCCCTTAACCAAATTGACCCAAAAACTCCAACGACGATGCTACCTACTCCTTAATAGTGGGATAGCATTGTCTAAAGGACACTCGCACAGTTTAATTCCTTTTTGAGTAGGTAGATGGTTCTTAAGTACTTGCTCCTTTTAAAACAAAACAAATCTTTTCGCACTTACACCCCTTTCAAACAAAAAACTCTTTTCAAACCCACAAACACTAAGAAAAGCAAACTTTTGAAAACATAATGAGCAAGTACCTAAGAGCCCGTGGATAACCACGGATAGAAAGGGTGCTAACACCTTCCCTTTCTATAATCTACCTCCCGAACCCGAGAAATATCTCAAAAAGGAATTTTTCTGTGCTTTTGTCCTTTCCTTGTTGGATAAAATAAAAGACGGTGGCGACTCTTGCTTACCGCGACATTTTGCGAAAACAAACGTAAACGCGAACCAGCATTCCAAAACAGTCAGTTCTCATTCCCACCGATCACACTAACCAACAACATCATCAAATAATCAGTAATCAAACATCATCAAATCATCAGTCAAACAACATCCAACAAAGCACAAAAATCGCAAAGTCATAAGCAAACATCATCATTGTTCAAAGCAAAGAGGAAAGTTTACCTGGCACCTTCATCGTCATCTCTTCCTTCTCACCGAGTCCACCACCAGGGAGCACCTCATCTCAATCTTATATTCCTCTCCATTCCACAGGAAAGCCCCAAAGGTATGAATTATTCGCATTCCTCATAAGCTGTTTCCCACATCTCAAAAATATAATACAATAGGTTAACAGAGAAAACATGAATAAGCCAAACCAACAACAACAAAAACTCGTTTAAGCTTCAAAACAGAATCATACCTTTCAAGAAACAAAAATGTTGGCGCTTAGGATGTGAGAGAGAGAGAGAGTGTGTGTGCTCCAGTAATGATGGTGAGAGGAAGATCAAAAAAATGCATTTTAAACCCTTTAGATGATTTCATTTCAAATTAGGGATTTCCAGAAAGAAAATCGTTTCACTCACGAATTTAGGACGAGAAGAGGGACGTTGAGTGAGAAAGATGAACGAGAGAGAGAAAAGAAAGGGACGATCAGAAGCGGCGGCGCTGTGAACAAGTTCACACAACAAACCCTAATTTTGTTTACCATAATCAAAATGCAATAAACTGAATTAAGAAGCATTGGGCCATTTCCTTTGCAAACTCTCAAAGCCCACACACGTGTTTCCTGGTTCCCCCCCCCCCCCCCATTTTGCCTTGTTCTTTTTTTTGTTTCAGCAAAACACCTTTGGGCCTAACCCCCTTTAAATCCTTTTAGCCCATTTTCTTTCATTTTAATTTAATTTGTTGTTTTTATTTCTTTTGTTAATAATACATTAATGTTTTTAAAAAAACTTCATTTCATTAAATTGATTTAGTTTTTTTTAAGTGATTAATTTTCTTTTACCTTTTTTTTCTTTTTTATAAAAAAAAACTCATTGTTATTAATTTTTAATGAAAACACCAAAAAAACTTTGATTTAATTAGTTTTCTTTCTTTAAGCTTATAATTAATAAAATGCACAAAAATTATAATAAAGATTTTTAGCTTAAATCATTTTCTTTTTAGATTAAGTTTTATTTTTCTTTTTCAAGTAAATACATTTCATTTCATACTTTATTTCATAAATTGTCATAGCTTCATATTGAATCGCACAATAATTCGATTTGGTTGTATTAATTGGACATTGTTATTTTTATGTGATTCATCCCCATTTGTAATAATTGTACCCCCATTCCCGAATACTTTTGTAATAGCTTAGAATTTTAATTCCCGCAATTTATTACTTTCTATATACTGTGTAGTAATTAGGCATGTATGGCAAGATTCAAAAATCAATCGTTAGATGACCTAATCCAAGAATAAAATAACTTGAAATCAACACACTTTCTCACATGCGCACCTCTAGGGTAACCTCGCTTGTTGCCTCGGAAATACAATCATGTCCCTCGAATATGAGACACTCTAGCAAATGACCCTTTGATAAACAAAGATCGTAGTCCCTCGATGACCCTCGATGTTGCCTTCGATAAAACGATCTCGTCCCTTACAAAATTGCTAGAGCGTCTCACAAGTTGCTTTCAATGATTGTAAAATTGACCCGCGCCCGTCCCTTCACATCCAAGGATGGGGCTTCTTACCAAATCAATGGTAAGATAGCACCATTAAAAGGAAGAAAAAAGAACAACTTAAGACCTTTCGAGTAGATAGATTCGCTCTTAGTTACTCGCTTGCTCACAACAAAAAATTTCACACCTACACTTCCATTTCCAAACATTTTCAAAAGATAAAATGTTTTGTATACGTTCTTATAGAGACGAGAACCATTGCAAAACCTCTTTTCAAAACAATTTTCAAAACACGATTCACAAACACATCTTTGAACCATTTTTCGAAACAAAACTTTGTATGCGTTCTTATAGAGACGAGAACCATTACAAAGAAACTTTCCAAAATACTTTCAAAACCCACACCACAAGCACACAATCAAACAAACGCAAGTGATCTAAGCGAGTAACTAAGAGCCCATGGAAAACCATGGATGAAAAGGGTGCTAGCACCTTCCTTTTTCATAATCTACCCCCCGAACCCGAGAAAAATTCTTGAAAGGTCTTTCTTGTGCTTTTTTACCTTTCCTTTTGGATAAAATAAAAGTCGGTGGCGACTCTTGCTAACCGCACAAGTGCGAACGAAACGCAAAACTTATAGTCAGTTCTACCACCGTATCACACCAGGCAAAGACTTCAACATAATCATGTAACAACTGAATCAGACACTTCTTGATACTGGTTTCGAGATTAGCACCCACCTTGACCTCTTTTTTATCTTCTTTGGTACCTAGGTTGCTCGTATCCACGGGTTCCTCGTGAGGGTGAATGGTTCTATCTTCTTGTTGTAGCAGTCTGGCAAGTTCCCCTGGTACTTCATAATCTTCCTCACCTTCGTCTTCGACTTGGTAGATTAGATTCTCAAAGTCACAAAAGGCCATAGCAGTATCGTTACCCATGGGATCCATAATAGATGTATACCTGCATTGTGAGTGTGGGTGTGTGTAAGGGTATAACTATCTTTGAAAGAAAGTAAAATTTAAAAGAAAAACAATGAGCACAAAAGTTTGTATGCGAAAACGTCCATGATTCATTGATTTCATATGAAAAATGAGATAATAACCCTTACAAATGGACCATTGTGCCTCGGGTAAGACACAAGGTTTTAAGAGTGCGAATTGTTTTGAATATTACATATCCAACAAAATGTAAAGACAAATTACTGAAGGATGAAAGTTATTGGGATGAAGTCTCTAGCCTCCCAATTTTTGAACCCTCCATTGACAGTCGGGAAGATCCATTCCTCCAGGTTGCAACCATCTTCACCATCTTCCACTGTGTTGACTTCACGGTTGCTGATCTTCAAGGGTGGCCCTCCAACACGGGCACGACGTACAACCTTTTGAGCACTTGAAGTGAAACCTAGGCCAAACTTATCAAACTTATATGGGATATCTGGGAGTTGTCCCCAGATAGTGCATCCACCTTCTTCCACCACTGCTTTAGCATCTTTCAGTGACGACATCCGGAGTGGAGGCCTTGTAATCTTGGGAACAACCTTAGTCACTGCCACCTCTTGAGGGACCTCTTCAAAGTGTTGAAATGGAGTTTCAATGAATTCACCGTCCAATTCCACATATCTAAAGGAATTCAGATGGATGATCATGTATTCTTCCTCTCCATGTACGGTGATAATATTTCCTTAAACTGGATACTTCAACATTTGGTGCAACGTAGAAGTAACAGCGCCAGCGTTATGGATCCATGGCCGGCCTAGCAGGCAGGAGTATGAAGGGCGGATGTCCATCACATAAAAAGTCAAATTAAAGGTTTGGGTTCCAACCTTTATGGGAATATCCACCTCCCCATGTACCATCCTCTTCGAGCCGTCAAAAGCCCTTACCACTATGTTTCTTGGCTTTAAAGTAAACCCCTCACAGTCAAGTCTATCAATAGCTTTTTTGGGTAATACATTCACAGATGATCCAGTGTCCACCAAGACATGCGCCAGAGTGGTGCCCCTACATTCCACTGAGACATGCAACGCCTCATTATGCTTTCTTCCTCTCGGCGTCAGATAAGCATATGAAAAACCTAAGCCATTGTTCGCAGTTAGGCTGGCCACGCAGTCTTGAAATTGATCAACAGATGTCTCTTGAGCTACATGGGCAGTTTTTAAAAACTTCACCAAGGCTTTTGCATGCGCCTCGGAACACAGTAGTAATGCCAGCATGGAGATCTTAGAGGGAGTTTACCCCAATTGTTCAACTACATCGTAGTTGCTTCTCTTTATAATTTTTAAGATCTCCTCCATTTCCTTCTTGGAGGTCTCAGGGATAGTTAATGACTGAGCCTTCGTCCGGACAGGCTCAACCATAACACCTTTTCCTCGAGCCTCGGTTAACTCGGCAGCAGGAGTGTCAGTAAGAATAATTACAGGGGTTATAACGGCTTTGTCAATTAGAGTACTTGAAGAGATCATTATGGGTATAGGAGTAACCTTTGGAGCAGCCATAGGGATAGTCACGGGTCCAGAAACTGCTTTTGGAGGAGCAATTTCTGGAGAAAATATCCTACCACTTCGGGTAATTTTGCTAGTTCTGGCAATATTACTGATGTCAGAGTCTTCTTTCTCGGAATTTATCTCTTCGGCAGCCGGCCAGTCTTGCTTAATACCATGGTAATAGACATCCCCTCCATAATTCCATGGTATGGTTTTGTCTGATGTATATGGGACTGGCCCAAGCATTGTGATTATTAAGGGAGCTGCTTTCGGAACTGATGTAATTCTAACGGGTCTTTTGGTGGAGACCCTGGAAGAATTGGTGGAAATGGTAATGATAGAAACATCTTCATAAGGAACTGGTGTAACAAGAGTCTTTTCAAACAAAATCTCTTTGTTATCTATCAGGCACCGAACACCTACTTTCAACAATGGACAACTTGTTGGTGAGGACAAGCAGAGATGGCAAACTTCATTACAGCCTGGGAACACACCGACTTTCAACAAGTTCATTTTAACAGTCAGAAGTGGGGTCATGAGCTCGTCAACTGAGGTAACAAATAAATCTTCTTCAATGGAATTAGTATTTTGGACATGTCTGGGCATAGGAGCAGAAATGACATTTGGCTTCTCGGGCACATCAAACTCAATTTATTTTGCTTCAATGAGGTCTTGTATTTTGTTCTTCAAGGCCCAACAGTTATTAGTATCGTGACCAGGACTTTCGGAATGATATGCGCAACGAGCATTGGGATGATAATGAGGAGATGTTGTATTGGGGTTTTTCAGAGCTTCTTTCAAGGTTACCAAATTGGATCTCAGAAGATGCGGTAGTACTTGAGACAGAGTCATGTTGATTCTGGTAAACTTCTTGACGGGCCTTTCTATCCTTGGTTGATTATTTCTTTGCTGATCAGATGCAGGCTTTGGGATCATAACAGCCCCCACCATTGGTCGGCGTTCGGCCCTATCTTTGTTTCTTTGCGGATATACGACATCCACCTCTTTCTTTCTGATAAAGGGCTTCCTTACAGCTGTAGAAGAGGATGTGTCTTTCTAAATCTTTCCATTCTTTATACCGGCTTCTATCCTCTCTCCGATCAATATTAGTTCAGTAAAGGCCGCAGATGAACTTCCGATTAAATGATTGAACAAGGGACCAGACAAGGTGCCCAAGAACATGTCTACCAATTCTCTCTCAGACAGAGGGGGTTGAACTCTTCCAGCCAAATCTCTCCATTTTTGTGCATAATCCTTGAAACCTTCATTGGACACCATGGCCATACTCTGGAGTTGAGTACGGGTAGGCTCCAAATCAGCATTGTACTAGTATTGCTTGTAGAAAGCTGCAGCAAGATCTTCCCAATTGTGAATATTATCCCTTTCTAGTTGGTAGAACCAGTCAAGTTGAATCCCAGACAGACTGTCTTGGAAGAAGTGCACCCATAAGTCTTTATCAGCGGTATGGGGTTGAATTTTACTCACATATGACCGGAGATGAATCTTAGGGCATAAAACTCAATCATATTTAGCAAATGTAGGTGTGTGTTGCACCCCAAAATTTGCCCTCTCATGTTTTCCAAAGTCTTCCCCCTACATGGTTGACCAGAAACCCTTGCCTAAGGAAAAAGAAAATTTTTGAGTGGTGCTTTAAGTACCTTTCGATTGGCATTCTGAAAGACCCTTCGATTGGCATTCTGAAAGACCCTTCGATTGGTATTCTGAAGGAGCCTTTCGATTGACATTCCAAAAATGCTTCGATTGGCATTATGGACAAACACTTCGATTGAGCGCTGGACCTCCTTCGATCAAGCTTTGATGTGCAAGTCTTCGATTGAGCGCTGGACCTCCTTCGATCAAGCTTTGATGTGCAAGTCTTCAATTGAGCGTTGGACCTCCTTCGATCAAGCTTTGGTCTGCAAGTCTTTGATTGAGCGCTGGACCCCTTCGATCAAGTCAATTTCACAATGCTTCGACTAGTACTTCAGAGGGTCCTTCGACTGGAACTTCATACTTTACCTCAATTAGAACATCAGAACGAAATGACCTTCGAATGGCATTTCAGTGTAGAGTTTCTCTTAATCTAAGATGCTCTGATGAAGGAAGTTCTAGACACTTCGAATCAGGACTTAGACTCATCACAAGGCCAGGGGCTGGTCGAAGTTGTCTAATAGGGAATGTTCTAAATATATTCGAATTGGATTTTGAAGCTGGCAAAGAAGGCAGATTCGAAGGAATGAAGTAGGCTACCATGACTAAGCAAAATCACATATCCTAACCTGTCCAGGTTCACCCAAAGTTCACAATGGCATGTGTCCCTTGCAAATATGCAATCGAAGCAGGGGGAGTCTCAATCGAAGGGGCTGTGACATCGAAACTGGAGTAGTTCGAATTGGGACTTTGAAGCAATCGAAGCAGGAGGAGTGTCAATCAAAGGGAAGTGGATCTGTAAGTTAGCTTTCAATTTTCATCATGTTGGAGGCCCAAACAGCTTATAACAGGCTGGCAGTAATGCATGAAAGAAGATTGGCACATGATTGAATCAAATATAGCAAGTCTTTATGAAGAAATCAAATCAAATCTCTTCATCATAATGGACCAAGATTTGATACACAAATGTTGACCTAAATTCCTTGTCTATATAAACCTCATGCTCACAAACAAAAAAGGCACGGGAAGAAGACACACGAAACTCTGCAGACAAAGAAAAAATGCTCAAACGCTCTGCAGAAATGGCGCCACAACTTTGAGGAAAAAGCTTGAGAACCTTGGATCTGAAATTGCACTCAGAGACCTTTTCAGGATCAAACAAAGGTTCCAATCGCTTCCTTGGACCTCACTGCAGCAGTACCAATTATCCTCGTGTGCTCTCCTACCCCAAAAAGCCCTATAAGTATCGCTCTGAACCGCCATGCTTATGGAATCGTAAAGCTTCAATCTTGCATTCTTTCATTGAAATAATTGCATATTTATACTCTGTGCTGTATTCTGAGACTTTTGGCATCATTGAATTTTATTCTCATAGCCTGTAACGCCATGCCCAGTGCTAGGGTTCGTGTATCTCGTTTTTGGGGTTTTAATTGCAGGCAAAATCAATGCAAATAATGGCCATGGATGAGTTCCGGAGAGAGAGACGAGTGCATTGGCACTCTTAGCTTGCGTTTATATGGCCAAGGGAGGATTTTGGAGATATCCTAGGAACCTTCATGCGGATAAAAATCCGCAGGTAAACGAACCAGGTCTTGTGAAGAAGACGATTACGTGGTGGAGCGTGATTGGTTCATTTGAATCAATTGCGCGTTTTTATTTTTGGCCAGGCATAATTGAATTGTTTCTATATAATATTTAACTTCTATTCCACTAACAGGTTAACATCATGGCTCAGTTGGTAGCGCATCAGTCGAATTGTCGAATGGGACCTGGGTTCGAATCCCAGGTCCCCCAAAACTTTAAAATATTTTGTTTTCAGGTAATCCCACGTAACGTGCAAGAACGTGGTCCACCATATACCTCAGGCACCCATGCGCCAGGTGGTTCCAGATCCAGATCCAGTGGTCCAGGATGAGGTTCACCATGAACCTTGGTCAACAAACGTCTAGGCAATCTGAAAGTTAAATGAGGCTGTTCGAATCTGGGCCTGGAATTGCTGAATCAACCTCCCTTTTTCAGGCCCAGCGCCCCAAAGTTTGCTTATGTTTTTATTTTCTTTTCATATTTATTTTGCTTATTATTATTATTATTAAAAACTAACTAATTAATTAACAAACTAACCTTTTTTTCCATAAAAAACCAGAAATCAAAAATATTATTTTCATCATTAATTTCATTATTTTTGTAAATAAACCATTAACCAATTAATTTAGTTTTAATTAGGTTTAATCTTAACATTTTTTGCAATAAATTAAAATTGACTTAGAATTAGATTTTTTTAATATTTATGATTTTATTTCCTCAATTAAAATAAAACTCAAAAATATTTTCTTTAATTCCATTATTAATTTAGACTTAATTCTTAAATCAAAAAATGACAAAAAAATATGTTTTATTTAATGAAAAAAGGGTCAAAACCCTAAAGGACAATCCATTCAATTTTCTCGCGCGTATTATTTTTGATCCATATATTGTAATTTCTCCGAGGATGTAATAGTTTTAACTTAGGATTTTATTTACCGCTTTTATTTACTTTTTGCATTTAATTTTAAGGGTTTGTCTTTGGCGATGTAAATACTCGACGCCTTGTAATAGCTTAGCTTTATTTTCCGCAATTTATTTTCCGCAACCATTAGTTGCTAGATGTATGAATAATAGGCTATGCATGACAAGATCTATCTTAACTTAAAATCAACAGTAGCTCACCATGATATGTAAAGATAACATAATTGAAAATTGACACACTTGCACATGCCACTCCTAGGGTACGCCTCACTTGGTTGCCTCGAACATGGTCATTGAGTATAGGAAGTCTTAGAGGTCGCCCTCCTGTCCAAAGATCAAAGTTGCCTCAAAACGGTTGCCTCGGATAATATGATCTAAGACATTAGGGTTACCGCTAAGGCGTCCTAACATTGCTTTAGTGACCACACGTCCCTTAAATCGAATTGACCCGAAAACTCCAACGACGGTGCTACCTACTCCTCAATAGTGGGATAGCATTGTCTAAAGGACATTTGCACAATTTAATTCCTTTTTGAGTAGGTAGAGGTTCTTAAGTACTTGCTCCTTTTAAAAACAAAACAAAACTTTTCACACTTACACTTTTCGAACAAAGTTTTCAAAAACACTTCATACACTCTTGAGGACAGAAACAAGAGTTAAATTGAAGTTTCAAACAAAACTCTTTTCAAAACCCACAAACACAAAGAAAAGCAAACTCTTGAAAACATAGTGAGCAAGTACCTAAGAGCCCGTGGATAACCACGAATAGAAAGGGTGCTAACACCTTCCATTTCTATAATCTACCTCCTGAACCCGAGAAACATCTCGAAAAGGAATTTTTCTGTGCTTTTGTCCTTTCCTTGTTGGATAAAATAAAAGACGATGGCGACTCTTGCTTACCGCGACATTTTGCAAAAACAAACGCAAACGCAAACCAACATTCCAAAACAGTCAGTTCTCATTCCCACCGATCACAGAACTGGCAACTCTGCTGGGGACTTACTCATAAGTGAGGTGTACCTTAGGATTAGATCACTTGTGTTTTCAATTGTATGCTTTAAAATTTTGTGGGCTTGTATCGGAGTTCTATAGATCCTAACCCGGATTTGGGGATACCCTTTAGGTAAGTAGTAATGAACTGTGAGGGGTCTGTTCGGCGTAGACCGACACGGATGAAGCAGTAGCTATGTTGGTGTGGCACCTTAGTCTGTACTGATATCCCTTGTGTTGGAACGAGGAGAATATGGGTCTTCTAAGGAGTCATTAAGCACAAACTGACCTTAGAACCTTAAATTGACTAACTTGGCCATAGAACAGTAGCAGTATACTACACTCATTGAGACTAAACTCTCGCGATGATTCCAGCCGCAAGAAAAGGTTGCTAAACTAGAATTATGATCGATTGAGGATAGTCAGTGATATTGAGATCCTCTAGAACCCGATTACTATTTATAGGACAGGTTTTTAACCAACTACACTCAAGAGGATACTTATCTATGAAACTCCATGCCAGCCTAAACTTAAGGTTGTATGTGTGACTTGTGTGCCTTCAAACTTGAACTACTTGCACATTCTTGTTATCTGACAACATGAGTTCCTTGCAGGTTTTGTTTATAGTCCTTATCCAATAATCTGGATTTATTACAGGGCTTACTTACATCACTTCACACTTTTGCTTAAACGCATAGCATACACATCATAACATCATACCTTAACATTTCCTTAACCATTTCAAGGATCTCAAAGGTTTGTGATGAAGGTCATGATGAACCAAATGCCTAGCAAGGGGCAAAGGGGATTTATTTTCCTCTAGCCAAGGTTGTTTGGAAATCAAACATGATAACTTGAGTCAGGGGCTATGACCCACTCGATATGGTGAGCTTGACTCTTGAAGAAGGACTATCAACAACATGAAGCTCCTTCAATCAAGCTACCAGATTCAAATTCTAACTGTTTCTTGTTTACCCCGTGAGATCCTTGAAAACATTGCATACATATATCATACATATCATTGCATAACAGGTCTCCCAATACAGGTCTCTTATCTTCTTCACTGTTTATTTCAGCAATCATCATGTCTACTGAACCTTCAACCGAGCAAGCTATCAAGGCCCTCTAGGCCCAGAATGCCCAATTTCAAGAGTTGGTCATGAACCCAGCTAAGGGCCAGCAGGACCTGAAGACCCTGATTCTGAAAGAGAGGAAGAAGAAGAAAAAGAGGACCATCCTGTTCAACACTGGATGCAGGTTTGGAAACGGGCTGCAGAATGAAGTTGACCTGACCACCTCATCTGGAGGGAAAGACAGTCCATAAGAAAGGAGGGCCCCTAGCCCTATAGTCTATGACAACGAGACGGACTATGATGAAGAACAGTATCCTCCTACTGAGGATAAGTATAAACAGCTGGAAGACCATTTGAGCGCTATGGAAATACAGAAGGTTCCCGGTTTGGACTTCGGAGATCTAGGTCTATCCTCTGGGGTGGTGATTCCCCATAAATTCAAGGAACCTTCCTTTGCCAAGTACGACGGAGCTTCCTGTCCAAAGCTACACCTCCGATCATATGTGAGGAAGATTCAACCCTATACTGCTGATAGAAATCTCTGGGTTCATTTCTTTCAAGATAGTCTGTCAGGGACTCAACTTGAATGGTTCTGTCAACTGGAAGGAGCTAACATCCGCAACTGGGAGGACCTTGCTCCTGCTTTTTACAAGCAATACCAGTATAATGCCGATCTTGCTCCCACGCGTACTCAACTTCAGGGTATGTCTGTGGGTACAAGCGAAGGCTTTAAGGACTACGCTCAGAAGTGGAGAGATCTTGCTGGAAGAGTCCAACCCCCTCTGTCTGATAGGGAGTTGATGGATATGTTTCTGGGGACTTTGTCTGGTCCCTATTTCAATCATTTGATCGGTAGCTCGTCAGTGGGTTTCACCGAACTGATTCTGACTAGAGAAAGAGTAGAAGCTGGGATCCTCAGTGGTAAGATCCAGAAAGATACCTCTTCGAGTACAGAGAAGAAGTCATTTGGTGGCAAGAGGGAAGCCATTGCTGTGCACGGCCAGAAGAGGCGTAGCCAGACAGACTACCACCAATCTGTGGGGGCAGTGTTGATCTCTAATTCGGCACGCACACAACGACCACACCAATGAAATAATCAGCCAAAAGGGGAAAGACTTTAAAGGCAGTTCACCCAAATCAACATGCCATTGTCACAAGCATTGCAACAGATGTTGAAGATGAATCTGATTACGGTGATAAACCCTCATCCGAACCCTAAGACTTCTTCTCCTAACTACAACCCAGATGCAAGGTGTGCTTATCATTCTGGTAGCCCGGGGCACGATACTAACGATTGTTGGCCGCTGAAATACAAGATTCAGAATATGATTGACGCTAAGGAGATCGAATTTGACCCTCCTGAGACTCCCAATGTGATCACTACTCCCTTGCCAAAACATGGCTAGGATTGAAAGTACTTTTGTTCATTTGAATTCTGAAGTTGTATTTTTATTTGTTTATTCAAACAATTATTATCATGTCGAACTCTTTTATTTCATTAATGCATTACACGTGTCTGTTTTGAATTAATTGTTTTCACTATGCTTAAATTACTTCATATTTCTATTTTGTGATGTTCAACTCTCAATTAAAAAACTCTAAGCCTTTAGAGGGAGGATGACGAAAACGATACCACGATCTTTACAGTATGCTTTTGAATAGACCCCGCTGATGAGGTACAGGCATTATTTTAAATCCTAAACAGTGGAGTTATAAGGAAGATAATCCCTAGTCAACCCCTTTGAGCCAAAGAAGTTGGAGTTTTTCTTTTCATAAATTAAAACCCTTAGTTATAACCTGGGGCAGGGTAGTTTTCTCAGTTGATCCAGGTGCACAATGAATGGCATCAAAGAAGTCCTTCTGAAACAAAAGACGGTGTTGGTTCCGTATAATCGTAAGGACAGGCAGTCATTATCTCTCAAAATAAAAGCCCAATAAGTCAACACCTATGAAGGAGACTTACAAAAAACTGGGGCATCCCGCTGACTGTAATCACAAAAGAAACAGTTCAGGAAAAAAGACTGGGATAACGCAATCAAAAAGAAAGAGATCCTACAAACTCTCATAAAAAGGACTGCCTGTTCAAAATAAATTATCAGTATCCGAACCATCACTGGTATGCCAGAGCAAAGACTCAAACAAGATCTAATGCACGATTAGCTGTGTTTAGGATCGAAGAACATCACGAAGAGTGGGTGGGTACAAATATAATTTGAGCCTTTATCCTTTTTTTCTTAAACCATGAACCAGACCCCGTTATAACCCTTAAAAGTCCTAGCTGAAGCATGGGTTAGTTCGAAAGCATACTGTTACAAAGGTATCCTGACTCCTGTAGGGCTTGCTGTAAATCCTGAGTTGACGTCACATTTTACAAAATTTGCCCGTTTTACTGAAAAAATGCATTTTCAAAAACTTCAAGACAGACATAAGCTTTGCATTCTTAAAATAACATTGTTTGCATATGACTATTTGTTTAAACAACAGAGAAATTTACACGACGAATATACAGTGAACAAAAACCTTCTCAATAAAAAAGGATCACCTCAAGTGGAGAAACACTTCCAATCAAGGGGCACGGCATGATCATTGTCTATCATCTGGGGAAGTCAAGTTAAGATTCAAGGAATCTCTCAAAATGCCAAATAGCCAGGGGCAGATCTCCATCTGAATCAATTGGGGCATTGGACATGAATTCCAGCAACGAATCTTGCATGATCAAACATCTTCTGGTAGTACAGCAACACGACACTACTGACAGTGACAACTCCCTACACTCTGAGAGCGTGGACATAGTCAGAAAATACTGTGCGTAAATCAAAGACTCGCTAGGTTGACTGGCCTAGGCAAAAATAAGGGCTTCCCGGTGAACCAAAAGGGTTCGGGCAAAAATAAGGGATGAAAATGAAAAATTTGTACACCCGGCAAGTCGAAAACTTGAAAAGGCGGCTTGGGGAAAAAAGGGTATCCCGATGGACTGAAAACCCAAAAGGGCGGTGATCGGGACTTTATAAGTCTGTCGGGATACTAACTGCAAGTATACAGTTCAGTCGTTCTAGTTTTAAAAGATTATCGAACCCACAGAGACTGTGTATCAATCGCATACGATCTAATGCTACAGTTTTGTCTAACTAAGCGATGAATATTCGATATTTGGGGGAGACAGTTTAGTTTTAAAAGTAATAGTACTAATTATACCGGTATGTGATAATCGGACTTAGGGAATTCGATGAATCGCTTGGCCTATAAAGTATTTCGGTAAAAACTAATTGTTTAAAAACCTGAGACATACACTCTCGTGTCTATGAAATAAGTCATGCTACTAAACCTAGTGGATGCACTTTAAATTTAATAACACTTTTTGAAAACAATTTGAATTTAATTAATTTATTAAAACACTCTCGTGTATTTAAAAATCAATGCTTCGTTACCACTATCTGGGTTGAACCCCAGCTCTCGCATGCAGGTTCTTGCCTTAATTAATTTCCCACTCTCGTGGCAAAATCATGTTAATTAACCTCTCACTCTCGTGACAAGGATAGTTAAATTAATATTGGAAATTGGAAACCAGAAATTGTTTTATAAATATTTTTGGCCAAGGTATCATCAAATTCTTTCGGTTCTTACGGTCACATACCGGTATTAATAATTTAGCTAGACATAATTAACTTAACAGCAATAAAGTTTAAAACATAATTCATGGCAATAATTGGCATATTATAAGAATTGAATAAATAATAATTGCAATATAAAAACCTGGAATTACAGATGCTATAGTAATCTTGAGGTAATACAGTTATCCGATCTTCGAGCTTGACTTGCAGTAAGAAATTCGTGTTAATTCTTGTAAGAAGAATTAACACTTAAAAATAGAAACTAAGGCTTGAATGAAAATTACAAGGAATTGAAAGCAGAATTGCAAAAACAAGCAAGTTGGAAATAACTGTAAAATAAAATAAATGTTTGCTCTGAATAAAATTCTTCGACCCTTGGACTGTGCCTTGGTACTCATATATATAGCAGGAAAAATCAGCAGTTTAATTTTGAATTCTTGATGAAGTCTTCGTGGAGAAATTGTAGGAGCAGTAAAAGTTGTGGCAATAAAATAGGAGATTCAGTAGAAACAGGGAGAAATAGTCTGCCCTTCACGCCCACGTCTTCAATCCATGCGTAACGTCCTCCTTCACGCGCGTGACGGTCGTCACAGGTGGGTGACGGTCGTCACACGCTGAAGTGGTGCCTTACGCTCGTCAGGTGTGTGTGAAGAGCATTTCTTAATGTTGTGGGGTGTTACGCCCATCACAGGGGCGTGACGACCGTCACCTATCCAGAAGTCCACACTTTGTATTTTTTTTATTCTTTTTCTCTTTGTTTTTCGTCTAGCCTTCTTCATGTTGTCCTTTTTCATCGGTTTGAGTCGACAAGTATTATACCTGCAAAAAAGACAAATAATCTCGGAATAATCGAGGGTTAGACGACTTAATGAAATATAAAATCGGTAAAAGGCATGTTAATTATACGATATGTTTTCTCGTTATCAGGCGGTCCAGGCAAAAATTAGGGATCAAAGCGTACGACTATGTCTCGTCATCTCGTCACTTGCCTACCAGAAGAAGACTTGTCATTTCGATCGAAAGATACCAAGCACCTCATAGGTTGGAATAATACTCGATCCACAAGGCCTCCGCAGGCACCTTCTCCCGCAGATACAGGGGCAAAAAAGTCTCAATGCAAAGTCATTGTCATATCCTCAGCCTGCGTCCCAGTAACATCTACACTCCTCGTAGAGTAAGAAAAGGACATTGGTGTTAATTCTCCCTAGCTGAGGCTCACAACCACGAATGGGTCGACAAGATTCTCCCTAAGCAGAGTTTATCTATCACCAGCACTGGAAGATTATCCCCAGTGGAGTCTGGAAGATTATCCCCAGTAGAATCTAAAAGATTATCCCCAGTGAAGTCGCCATTGGAAAATCATCCCCAGCGGAGTTCATCCCTTGCATAGACAGAAATTCAATCCCCAACAGGGTTCACTGTCACCAGCAACAGTAATTCATCCCCAGCTGAGTTTTATTTCTCCAAATCAGAAGATCTTCTAGCATAGTAGATACTCCCCACAGAGTCATTTCCTCGTCAGTCCATTCCCCAGCGGAGTTATTCTCTCCTACAGGATTATTCTCCCAATTATCTTCGGTCGTTATCTCCAGCGAGCGAAACTCTTTATTCTCCAACAACAGTCAGGGATTTATTTTCCCAAACTCGGACGTACCATAATAGCATTTCATGTTCATACATCATGACATGCGCATACATATTGCATACAGCATAATCTCATTTATTTTGAGAACATCATCATACAATGCATGTCATGCATCATATACGATTAATCATGTACCTTTTCAGAAAATATGGTTATCATCAACAACTTCCAACAAGTTCAAGATTAACTCCGGAAACTAAACAGAGTATATATCTGCACGATCAAATTCAGCTTTACACGGGTTCGTCATGAAGAAATCTTACACGGGTTTCTCCTAAATGCAGCTTCACACGGGTTTATCCTGAAAAATCCAACACGGGTCCTTTCTCATATATTTTTGAATAAAGTTTTACACGAACTCATCCCAAAGTAACCTTACCCAGGTTCCTCCTGAAGTTTTACACGAACTTATCACAAAGTAACCTTACCCAGGTTCCTCCTGAAGTTTTACACGAACTTATCACAGTAACCTTACCCAGGTTCCCCCTGAAGTTTTACACGAACTTATTACAAAGTAACCTTACCCAGGTTCCCCCTGAAGTTTTACACGAACTTATTGAAAAGTAACCTTACCCAGGTTCCTCCTGAAGTTTTACACGAACTTATCACAGTAACCTTACCCAGGTTCCCCCTAAAGTTTTACACGAACTTATCACAGTAACCTTACCCCGGTTCATCCTGAAGTTTTACACGAACTTATCACAAAGTAACCTTACCCAGGTTCCTCCAGAAGTTTCACACGAACTTATCACAAAGTAACCTTACCCAGGTTCCTCCAGAAGTTTCACACGAACTTAGCCCGAAGTAACCTTACCCAGGTTCCTCCAGAAGTTTTACACGGACTTATCACAAAGTAACCTTACCCAGGTTCCTCCCGAAGTTTTACACAAACTTATCCTGAAGTAACCTTACCTAGGTTCCTCCTTACAATTTCCCGACGTAGTTTTACCTAAACTCCTCATGAAGCAGCCTTACCTAGGTTTCTTCCCTGTTCAGATGTAGTTTTACCTAAACCCATCATGAAGAAACCCTACACAGGTTCCTTCTCAGGAAATTCCAGATGCAGTTTTACACGGACTCATCGTCAAGCAACCCTACACAGGTTCCTCCTTCCCAAGATGCAGTTTTACACGGACTTATCATCAAGAAACCCTACACCAGTTCCCTCTCTTTCCAAGATGCAGTTTTACACGGACTCATCATCAGGCAACCCTACACAGGTTCCTCCATTCCAGATGAAGTTTTACATGGACTCCTCACAAAGCAACCTTACCCAGGTTCCTTCTCGGTTCAGATGTAGTTTTACCCAAACTCCTCACAAAGCAACCTTACCCAGGTTCCTTCTCAATTCAGATGCAGTTTTATCCAAACTCCTCGCGAAGCAACCTTACCCAGGTTCCTTCTCATAACCTTACCATCCAGGTCTCTTTTCTCTTATCTCCAGACAACAGTCCATAATACTGTAAGACCCGGACCTGATCAAACACGATTGGTTTCACCTTTCCCCAGTAGGTCGTGATGTAGCCTATACACTGACCCGATATGCAGTTCACCTCCAAAGTTAAACTCCCCCAGCAGAATCTTCTACAACAACAAGTATGCAAGTTCTCGCTAAGGAATCTCTTATGCGATCGACACTCCTACAGATGGCATCTATAAGCCCATCCTCCTACCAACGATCTCCAAATGGCATCTGTAAGCCCATTCCCGACATCACAATGCTGATACTACACCATGCGAGTGCAAATTTCTGGGCACTCTAGTGTTCAATTATCTTCCACCTTCGGATCACGAAAGGCTCGAAAGCCAATCTATATCCTCAGGTTTAAGAAAATCGAACAGGGGCAACTGTTGCACCCCAAAATTTGCCCTCTCATGTTTTCCAAAGTCTTCCCCCTACATGGTTGACCAGAAACCCTTGCCTAAGGAAAAAGAAAATTTTTGAGTGGTGCTTTAAGTACCTTTCGATTGGCATTATGAAAGACCCTTCGATTGGCATTCTAAAAGACCCTTCAATTGGTATTTTGAAGGAGCCTTTCGATTGACATTCCAAAAATGCTTCGATTGGCATTATGGAAAAACACTTCGATTGAGCGCTGGACCTCCTTCGATCAAGATTTGATGTGCAAGTCTTTGATTGAGCGCTGGACCTCCTTCGATCAAGCTTTGATGTGCAAGTCTTCGATTGAGCGCTGGACCTCCTTCGATCAAGCTTTGGTCTGCAAGTCTTCGATTGAGCGCTGGACCCCTTCGATCAAGTCAATTTCACAATGCTTCGACTAGTACTTCAGAGGGTCCTTCGACTGGAACTTCATACTTTACCTCAATCAGAACTTCAGAACGAAATGACCTTCGAATGGAATTTCAGTGCAAAGTTTCTCTTAATCTAAGATGCTCTGATGAAGGAAGTTCTGGACACTTCGAATCAGGACTTAGACTCATCACAAGGCCAGGGGCTGGTCAAAGTTGTCTAATAAGGAATGTTCTAAATATATTCAAATTGGATTTTGAAGCTGGCAAAGAAGGCAGATTCGAAGGAATGAAGTAGGCTACCATGACTAAGCAAAAGCACATATCCTAACCTGTCCAGGTTCACCCAAAGTTCACAATGGCATGTGTCCCTTGCAAATATGCAATCGAAGCAGGGGGAGTCTCAATCGAAGGGGCTGTGACACGAAACTAGAGTAGTTCGAATTGGGACTTTGAAGCAATCGAAGAAGGAGGAGTTTCAATCGAAGGGAAGTTGATCTATAAGTCAGCTTTCGATTTTCATCATGTTGGAGGCCCAAACAGCTCATAACAGGCTGGCAGTAACGCATTAAGAAGATTGGCACATGATTGAATCAAATATAGCAAGTCTTTATGAAGAAATCAAATGAAATCTCTTCATCATAATGGACCAAGATTTGATACACAAATGTTGACCTAAATTCCTTGTCTATATAAACCTCATGCTCACAAACAAAAAAGGCACGGGAAGAAGACACACGAAACTCTACAGACAAAGAAAAAACGGTCAAAAGCTCTACAGAAATGGCGCCACAACTTTGAGGAAAAAGCTTGAGAACCTTGGATCTGAAATTGCACTCAGAGACCTTTTCAGGATCAAGCAAAGGTTCCAATCACTTCCTTGGACCTCACTAAAGCAGTACCAATTATCCTCGTGTGCTCTCCTGCCCCAAAAAGCCATGTAAGTATCGCTCTGAACCGCCATGCTTATGGAATCGTAAAGCTTCAATCTTGCATTCTTTCATTGAAATAATTGCATATTTATACTTTGTGCTGTATTCTGAGACTTTTAGCATCATTGAATTTTATTCTCATAGCCTGTAACGCCATGCCCAGTGCTAGGGTTCGTGTATCTCGATTTTGGGGTTTTTAATTGCAGGCAAAATCAATGCAAATAATGGCCATGGATGAGTTCAGGAGAGAGAGACGAGTGCATTGGCACTCTTAGCTTGCATTTATATGGCCAAGGGAGGATTTTGGAGAGATCCTAGGAACCTTCCTGCGGATAAAAATCCGCAAGTAAATGAACCAGGTCTTGTGAAGAAGACGATTACGTGGTGGAGCGTGATTGGTTCATTTGAATCAATTGCGCGTTTTTATTTTTGGCCAGGCATAATTGAATTGTTTCTATATAATATTTAACTTCTATTCCACTAACAGGTTAACATCATGGCTCAGTTGGTAGCGCATTAGTCGAATTGTCCAATGGGACCTAGGTTTGAATCCCTGGTCTCCCAAAACTTTAAAATATTTTGTTTTCAGGTAATCCCACGCACCGTGCAAGAATGTGGTCCACCATATGCCTCAGGCACCCATGCGCCAGGTGGTTCCAGATCCAGATCCAGTGGTCCAGGATGAGGTTCACCATGAACCTTGGTCAACAAACGTCTAGGCAATCTGAAAGTTAAATGAGGCTGTTCGAATCTGGGCCTGGAATTGCTGAATCAACCTCCCTTCTTCAGGCCCAGCGCCCCAAAGTTTGCTTATGTTTTTATTTTCTTTTCATGTTTCTTTTGCTTTTTATTATTATTATTATTAAAAACTAACTAATTAATTAACAAACTAACCTTTTTTTCATAAAAAACCAGAAATCAAAAATATTATTTTCATCATTAATTTCATTATTTTTGTAAATAAACCATTAACCAATTAATTTAGTTTTAATTAGGTTTAATCTTAACATTTTTTGCAATAAATTAAAATTGACTTAGAATTAGGTTTTTTTAATATTTTTGATTTTATTTCCTCAATTAAAATAAAACTCAAAAATATTTTCTTTAATTCTATTATTAATTTAGACTTAATTCTTAAATCAAAAAATGACAAAAAAAGAATGTTTTATTTAATGAAAAAAGGGTCAAAACCCTAAAGGACAATCCATTCAATTTTCTCGCGCGTATTATTTTTGATCCATATATTGTAATTGCTCCGAGGATGTAATAGTTTTAACTTAGGATTTTATTTACCGCTTTTATTTACTTTTCGCATTTAATTTTAAGGGTTTGTCTTTGGCGATGTAAATACCCGACGCCTTGTAATAGCTTATCTTTATTTTCCGCAATTTATTTTCCGCAACCATTAACTGCTAGATGTATGAATAATAGGATATGCATGACAAGATCTATCTTAACTTAAAATCAACAGTAGCTCACCATGACATGTAAAGATAACATAACTGAAAATTGACACACTTGCACATGCCACTCCTAGGGTACGCCTCACTTGGTTGCCTCGAACGTGGTCATTGAGTATAGGAAGTCTTAGAGGTCGCCCTCCTGTCCAAAGATCAAAGTTGCCTCGAAACGGTTGCCTCGGATAAAATGATCTAAGACATTAGGGTTACCGCTAAGGCGTCCTAATATTGCTTTAGTGACCACACGTCCCTTAAATCGAATTGACCCGAAAACTCCAACGACGGTGCTACCTACTCCTCAATAGTGGGATAACATTGTCTAAAGGACATTTGCACAGTTTAATTCCTTTTTGAGTAAGTAGAGGTTCTTAAGTACTTGCTCCTTTTAAAAACAAAACAAAACTTTTCACACTTACACTTTTCGAACAAAGTTTTCAAAAACACTTCATACACTCTTGAGGACAGAAGCAAGAGTTAAATTGAAGTTTCAAACAAAACTCTTTTCAAAACCCACAAACACAAAGAAAAGCAAACTTTTGAAAACATAGTGAGCAAGTACCTAAGAGCCCGTGGATAACCACGGATAGAAAAGGTGCTAACACCTTCCCTTTCTATAATCTACCTCCCAAACCCGAGAAACATCTCGAAAAGGAATTTTTCTGTGCTTTTGTCCTTTCCTTGTTGGATAAAATAAAATACGGTGGCGACTCTTTCTTACCGCGACATTTTGCGGAAAAAAACGTAAACGCGAACCAGCATTCCAAAACAGTCAGTTCTCATTCCCACCGATCACAGTGTGATACGGTGGGATAACTGACTTAGGTGTTTTGCGTTTGATCGCAAATATTGCGGTTAGCAAGAGTCGCCACCGACTTTTCTTTTATCCAAAAGGAAAGGTGAAAAAGCACATGAAAGACCTTTGAGATTGTTTCTTGAGTTCGGGGGGTAGATTATAAAAAGGGAAGGTATTAACACCCTTTTTATCCATTGTTTTCCATGGGCTCTTAGTTACTTGCTAGATCACTTGCTTTTTGTTTGAAATTGTGCTTTTTGTGGTTTTTTGAAAGTATTTTGTAAAGAGGCCATTGTTTAGGCAACCTTTGTAATGATTCTCGTTTGTAAGAATATATACAAAGATGTTTGATCTTTTGAAAATGTTTCCAATTTTGTAATATGGTTTGAAATGTGTAGGTGTTGGTTTTAAAAATAGCAAGGATGTTTGTTTGAAATTGAGCAAGTAATTAGGAATATTCTACCTACTCAAAAGTCTTTCTTGTTCATTTTCTTTTCCTTTGACATTGTTGTCTTACCATTGGTTTGGTAAACAACCCTATCTTTGGATGTAAACGGGACTTGCGTGGGTCATCGTATAACCATGATTAGCAATATTGCAAGGTATCTTAACATTTCTCTTGAGGGACTAAGATCATTTGTAAGGCAACATTCGTAGCGTCATTGAGGGACTATGATCTTGTATTTTGATTGTTTTTGCTAAGATACCTCACATGCGTAATATGGACATTTATAAGGCAACCAAGTGGATTTTACCCTAGGGGTGCTTGTGTGCAAGTGTATTGATTTTCATGCTTGTTTTGTCTTGTATTAGGGTTTTCTACTTGTTGATTTTATCTTGCCATACACACCCTAATTACTAATAATTATATTAAAGTGATAAGTTGCGGAAATTAAAATCCTACGCTATTACATCATTTGGGGGATGGGGATACAAATTTACAAATGGGGGGATGAAAGCAAATAAATCCTAATTTACTATTACAACCATGTTGAATGAATAAATAATGTACAAAAATAAATAAATAAATAAAAAGATAATTGTTTTGAAATTTTTTTTATGTATTGACACATACACTTATGTATTGATACGAAAATAGTTTATGTATTGACGCATGCCATTATGTATTGATACGAAAACAGTTTATGTATTGACGCATACCATTACGTATTGATACGAAAACAATTTATGTATTGACACATGCCATTACATATTGATACGAAAACTTCCTTGCTGCTGAAAAATGAAAATTAACTCAGTATGAGTCGACGCATTCGCGTTTCGTGTCGATGCATGCAACATTTCGTATCAACGGATAATAGTTTGCATCGGCTCATAACCTGTTTTGGACATGATATGTGTCGACTCATAGCATTTCGTGTCGACACATAACTGCTGTTTTTATCACTGTTTTGCTTGAAACTAAAATTTGTGCTTTGAGTTTTAGTTGTTGTATGGGATGTTGTTAAGCTTGGGAAGTGATGATAGTGATGTTACAAAAGTTTTTATTGTGTTTGAACAACTCCTATATGATGTATGTGGAGTATTTAGATGGTTGGACATAATTTGCAAGGTATGAGAGGTTCAAAGGTTTGGACTTTAAAACTCAAGAGTGGAAGTTTTGTGGACTGTTATGGCTTTTGTGAATATGAGATTTTGAGGGTTTACTAATAAAAATTCTGACTTTTCTCTCTATTTTTCTAACCTCTTTGTCTTGCAAATGCTTCTTCTATTTATAGGCAGGAGGTTTGTGCATATGAGTTGACTAAGTTTGCAAGACAGCATGTTATGGTTTGGTTGGATTACAAAAATCAAACTATGTCAAGTACTCCATAGTTCCAAGGTGAAGTATCAAAGTTGCTGGTATAGAGGAGCTACTTCCCATGATTTATGGTGGAGTATAATCAGCAACAAGTAAGGTATGGGCTTAAGACAAACTTTGTACAAAAAGCTTGCTTTTCAAGAATAGCAATGGTGCCTTTATGCCATAAATGGAAAGATCTTTTGGACAATGGTTTAAACACTTGGGTAATAGTTCAAGCTCTTGTTTAAAAATTAAATTATGATGATATTTGCAAGCAATGAGGCCTGCAACATAAGATTATGCAGCAAATCATAAGAGTTTTGTTATGTGTTCTTCACTAAAATGACTTGCAACTCAATAATGGATGCTCAACTTCATGCTCTTGAATCTCCTAGCTCAAATATCATAAATTCATGCTCTTGGATGTTTTGGAAAGATTGAAACACCCTCTACAACTTTCACGTTGACCACTTTTGTTAAATGAAACTGGAACTTAATGAAAATTGGCCAAGAAGTTGGGATAAAAACCTGACCAAAACTGCTGAAAATTTCTCTAAGTGTTAAATGAAAATGTCATGACTTCATAAATTTATAACTTGAAATCCAAGCATATTTAGGAGAAGTTGTATAAAGAAATGTTGTAGATATCATGGAGATCTACAACATTCATGTTGGAAGTTTCTATTGAATCATCTTGCATCACGGTGAAAATTTTGCTAAAAGTTATGAAAAAACATGAAATTTCCAACACTTAGAAAAATTTCTAAGTTTAGAAATTTTGACTTTTCAAAATGAAATCTTGACTTTTTTATTTCTTGATGAATAAGTTTCATATTTTGACATATTTTTATGAATTATGATCTTTTGCACTTGAATTTGACCAAAGAGTCAAAGTTTGACTTTTCAGTATACAGTTGACTTTTGATCAGTTGATTGCAAAATTCATCTGTCAATCCAATGGACTTGCAATGTTTTGAACCATGTTATTAGGTGAAATGATGCAATTGGACTCTTGATATCATGCCTTACACCAATTTATCATTTGCTAGGTCAAAAATCAGAAATTGCCCTTTCCCAGTCAAAACCCTAATTTTGACCATTTTTCCCTTTTGGAGATTTGATCAAAATTCTTGAGGAATTATGGTCCAAACTTGATCAAATGATACCTATGAGTTTTAAATGTTGATGTGGATGAAAAATTATGAAGTTTGACTGTAAATTGGCTATGGTTGACTTTTTCCCCAATACAACTGATTTTTAGGTCAACTGCTCAATTGATTAATCAAAAATGTGATCCAAGGCTTGAAATTTGGCATGAGTAATCTTGGGGGTCCATAATGATCCATGAAAGCCATATGAAACATTGATAGTCCAAAAATACTTGTGCAAACTCAAACCCTAATTTTGGTCATCAGTGCATGCGGAGGTGTCTTGAGCTGGTCAAACCCTAATGCATTCTTGAGTCCAAGAGATCTTGTGAGAAAATTCTTGATAAGTGAGAGGGAAAATTTTGGGGTACAACAGTAGGCACTTTGAATTTCGGGGGAATCACAATCCCCGATACTAAACCCAATTCCTCAAAGTTCAAGCCTGGTACCTTTTGGATTTCCATCGCGCTCAATCACTCTTCGAGATGTTTATACTTATCATCAGCTGGAGGATATTGTTCCTCATAGTAGTCCTCTTCTTCTTCTTCCTCTTCTGATTCTGACGGGACAATTGTTTCCTTTCCTTTCCCTTCTCCTTCACCGGGTGTTGTTGCAAAGTCCAAAGTCCTTCTTGTCTGCCTATGAAATCTTCTTCCCATGTTTAAGACTCTGGTTACCTTCTTTGTTTTCTTTTTCCTCTCTTCAGCCAGCAGAGTCTTCAACTCTTCTTTCCCCTTGGCTAGGGTCATGAGCAACTGTTGAAACTGTGTATTATGAGTTTGAAGATCTTTCACTGTTTGCTCGAGATCCATCTTACTGAAATAAGCAGTAGAGATATGAGGAGACTTGTTGCAAAAGACCTGTTTATGTTATGATGAATGATATGTGCATATGCAATGTTTTCAAGGATTTTAAAGATTCAAATTTGTTTTAGACAAAAATGAAACACACGTTATATTAATAAGATAAAGCTTGAGTACATCAATTCCCCTTGGGCAAAATAATACAAAACTCTAAGATAGAAAAGTAGTGCGCATCCTCTTTGGTGCAATGTAGGCATTCAGAGTATGCTCCTCATGAAGTAGCTTGGTGAGTTCCAAGACCTTCTTCTCGCTTACGTCGAATAGGGCTTCAAAAGTATCTTTCTCTCCTTTGATTTGTATCCAATCCCTTTAGAGGTCTTCAAGAGATGTGGGCATGTCAGGATGTAGGATAGTGTATGGAACGTCTCCTTCCTTAACAGGCTCAATGATTACCGGGAGAATGGATGGGTAAGGCATCATAAGACTCTGAGCGCGAGTTCGTACCCATTTGAGGTGAGGCTCAAGAGGGATGGAATTCTTGTGTCCCAAAGTCTTGCTATCTACCTTGTTTAGCATCCTCCAAGCTCAGATAAATCTCTGGCGAAGACCTTGATCGTTGTTGTCGTAGTCGAATACCAAACCTTGAATCAACATCTCGTGCGGTCCATCCCTTCGGGAGTAACCAAACTATCTTAAGGCTAAGCAAAGGTTGTATGTTATTCCTCCACTAATTCCAAGTAAAGGTACATTAGGAAATTCTCCACATCGGTCAAAAATGATAACATTCTCTTTGGATCGGGAGCACCAATGAATGTCTGAATGCTTGAGCGTCATCAACATTTATGACCACCATGAACCTTGCTCATTCTTTAAGACTGATTGGGGAAGATGAGAAACAAACCATCTTGCCAAGAGAGGAGTGCAACACATAAGGACACCTCTTTTCCTCATTGTGCGAGTGTGAAAAAAGTGTAGGATATCTCCTAGCAATGTAGGTACCGGGTTACGGGATATGAAGATTTTGACTGTGTTAATATCTATGAGTTGGTCAGGATTTGGAAACAAAACCATGTAATAGATGAGGAGAGCCACAATTTCTTCAAAGGCTTGCAAATCCAAGGAATCCCAACAACTTTGGGCTTTCTCAAACAAAAACTTTGCTAGGAAGCCTTTGACACCACTCATTGTTTCCCAATGAGTTGTGATATCAGATGAGTGCAAGTGTAGAGCTTGAGCAATCTCTTCTGGCTTTGGATCTCTTTCCATACCGTTGAAAGGTAGTTGATTGAGAATGGTAATCCTCAAGAGTTGGGATAATTCTTCCAAAGTAGGTGTAATACGGTGGGAGAACTGACTTGAGGTTTTGCGTTTGTTTTCGCAAATGTTTCGGTTGAGCAAGAGTCGCCACCGACTTTTTATTTTATCCTAAGGAAAGGTTAAAAAGCACAGCAAAAACCTTTGAGATGTTTTCTTGGGTTCGGGGAGTAGATTATAAAAAGGGAAGGTATTAGCACCCTTTCTATCCATGGTTATCCATGGGCTCTTAGTTACTTGCTTAGATCAACTTGCCTTGATTTTCAATTGTTTGAAATGGTGCTTTGTGTGTGGGTTTTGAAAATATTTTGAAAAGAGGCCATTTGTTGTGGCAACCTTTGTAATGACCCATGTTTGGATGTATACAAAGGTGTATGTCTTTTGAAAAGTTTTCAATGTTTTTGAAAGTTGTTTTGAAAGTGTGTTGTGATGTATGGTTTTGAAAAGTAGGCAAGTGTTTTTGCAAGTTTGATTCAAGTAACTAAGAGTTTGTCTACCCCTAAATTTACTCAAAGGTTTTATCTATGTTTTAACCCTTTTAACAATTTTGTTCCACCATTGTATTTGGTGGACAATCTTGTGTTTAGGATGTGAACGGGATGGGCGCGGGTCATCGTTTAGACCATGATTGCAATGGTGCCAAGTGTCTTTGGGCAATTTTTCCTTTAAGGGACTTGATCATTTTTAGGCAACTTTTGAAAGCGTCATCGAGGGACTATGATCATTTGAATTGTTTTGTTTTGCCAAAGACACCTAACATGCAATATGGCCCATTATTGAAGGCAACAAGTGGAGTAACCCTAGGGGTGCAATTGTGATTGGTGTTGTACATTTTCATGCTTTGTTATCTTTGAATTAGGTCAAGCTATTTGTTTAGTTGATTTTTGCATACAAACCCTAAGTCTATCATGGCATATTTAGAAAGCTTTAAAGTGCGGAATTAAAAGTCCTAAATTATTACAAAGTAATCATGGGAATGGGGGTACAAATGTTCAAATGGGGATGAGACTTAATAGGAGGATAGTGTTCAATATTTACAACCAAATCGAATTAATCGCAAAATGTAAAATATAATCAATGTACAAAAAAACAAACAAATGTGTATGTGTAAATGTATTGGTGTAAGTGTATGATTTATTTACAAGTGAAAATAAAAATAAATAAAAAAGTTAATTTTTGGACATTTTCATGTTTAGGGTAAAACCCTAATTTTGCAAATAAATAGGTATTAATTATTTATTATGTATTACATACCATATTTATTAATTATATACAAAAAAATAAATAAAAAGAAAGTATATTGTAAAAAAAAGTATTTTTGAGGTTTAATATTAATAAAAATAAAAAAAATGTATTATTTTGTATTTTTATCCTAAATATTCTAATAAATATATAAGTATTTATATTATTTACTAAATATATTAAATATATACAAAAATAAAATATTTAATATTTACAAAAAAAGTATATTTTTAGAAAATATTTTCAAAGGATAAAATAAAATAAAAATCAGAAAATAAGAATGTATTTTGTATTATTTTTGTATTTTGAATAAAAAGGGTATTTTATTTATTTATGTATGAAACTAAATGAAACAAAATAAATACTAAATAAAATGCAAAAAATGTGAGAAAAATATTTTTAATGTTTTTTCATGTTTGGATAAAAATATAAAATCAAAATCAAAAGGAAAAAATCAAAAATGACAAGTATATCATGCAATGGGCCAGGGAGGTGTATGTGAAATAAAGTGGTGCATAAAAGAAAACAAAACTCAGGCCCAGCCCAAGTCTATCTTCTTCAACCTCCAGCCAGTTTGTTTCAAAAAAACGCGCGTTTCTCATGCTGATTCAAACATCCTGATTCTTGGACTTTCAAGCAAAACTTATAACACAAAAAATGTCAAGCATCAAATCACGAATCCATACATACTAAGAACTTGATCTAACTCTCAGAAATGAGAGAGAATTTCTTCTCCCCCAATTCCTGACCTAGTTTTTTTCAGATGTTCAAATTCAAAATACTCTTAGCACACATAATATAAATGAAAAGTAACTATATGGATGGCTTCAGGGCTATGATTAGAACATGTTTTCTTCACAAACTTAAACCTAACTATGCCTAGATAGAGAGATAGAAGTTCAAAAACTTACCTGTTCAGCTTGAATCGTGTATGACAATGGAGGTACTTTCAATGCAATGTGAGGAATGGTATAGCTTGCTTGAGGTTCAGGGATGCTTCTTTAATGCTTGGTGTGCTTTGAATCTTGCTGTATCAAGCTACAAAAGTCAACCTGCAAGAGAGAAAAGTGAAAATGGCAAACTTGGTTAGGGGTGTTACAGTCTGTTTCCAAGGCTTGGGATAGTTTGTATGGATGTTATTGAAGGTGTTTGAAGTGGTTTGGATGAAAATGCACGATGGAAATGAACTGGCCAAGTCAATCTGCAAAAGGGACTCTGTTTTGCAGAAAAAATGGGCTTTGATGGATGAGGAGGTATTGGAGGTGGTTGGCTCGTGTTTTAGGTCTGTTAGGGAGTATGGAATGTGGGGAGAAAGTTTGCTTAAGCTTGTCTTGACAGGAATGTGAGTTGTGTTCAGTTATGCAAGTTTCTTCTTTTCTAAGTCAAAAATGCCAAGTTGGTTTACCAGCTTATGCAGGCCCCCTAAACATGCTGCAAATGTTAGTCTTGATCAGTGGGATATGTCCATACCTATGTGCCTCAGAGATTTGCTTTGGTACTTCTTAGATTTGTGTTTGACATAAAGTTGAACTTTACAAGAATAGATAAATCACTTTTTCTAATTATGGCTTAACTCTTCATGTAATGACAAAATGCATAGAATAACATCTTGGCACAATGGATTGGCATTTAATTATTGAGTGTAACTGAGATTAGAGGCTTGTAACTAGCTTGCACATGCTGATTTCAAAAATGCCTAAGTGTATGAACATGAAAATGACTCGTGAACAAAGTGACTTTTGCCCATATTTCCAAATTCGATTCTCCCTAACCACAAAGGTGTTTGAGAAGTTCTTTGACAATTTGGAAAGCTTGGAATGTGTACTACAATCCATATTTGTAATGCAATTTGAAATTCCAAGTGGAAGCATGTGAAAAGTGGTCATGAAGTTAGGCAAAAATCCTGCCTAAAATAGGTCAAAATATTTCTAAGTTAAGAATGTTTTGCACCCTTGTTCCAAAAACTATAACTTGAGCTACATGCTTCTTTTGAGGAAACTTTTTGAATCAAAGTTGTAGATTTTGCAATGGACTATAACTTTCATGTTTTGAGTTTTCCTTGAATCCAAATGTATCTTGATGAAAAAAAGGGACAAAGTTAGGAAAAAATTAGGAATTTTCATAACTTAGAAAAATTCTAAGTTATGGAATTTCTTCAATTCAAACCCTAATTTGTGATTTTTGATTTCTTGATGAACAAGTTTCATAATTTGACATGTCTTGATGAAAAATGAATCTTGACACTTGATTTTGACCAAAAAGTCAAAGTTTGACTTTTCAGTATACAGTCAAATTTGGCTCAATTGACTGGAAAATTCATCTGTCAATCTTGTGCATTTGGGATCTTTTGAATTTGTTGAACATGTCAAGACAATGCCATTGAGTCCTTGAGTCCATATGTGAGCTTGGTTTGCCATTGGTTAGGTCAAACAGTCAAAAATTGCCTTTGTGCAGTCAAAACCCTAAAAATGACCATTTTGCCCTTTTGGTGATCTGATCAAATTTCTTGTGGATTTGTGATCCAAACTTGATAAAATGGTTCATATGAGCTCATAATGTTGATGAGGGTCAAATTTCATGAGGTTTGACTGTCAATTGACCACAGTTGACTTTTTCCCCAATACAGCTGATTTCTAGGTCAACTGTCCAATTGACTGGGCAAAGATTGGAATCAAGACTTGAAACTTGGTATGGATGAACTTGTGAGTCCAACATGAAACATAAAAGTCATCTTGGGCCTTCTAGGTCAAAACATCTTTATGTAAACTCAAACCCTAATTTGGGTCAACAGTGCAAGGAGGGGCCTTGAGCAGAGTAAACCCTAACTTGATCTTGAGCTCCAAGGGTCTTGTGATGAGAAAATGTTGAGGAAATGGGAGGGCAAATTTTGGGGTACAACAGTTTCCCCTATTCAATCTTCTTGAACTTGAAGAGTTAGATTGGCAAGTTTGCCCTTCGCGACTCGAGGGTAAAAGGAGATTGGACACATAAGTGCCCAGAAATTTGCACTCGCATAGTGGAGTATCAGCAATGCGATGTCGGGAATAGGATTTTAGATGCCATTTGGAGAGATGGTGGATAGGAGGATGGGCTTATAGATGCCATCTGGGGGTGTGACAGAAACTTGTCGGGAATGGGCTTATAGATGCCATTTGGAAGTGTTGATCGCGTAAGAGATTCCTTAGCGAGAACTTGCGTGTTTTGAGAAGGAAAGATGGTTTCCTGGCTTGTTACAGGTATTGATATTCAGTCCCTTCATGCAGATATGCCCTGGCTAGATACAGGAATCGAATCTACAATCAAACATTCACATATACGCCCTGGCTAGATACATGAGTCGAATCTGGAACTTCAAAAGGTTGCTTACAGATGTGCCCTGGCTGGATACATGTATCGAATCTCTAATCTTTTCATGCAGATGTGCCCTGGCTGGATACAGGTATCGAATCTACAATTAATCACTCACAGATATGCCCTGGCTAGATATAGGTGTCGAATCTGGAAATTGTCGTCCACAGATGTGCCCTGGCTGGATACAGGAATCAGATCTGGAATTGGTCGTCTACAGATGTGCCCTGGCTGGATACAGGAATCGGATCTGGAATTCGTCGTCTACAGATGTGCCCTGGCTGGATACAGGAATCGAATCTCTAAACTCTTCATGCAGATATGCCCTGGCTGGATACAGGTATCGAATCTACAATCGATCACTCATAGATATGCCCTGGCTAGATACAGGTATCGAATCTGGAATTGCGATAGTTGATAGTAATCATTTTTGGATTGACCTTTTTCTTGAAAAGGCAAAACATCAGTTGTATGCAATGTCATGATGCATGATGTCATGATGCTCAAAATGAGATAGTGTTGTATGCACTTTATCATGTATGTAAGCAGGATGTATGAAATGTGAGATGTCTATGAATGTATTTTCGTCTAGGAAAATAAATCCTTGACGAGTGCCGGGAACTTTGTTGAATCCCGGGCTGATGTTGAAGAGTAGAGTTCTTCGTTTCCGCTGGGGATGATGATTGCAAGAATAAACCGGTAGGAGAAGACGACTCCATTGGGGAATAAACTTGTTGGAGAGATTACTCTGCGGGGAATTACTCTGTGGGAAGAGATACTTCGCTGGGGTTTTGATGAGAGCTCCGCTGGGGATTCCACTAATAAGTTATGTTGGGGAATTTGATGAACTCCGCTGGGGATAGGAAGAACTTCGCCGAGGACGATCTTTCTGTGGTAATTAGCTGAGGATAACCCAGTTATAAGCCCTGGTGGGAAATAACCTTTGAATAAAGTCGGGGAGATGTGTTCGTACTCTGCAGGGGATAAGCTTCCAGAATCTACTGGGGATAAGCTTCAGAATCTACTGGGGATATGGATTCCACTGGGATGTCTGGTATTCCGCCGGGGAACAATCTTATATTAAGACTGCTGGGGATGCTTGCTGAGGAATGTCTATACTCCGCTGGGGAATTGAGATCTTCTGGGGATACCCAACTTCCTTAAGGCTGACAGTAGACTAACTCTGCTTGGGGAGAGCATCGCTGACTTGCTAGGGGAATATTGTGCCTTTTCAGGGCTGACGGGAAACAAACTCTGCTTGAGGAGAGTATTGCTGAAATCTGGTCCTACTCTGTGGGGAGTTGAGGTGACTTGGTTACATTCTTCAGTCGAACCTACCTTGGTACCTTGGTGGACAGAGCAACTAGATCGCTTAGACAACTCTAAATTGCCCATGTTTCTGATGTCATCTGTAATTAGTCTTTTGTTTTGTATGCAAATATTCATGATTAGCAATTAATGTCAAATGCATATATAAAAAATGAACATTGGACGTTCTTCGCAAAACAAAACAGAAAAAGGAAAAACAATGGGTAATTTGTCTAAAAAATTGAACTTGTATTGATTTTGAAATTTGCCTGAAAATAGGCGTTTTTGTACAAGAGGTTGACGTCCTAGTAAGAGAACGCCACCGAGCAAAATAGAGTTTATACAATTTTGTGAAAAGGAAACAAAACAGCTATGTGAAAAATAAATCCACTGGGTTCCAACTCTGCTATCGCCTTTATATCTTCGAGCGTCTCATCAATTTGCTGTTTAGTTGAAGATGAAGTTGATTGATCAATGTCGTCTGAGCCCAATAGTTGATACCGAATTCTGGATGCAAGGTGATCCAACGAGACATAGTATTACGCTTTATCCCTAACTTTTTCCTGGACCTCCCTTTCGGGTTTTCAGTCCACCGGGATACCCATTTTTGCCCAAGCCGCCTTTTCAGGTTTTCGACTTGCCGGGTGTACAGATTTTTTCATTTCATCCCTTATTTTTGCCCGAACCCTTTTGGTTCTCCGGGAAGCCCTTATTTTTGCCTAGGCCAGTCGACCTAGCGGGTCTTTAATCATGCGTAGTATCTTTTTACTATGTCTGCATTGGCGGGGTGAGGAAGGTCGTCACCATCCATGGTGGTTAGAATCATAGCTCCTCCTGAGAAGATATGTTTAACCACAAATGGCCCTTCGTATGTAGGGGTCCATTTGCCCCTGGGATCACTTTGAGGAAGAATGATGCGCTTTATTACCAGGTCTCCGACTTGATACTCTTGTCGTCTGACCTTTTTGTTAAATGCCCTGATCATCCGTTTTTGGTACGTCTGACCATGACAAATAGCAGTGAGTCTTTTTTCGTCAATTAGGTTTAATTGATCAAGCCGAGTCTGGATCCAGTCATCTTCGCTCAAACCTGCATCCTTCATTATCCGGACAGAGGGTATCTGGACTTCAATAGGCAAGACTGCCTCCATGCCATAGACCAAGGAAAAGGGAGTTGCCCCTGTTGACGTCCGTGCTGAGGTACGGTACCCATGAAGAGCAAACGGTAACATTTCGTGCCAATCTTTCTAGGTCACTGTCATCTTCTGCACAATCTTCTTGATGTTCTTATTCGCCGCTTCTACAGCCCCATTCATCTTCGGCCGGTAGGGAGAAGGGTTGTGGTGCTGTATCTTGAATTGCTCGCAGAGCTCAGTGATCATCTTGTTGTTAAGATTGGTACCATTATCCGTAATGATCCTCTCAGGTACTCCGTATCGGCAGATCAGGTTGTGCCGAATGAACCGTGCCACGACGTTCTTGGTTACGGTAGCATAGGAAGCTGCCTCAACCCATTTCGTGAAATAATCAATCGCTACTAGGATAAAGCGGTGCCTGTTAGATGCCGTAGGTCGGATCTCGCCGATCATATCAATGCCCCACATTGCGAAAGGCCAAGGTGCTGTCAAGACGTTCAGAGGAACCGGAGGAATGTGCACCTTATCAGCATAGATCTGGCATTTATGACAAGTTCGAGAATGCTGGTAACAGTTAGCTTCCATTGTGGACCAAAAATATCCTGCCCGAAGGATTTTCTTTGCCATGGTATGTCCACTGGAATGTGTTCCGAAGGTACCTTCATGTAGCTCTGCCATGATCTTTTCTGCTTCAGTCTTATCCACACAACGTAGTAAGGTTGAATCATGGTTCCGCTTGTACAGAATGTCGTTGCTGAGGAAGAACTTTGCTGTGAACCTTCTCAGAAACTTCTTGTCGTTAACGGATGCACCCTCGGGGTATTCTTGAGCTTCAAGGTACCTCTTCACTTCATGATACCAGGGTTTTTCAGTTACCTCCTCTGTCTCGAGATCGCAGCAATGTGCAGGTTCATCCAACTTCCAGATAATGATCCGGGGAGCCTCGTTGTCCCATTTGACTTTGAACATAGAAGACATCGTAGCCAATGCGTCTTCTAACTGATTCTCCTCTCTTGGGAAGTGTTCGAAAGTTATCTCTTCGAAGTGGGGAAGCAAAGTCAGCACATACTCCTTGTAAGGAATAAGATTTGGGTGTTTCATATCCCACTCGCCTTTGATCTGATTGATCACGAGAGCAGAATCTCCGAAGACACTCAGAAACTTGACCCTTAAATCAATTGCAACTTGAAGACCCATGATACATGCCTCATACTCCGCCATGTTGTTGGTGCAGTTGAAACATAGCCGGGCGGTGAGTGGAGTATGAGTGCCTTTAGGGGATATCATCACAGCGCCGATTCCATTACCCAAAGCGTTCGAGGCTCCGTCAAAGTGCATAGACCATCGGGATCCTTCCTCAGGTCCTTCATCCGGTCCAGGTACTTCACAATCAGTCACTACCATGATATCCTCGTCTAGAAATTCAAAGTTCATTGACTGGTAATCGTCCAATGCCTGATGTGCCAAATGGTCTGCCAATACACTTCCCTTGATTGCTTTTTGAGTCGTGTACTAGATGTCATATTCTGTCAAGATCATTTGCCATCTTGCTATTCTTCCGGACAAGGCGGGCTTTTCGAATATGTACTTGATTGGATCCATTTTTGAAATCAACAGAGTAGTGTGAGTCAACATATACTGTCTCAGGCGGCGAGTAGCCCATACCAAAGCGCAACAAGTTTTCTCGAGCAGTGAGTGCCGAGTCTCACAGTTGGTAAACTTTTTGCTAAGGTAATAAATAGCGTGCTCTTTTCGGCCAGACTCGTCATGCTGCCTCAGCACACACCCCATTGAGTTGTCCAGTACTGTCAAGTATAATATTAGAGGTCTCCCTTCAACCGGCGGCATAAGAATGGGTGGTTCTTGGAGATACTCTTTGATCTTTTCGAAAGCAGCCTGACATTCATCGTTCCAACGCACTACTTGATCCTTCTTCAGCAGCTTGAATATTGGTTCACAGGTAGCAGTTAGATGTGAGATGAATCGGGCAATATAGTTCAAACGTCCTAGAAAGCCTCTGACTTCTTTCTCTGTTTTGGGAGTTGGCATCTCTTGTATGGATTTCACTTTGGCAGGGTCCACTTGAATGCCCTTGTTGCTTACGATGAAGCCTAGCAATTTCCCAGATCTTACCCCAAAGGTGCACTTGTTTGGGTTCAACCTCAGCTTATACAACTTCAGACGGTCAAACAGCTTCCGTAGATGGTCAAGGTGTTCCTCCTCAGTTTGGGACCTTGCAATCATATCGTCGACGTATACTTCTATCTCGTGGTGGATCATGTCATGAAATAAAGCAACCATAGCACGTTGGTAGGTTGCCCCAGCATTTTTCAACCCAAAAGGCATGACCTTGTAGCAAAAGGTGCCCCACTGAGTAACAAAAGTGGTCTTCTCCATGTCTTCAGGAGCCATCTTGATCTGATTATAACCGGAGAAGTCGTCCATGAAGGAGAATACTTTATGCTGAGCGGTGTTGTCAACCAGAACGCCGATATGAGGCAGAGGGAAATCATCCTTATGGCTCGCCCTGTTCAAATCCCTGTAATCAACACACATTCGGACCTTACCATCTTTCTTCGGCACTGGAACCACGTTGGCAATCCACTGAGGGTAAGAAGTCACTGCTAGAAACCCGGCATCAAATTGTTTCATAACCTCAGCTTTGATTTTCTCGGACATTTCTGGGCGCATACGGCGGACCTTCTGTTTTACCGGAGGGAAATTTTCCTTGGTAGGCAGGTGATGAACCACAATGTCGGTATCCAACCCAGGCATGTCTTCGTAAGACCAAGCAAAGATTTCCACATAGTCATGCAGCATCTGAATCAACCGTTGTTTCACACTGAGCTCTAGATTGGCACCAATCTTGACTTCCTTTATGTCTGTCTCAGTACCCAGATTTACCGTTTCCACTGGCTCTTCATGTGACTGAATGGCCCTCTCTTCCTGGAGTAGCAGTCTTGCAAGTTCACCAGGAACTTCGCAATCATCTTCACCTTCGTCTTCGGCTAAGTTGATCGGATTTTCGAAGTCATAACTGGCAGTAGCAGAGTCGTTACCAGTGAGATCCAGAGTGGATTGGAACCTGTATAAGTGAGTGTGTGTAAATATAGCTGTTTTGCAATATATAATAAAGAAAGAAAAGGAACGCAAGATTTTGAAATGCAACAAACGTCCAATGTTTTGATTAATGATATATGAAAATGACATACAAAAGCCCTCACAAATGAAACCACGGTGCCTCGGGTAGGACACCGAGCCATAAAAGTTCCAACATATTGTTTGTTACAAATTGAAAACAAAAGAGTTCATTACTGAGTGACAAAAGTAATAGGTGTGAAATCTTTGGTAGTCCAGTTGCTTGGTCCACTGTCAGTTGTTGGGTAGATCCAGCTGTCGAATTCAGATTCCTCCACGTCGTCTTCAATAGCGTTTACCCCTGGGTTGGTGATGAACACAGGAGGTCTTCCAATCCTTGCCTTACGCGTAGCCCTCTGAGCCTCTGCAGTGAAACCTAAACCAAACTTGTCGGTCTTCGGAGTGAAATCAGGAAGTCGGACCCAGTTTGCACATTCACCCTTCTCAATAACAGCCTGGGCATCCTTCAAGGAAGCCATCTTCAAAGGATGGTCTTCAATCATAGTTTCAACTGATGCCAGTGTCTGAGGCACCTCTTCAAAGTGCTGGAATGGAGTCTCAATTAATTCCCCATCCATTTCTATGTACCGGAACGAGTTGAGGTGGCTGACCATATATTCTTCCTCCCCCTGCACTGTAACAATCTTCCCTCTGACCGGGTATTTAAGCTTCTGATGTAGTGTGGAGGTCACAGCTCCAGCCTTGTGGATCCATGGACGACCCAGCAAACAAGAATAGGATGGACGAATGTCCATCACATAGAAAGTAGAATCAAACACTTGAGAACCAACCCTGATTGGAATGTCAACTTCGCCATGTACCATCCTCTTCGACCCGTCAAAGGCTCGGACAACAATGTTATTAGGCTTGAGCTCTAAACCCTCACAATCCAGCCTGTCTAGGGCCTTCTTGGGTAATACATTCAATGAAGAACCGGTGTCTACCAACACATGGGCAAGAGTAGTGCCCCTGCATTCAATGGAGACATGCAGGGCGTCGTTATGGTTCTTTCCTTTGGCAGTCAGATCGGCGTCAGAGAAGCCCAACCCATTATCGGCAGTCAAGTTGGCCACACAATCGGTAAATTGACCAGTAGGCGTTTCTTGTGGCACATGAGCCATCTTCAGGAAGGAGATCAGGGCCTTGGCATGGGCCTCTGAACACAACAACAGTGATAGCATAGAAATTTTTGATGGGGTGTGCCCCAATTGCTCAACCACATTGAAATTACTTTTCTTGATAATCTTGAGGATCTCTTCCATCTCTTGTTGGGAAGCTTCAACATTGGTTATCTTTGGTGCCTCCGTCAGGGCAGGCATATCAGTAGCAATCCCTTTGCCCCGAGTGTCAGATGACTCGGCAGCAGGGGTAGAAACAGGAACTTGATTAGGAAGGGAAGCAGGCACACTTGCAGGTGTGATGACAAAAGGTTTCTGAATAGCTGGTGGCGCAATATCCGGTGAGAACAGCCTACCACTGCGAATAACTTTGGCAGGCCCGGTGATGTTGCTGACACCGGTACTAGTATCAAACTCTTGTTTAACTCCAAGCACATAAACATCTGCCCCATAGTGCCATGGGACAGCTTTGTCGGATGTATAGGGGAGGGGCCCCGGAACAATGATGATGATAGGAGCAATCTTCTGAGTGGACATGATTTTGACAGGCTTCTTTGAGAGAACCTTAGGAGGTTTGTTGAAAATAGTGACAATAGAAACTTCTTCGGCAGGGACAGCAGGAACAACAATCTTCTCGAACAAGATTTCTATGCTATCCATCAGGCTTTGGACGCCTGACTTTAGCAAGGGACAACCAGCAAGTGAAACAGCACATAAATGGCAACCTTTGCTACATCCCGGAAATAAACCGGCTAGCAACAGGTTCCTCTTGACGGTCAACAACAGAGTAACAATCTCTTCCACGGAGGCTACGTACCGGTCTTCTTCCACAACATTCACTCCATGCCGGGGCATGGGAGCAGTCATAACATTGGGCCTTTCGGGCGCCTCAAACTGTATTTCTTTAGCATCAATAAGGTCCTGAACCTTGTTCCTCAGAGCCCAGCAATCATCCGTAGTATGCCCCGGACTATCAGAGTGATAAGCGCAACGGGCGTTGGGGTTGTACTTTAGAGAAGCTGTGTTTACTATCTTCGGAGCTTCTTTGACAGTTACCAGATTGGTTAACAGTAGTTGCGGCAAAATCTGAGACAGGGTCATGCTGAGCCGAGTGTACTGCCTTTTGGGTCTCTCACCCCTTGGTTGGTTGTATTGCTGAGGAGCAGCAACAGGCTTTGAAATTACCAACGCGTTGACAGTTTGGCGGCGTTCCGGTTTAATCTGTCTTCTGGGACCATAAACAGCACTAGCTTCCTTCTTGAAGGGCTTCTTTTCAGTACTTGCGGAGGCACCTTTCTGTATCTTCCCCGACTTGATACCAGCTTCTATTCTCTCACCAGTCAGAATGAGGTCTGTAAACCCAGCAGAAGAATTACCAATCAGATGGTTGAAGAATGGACCAGACAAGGTCCCTAAGAACATGTCAACAAGTTCACGGTCAGTCAAAGGTGCTTGCACCCTGCCAGCCAGGTCCCTCCACTTTTGCGCATATTCCTTGAATCCTTCGCCCGTCCCCAGTGACATACCCTGGAGTTGGGTACGTGTGGGAGCGAGATCAGAATTGTACTGATACTGTTTATAAAATGCGGTAGCCAAGTCCTCCCAATGTCGAATACTGGTTCCATCCAACTGATAGAACCATTCGAGTTGAGACCCCGAAAGGCTATCTTGGAAGAAATGGATCCAAAGGTTCTTGTCTGCAGTGTAAGGTTGGATCTTCCTTACATATGATCTGAGATACAGCTTAGGACAGGAAGCCCCGTCGTACTTCGCAAAGGCAGGCGCCTTGAACTTGTGTGGGATCACCACCCCAGAAGATAAACCTAGATCTCCGAAATCCAGCCCCGACACGTTTTGAATCTCCATGGAACTTAAACGGTCCTCTAGTTGCTTGTACCGGTCTTCAGCAGGAGGGTACTGTTCATCATTGTAATCTGTCTCGTTGTCGGAGACTGCAAGACTAGGAGCCCTTCCCCCTTGGGGACTGTCTTTATCTGCAGAGGAAGTAGCCTGATCAGCCTCATTTTGCAGTGTATTCCCAAACCTCCGTCCAGTGTTGAACAGCGCGGTCCTCTTCTTCTTCAAGAGCAGAGCCTTCAACTCCTGTTGACCCTGGGCTAAGCTCACGACCAGCTCTTGAAACTGGGCGTTCTGGGCCTGGAGGGCCTTGATAGCTTGTTCATTGGATGATTCAGGATTCATGATGACTGTTCAAATAAACAGCGAAGAAGATTAAGCAACCTGTAGAAAAAGGGTACCTGTTATGCATATGATGCAATGAGATGCGCATGATTTATGTTTTCAAAGACAATCAGGATTCAACTTTGCAGACAAAAAAGAAACACACTTCATTAGATTCAAACTTTAAATTGTTCAACAACTTGCCCTTAGGCATTACAAGAATGAAAATACTGAAAAGGAAATAAAAGTTGTAAAAGAAACATCCAAAGTTCATCAGTGCTCCCATGGCCTCCTCTTCTCAGTACGGATATAGTCATTCAAAATCCGCTCTTCCTCCAATTGCTTAGTCAGCTTTTAGATCTTCTGTTCTTGTTTGTTGAACTTTTCCCGATAATAATCCCGTTCTTCTTGTAGCTGCGCCCTAGATCTTTTTAGTGTATCAACATCAGTGGGTATCTGAGGAGGAAGGACAGTTGGAGGAACCCCATCTTCATCAGGAAATTCAAGGATGATAGGCCTGACAGCTTTGTATGGCATACCTAACTTCTGAGCACGGATGCGGATCCATCTGCAGTAGGGTTCCATTGGTAGAGAATTCTTCGATCCTAACTCATGTGGGTCAGCCTTGTGAATTCTGTCCCAAGCCCGGATGAATCTACGACGCAGCTCGTCACTGTCTACCTGAAACTCAAAACTGATGTGAGGAACCAACATCTCATGAGGCCCTGCTCTTCTGGCTCTTCCATACTGACGGAGAGCTAAACATGGATTATAAGAGATCCCTCCCTGGGTACCGATCAATGGAACATTAGGATATTCTCCGCAACGATCAATAACAGCTACCTCATCCAAACCTCTGAGAGTCCAAATGATGTCTTTATCAGTGAGAGACATTAACCTATGAGCCCAGCCCTTTCCTTCTTCATTCTTCAGCACGAACTTAGGGAGGTGCGAAATAAACCACCTCACTAACAAAGGAGCACAACACCACAAAGTTCCTCATTTTCGGGTAGTACGAGCATAGAGCTGTTGCAGGATATCACCCAAGAGAGTGGGTACAGGGTTCCGAGACATGAAGATCCTTATGGCATTGATATTGACAAAGTTATCAGGATTTGGAAACAAAACTAGAACATAGATTAAAAGAGCCAGAATATCTTTGTACGCCTTGAAGTCTAAGTCATTCCAAAAACTAGTAGCTTTGCCAACCAGAAACTTAGCCAAAAAGCCCTCAACTCCACTTCTAGTTTCCCAGTTAGCCATTACCTCTTCTTTGGTCAAGGGAAAGGCTGCAGCAATCTCTTCAGGCCTAAGAGTCTTCTCCCAACCAGTGAATGGAGTCTGCTCCAAAACAGGGATACCAAGAAAATCAGAGAATTCTTCCAGGGTAGGGACTAGCTGGAAGTCTTGAAAGGTGAAGCAATGATACAGGGGATCATAAAACTGGGTCAGGACACTCATCAGTTGTTGGTCCCATTTTGAAGTGACTAACCCAAGGAGAGAACCATGCCTCTTGATGAAGGAAGTAGTGTTTGAAACCCTATCAACCAATTCCTTGAGCAAAGCAGGTGGTTGAACAAAGTTGAGTCGTATAGTATTCCTACGTACGGGCATCATGATGTCCTACAAAACAGAGCAAAGATGAAACCCTCTTGTCTTTGAAATGGGTCAGTCCTTATGCAGGATGCATGCAATGGTATGATGGTATGATGCTATGATAAAGCACACCACAAGTATTCACAAAGGCAAGCATGATAAGGCACACAAGTCACACAAGACAACCCTTAGGGTTTAGGCCAGCATGAAGTTTAGGTATTACCCTCTTTCAGTTTTGTTGGTTAAGACCTGTCCTATCAAAAGTAATTGCGTTCTAGAGGATCTCAATATCATTGACTACCCTCAATCGGTCATAACTCCAGCATCGCAATCTTTTCTTGCGGCCAGAACCATCGCGAGAGTTTAGCCTCAATGAGTGTAGCATACTGCTACTGTTCTATGGCCAAGTTGGGTCAATTTAGGATTCTAAGGTCGGTTGGTGCTTAATGACTCCTTAGAAGACCCATATTCTCCTTGTTGCAACACAAGGGATATAGGTACAGACTAAGGTGTCACACCAACGTAGCCACTGTTTCACCCATGTCGGTCTACGTCGGACAGGTCCCTCACAGCTTATGCTACCTAAAGGGTATTCCCCAGATCCGGGTTAGGATCTATGAAACTCCGATGCAAAGCCCATAAATATAAAAGCAAACAAAGCAATAAATTGAAAACATGTAAATGATCTAACCCTAAGGTAACCCCACTTTTAAGTTTCTCCCCAGCAGAGTCGCCAATTCTGTGATACGGTGGGAGAACTGACTTGAGGTTTTGCGTTTGTTTTCGCAAATGTTTCGGTTGAGCAAGAGTCGCCACCTACTTTTTATTTTATCCTAAGGAAAGGTTAAAAAGCACAGCAAAAACCTTGGAGATGTTTTCTTGGGTTTGGGGAGTAGATTATAGAAAGGGAAGGTATTAGCACCCTTTCTATCCATGGTTATCCATGGGCTCTTAGTTACTTGCTTAGATCAACTTGCCTTGATTTTCAATTGTTTTAAATGGTGCTTTGTGTGTGGGTTTTGAAAATGTTTTGAAAAGAGGCCATTTGTTGTGGCAACCTTTGTAATGACCCATGTTTGGATGTATACAAAGGTGTATGTCTTTTGAAAAGTTTTCAATGTTTTTGAAAGTTGTTTTGAAAGTGTGTTGTGATGTGTGGTTTTGAAAAGTAGGCAAGTGTTTTTGCAAGTTTGATTCAAGTAACTAAGAGTTTGTCTACCCCTAAATTTACTCAAAGGTTTTCTCTATGTTTTAACCCTTTTAACAATTTTGTTCCACCATTGTATTTGGTGGACAATCTTGTGTTTAGGATGTGAACGGGACGGGCGCGGGTCATCGTTTAGACCATGATTGCAATGGTGCCAAGTGTCTTTGGGCAATTTTTCCTTTAAGGGACTTGATCATTTTTAGGTAACTTTTGAAAGCGTCATCGAGGGACTATGATCATTTGAATTGTTTTGTTTTGCCAAATATATAAGTATTTATATTATTTACTAAATATATTAAATATATACAAAAATAAAATATTTAATATTTACAAAAAAAGTATATTTTTAGAAAATATTTTCAAAGGATAAAATAAAATAAAAATCAGAAAATAAGAATGTATTTTGTATTATTTTTGTATTTTGAATAAAAAGGGTATTTTATTTATTTATGTATGAAACTAAATGAAACTAAATAAATACTAAATAAAATGCAAAAAATGTGAGAAAAATATTTTTAATGTTTTTTCATGTTTGGATAAAAATATAAAATCAAAATCAAAAGGAAAAAAATCAAAAATGACAAGTATATCATGCAATGGGCCAGGGGGGTGTATGTGAAATAAAGTGGTGCAAAAAAGAAAACAAAACTCAGGCCCAGCCCAAGTCTATCTTCTTCAACCTCCAGCCAGTTTGTTTCAAAAAAACGCGTGTTTCTCATGTTGATTCAAACATCCTGATTCTTGGACTTTCAAGCAAAACTTATAACACAAAAAATGTCAAGCATCAAATCACGAATCCATACATACCAAGAACTTGATCTAACTCTCAGAAATGAGAGAGAATTTCTTCTTCCCCAATTCCTAACCTAGTTTTTTTCAGATGTTCAGATTCAAAATACTCTTAGCACACATAATATAAATGAAAAGTAACTATATGGATGGCTTCAGGGCTATGATTAGAACATGTTTTCTTCACAAACTTAAACCTAACTATGCCTAGATAGAGAGATAGAAGTTCAAAAACTTACCTGTTCAGCTTGAATCGTGTATGACAATGGAGGTACTTTCAATGCAATGTGAGGAATGGTATAGCTTGCTTGAGGTTCAGGGATGCTTCTCCAATGCTTGGTGTGCTTTGAATCTTGCCGTATCAAGCTACAGAAGTCAACCTGCAAGAGAGAAAAGTGAAAATGGAAAACTTGGTTAGGGGTGTTACAGTCTGTTTCCAAGGCTTGGGATAGTTTGTATGGATGTTATGGAAAGTGTTTGAAGTGGTTTGGATGAAAATGCACGATGGAAATGAATTGGCCAAGTCAATCTGCAACAGGGACTCTGTTTTGCAGAAAAAATGAGATTTGATGGATGAGGAGGTATTGGAGGTGGTTGGCTCGTGTTTTAGGTCTGTTAGGGAGTATGGAATGTGGGGAGAAAGTTTGCTTAAGCTTGTCTTGACAGGAATGTGAGTTGTGTTCAGTTATGCAAGTTTCTTCTTTTCTAAGTCAAAAATGCCAAGTTGGTTTACCAGCTTATGCAGGGCCCCTAAACATGCTGCAAATGTTAGTCTTTATCAGTGGGATATGTCCATACCTATGTGCCTCAGAGATTTTCTTTGGTACTTCTTAGATTTGTGTTTGACATAAAGTTGAACTTTACAAGAATAGATAAATTACTTTTTCTAATTATGGCTTAATTCTTCATGTAATGACCAAATGCATAGAATAACATCTTGGCACAATGGATTGGCATTTAATTATTGAGTGTAAATGAGATTAGAGGCCTGTAACTAGCTTGCACATGCTGATTTCAAAAATGCCTAAGTGTATGAACATGAAAATGACTCATGAACAAAGTGACTTTTGCCCATATTGCCAAATTCGATTCTCCCTAACCACAAAGGTGTTTGAGAAGTTCTTGGACAATTTGGAAAGCTTAGAATGTGTACTCCCATATTTGTAATGCAATTTGAAATTCAAAGTGGAAGCATGTGAAAAGTGGTCATGAAGTTAGGCAAAAATCCTGCCTAAAATAGGTCAAAATATTTCTAAGTTAAGAATGTTTTGCACCCTTGTTCCAAAAATCATAACTTGAGCTACAAGCTTCTTTTGAGGAAACTTTGTGAATCAAAGTTGTAGATTTTGCAATGGACTATAACTTTCATGTTTTTAGTTTTCCTTGAATCCAAATGTATCTTGATGAAAAAAAGGGACAAAGTTAGGAAAAAATTAGGAATTTTCATAACTTAGAAAAATTCTAAGTTATGGAATTTCTTCAATTCAAACCCTAATTTGTGATTTTTGATTTCTTGATGAACAAGTTTCATAATTTGAAATGTATTTATGAAAAATGAATCTTGACACTTGATTTTGACCAAAAAGTCAAAGTTTGACTTTTTATTATACAGTCAAATTTGGCTCAGTTGATTGGAAAATTCATCTGTCAATCTTGTGCATTTGGGATCTTTTGAATTTGTTGAACATGTCAAGACAATGCCATTGAGTCCTTGAGTCCATATGTGAGCTTGGTTTGCCATTGGTTAGGTCAAACAGTCAAAAATTGCCTTTGTGCAGTCAAAACCCTAAAAATGACCATTTTGCCCTTTTGGTGATCTGATCAAATTTCTTGTGGATTTATGATCCAAACTTGATCAAATGGTTCATATGAGTTCATAATGTTGATGAGGGTCAAATTTCATGAGGTTTGACTGTCAATTGACCACAGTTGACTTTTTCCCCAATACAGCTGATTTCTAGGTCAACTGTCCAATTGACTGGGCAAAGATTGGAATCAAGACTTGAAACTTGGTATGGATGAACTTGTGAGTCCAACATGAAACATAAAAGTCATCTTGGGCATTCTAGGTCAAAACATATTTATGTAAACTCAAACCCTAATTTGGGTCAACAGTGCAAGGAGGGGCCTTGAGTAGAGCAAACCCTAACTTGATCTTGAGCTCCAAGGGTCTTGTGATGAGAAAATGTTGAGGAAATGAGGGCAAATTTTGGGGTACAACAGTAGGCACAATTTGATAGTCGAGGAATGTGAAGCAATGGTGCCAAGGATCAAAGAACTATAAGAGTACCTTCATCGTGTCCTCATTTGTGTTGGAGGTTACCAATTTGAGTAGATGACCAAGTCTCTCGGTGAATGGAGAGTTTTTAGGAATCCTTGAAGCTAGATCCTTAAGTTGTGGAGGGATTCTCACAAGGTTGACTTGAATAGTTTTCCTGCGAATTGAATCCATATCCTACAAAACAAGAACAAAGATGAATCCCAAAATCCTTGAAATGGTTAGTGGATGTATATGATGTTCATGATTTCCATGATGTTATGTACAAGTATGCGTATACAAGCAAAGCAAATAAGTCCTTAGTTTAGGCTTGCATGGAGTTTTATAGGTATGTACCCTCTTGAAGTTTAGTTGGCTTAAACATGTCCTAGTAATAGTAATCGGGTTCTAAGGAGCTCAATATCATTGGATTGTTTCCTTGATCATTGTTTCAGCTCAAGCCTCTTTAATAGCGACCGAAATATCCCAAGAAACCAAACCTCAATGAGTGTAGTATCGAGTATCTACCAACTTCATATTGCACCAAAGTCGGTCATCTCACTACATCCTAAAGGCCAAGTTGGTCAAGTAAAGGTTCTAGAAGTTTTGTTAGTGCTTCATGACATCACTCAGCGGCCCCGTATTCTCTTTGATTAACTCAAAGGCTATGGGTACCCACAAATATGTCGCACTAACGTAGCTATTGCTTAGACCATGTCGGTATACCCTGCACAGTTTCTACAACGTATTGCTACTTACCTATAATGTATCCCAAATCCGGGTAGAGGATTCAAACCCAAACAAAGAACCATAATATAAAGCATACAAGTCAAACAATGTAAGCAAGTAAATTTGATCTAATCCCTAAGGCAACCCCACTTTTAGAATTTTCCCCAGCAGAGTCGCCAGTTCTGTGATACGGTGGGAGAACTGACTTGATTATTTTGCGTTCGATCGCAAATGTTGCGGTTAGCAAGAGTCGCCACCGAATTTTCTTTTATCCAAAAGGAAAGGTGAAAAAGCACAGGAAAGACCTTTGAGATTGTTTCTTGAGTTCGAGGGGTAGATTATGAAAAGGGAAGGTATTAACACCCTTTTCATCCATGGTTTTCTATGGGCTCTTATTTACTTGGTAGATCACTTGCTTTTTGTTTGAAATTGTGCTTTGTGTGGTTTTTGAAAGTATTTTGTAAAAGAGGCCATTGTTTAGGAAATTTTTGTAATGATTCTCGTTCGTAAGAATGTATACAAAGATGCTGATCTTTTTGAAAATGTTTTCAATGTTTGTAAGATGTTTGGAAATGTGTATGTTTGTTTTTGAAAATGGGAAGGATGTTTATTTTGAAATGGAGCAAGTAATTAAAGCAATCTACTTACTCAAATGTATTTCTTGTTCATTTTCTTTTTCCTTGATATTGTTGTCTTACCATTGATTTGGTAAGCAACCCTATCTTTGGATGTAAACGGGACAGGTGTGGGTCATCGTATAGCCATGATTAGCAATGTTGCAAGGTATCTTAGCATTTTTGAGGGACTAAGATCATTTTTGTAAGACAACTTTGAATAGCATCATCGAGGGACTATGATCTTGTATTTGTTTATTTTTGCTAAGACACCTTACATGCGTAATATGGCCATTTTTGTAAGGCAACCAAGTGGGATAACCCTATGGGTGTTTTGTGTGCAGTGTGTCATTTTCATGCTTGATTTTGTCTTGGATTAGGTTTTTCTATTTGATTGGTTTTATCTTGCTATACAAGCCCTAATTACTAGCATGTTATATAAAAGCGATAAATTGCGAAATTTAAATGTCCTACGCTATTACAACACTTGTGGGAGGGGGTATACATTTCGTGAATGAGGATTGCAATAATATAAACCTAATTAGTCTATTATAACCAAATTGAATATGTAAAAATGTTGGAATAAATAATATACAAAAATGAATTAAATATGCAAAGGTATGTAAATGCAAAGAAGATTTTGTTTGGTTTTTTTATATGAAAAAAAAGTTTTAACCTAAACATAATAAACAAATCAAGATTAACATAAATCAATTAATAAAACAAATTATTTTTTTAGAAAAGATTTTTGAATAAACCCTAATTCTATTTGATTAAAAGAAAATTAATTTCTTTAAGAAAAAATAAGTTTTTTTGTATTTTTTGTCTTGAAAATAATACATGGTGTGATCGGTGGATCTGGAACTGACTGTTTAACGCTGGTTCGCGAAATGTCGCGGAAGCAAGAGTCGCCACCGTCTTTTATTTTCTCCAAATGGAAAGGACAAAAGCACAGAAAAATTCCTTAAAGAGATTGCTCTCGGTTCGGGAGGTAGGTTATAAAAAGGGAAGGTGTTAGCACCCTTTCTATCCATGGTTATCCATGGGCTCTTAGATACTTGCTCAATGTGTTTTCAAAAATGGTTTGTTTGCTTTTCAACTGTGGGTTAAAAAAGTTTCTTTGAAAAAATTTCAGATCGACTCATACGTCAGAGTGTTTGAAAAGTTTGTTTTGAAAGCTTTTGAAAAGTGTTGGTGAAAAGATGTTTTGATTTGTTTGAAGTTAGAGCAAGTATCCTTGAGAACCTACCTACCCTAAGGAATTCGTCTGTGTAAAAGTCCTTTAAAGTAGTGCCATCCCACCATTGAGAGGTAGGTAGCACCACCGTTGGAGGTGTTCGGGTCAATTCGATTTGTAGGGACATGGTGATCACCAGAGCAATGGGAAGACACCTTAGAAGCTACCCTCATGCCAGGTTCCCGGATCATGAGGACTTACTAAGACATCCTCTACTCGACGATCACCCTTCGAGGCAAGGCAACAGTGAGGCGTACCCTAGGGGTGGTGTGTGCGATTCGTGTGTCGTGTTTCAGTTATTTGTCTTGTCATGTTTATTTGTGTTCTACGCTTGATTTTAATTAGGGCCATTCATTCTTGCATGCTTTTTAACAGTTATAAAGTTTTACGGGAAAATAAATCTACAGCTATTACAAATGGCGCGGGTCCACATCGCCAAAATTAAACCGGACCCGATTTGACTGAAAGATAAATAAAGCGATAAAATAAAGATGCGAAAAGTAAAAATTGTTACAAGGCTTTGGGACATGTACATAATTATAATAAGCGACAAAGTAAATGTGCGAAATAAAATAATTAAAGCGACGGGCGTTGGACCCTTTTGCAAAATATTAAAAGTTAATGAGAATTAAAATTAAAAAAATTAAATGTTTTTAGTATTTTGTGTTTTTTAGATTTAAAAGAAAAAAAGAAGGAATTAATTATAATTGACTAACCCTAATTCTATTGTTTTTTAAGTTTATTGTGAAAATATTGAAATTTGACCTAATTTAAATCTAATTTATTTATGTACAATTTAATTATAAAGATTAGATAAATAAATAATTATTACTGATAAAAAGGAAAATTTAACAGGCATAAAAAAAAATCAATTAACCTAATTCTATATTTTTGGACTTTTATTATGAAAAAGAATTAAAATTAAAAACCTAATTAAACTAAATAATTTACATTTAATTTATTTATGAAAGTAATTAAAATTAATTATATTTTTTTTGTCTTTTCTGTATTTTTATGTATTGTAAAAAAATATTTAATTAAATTAAAGCAATAAAATAAATAACATAATGATTAACAATAAAATAAAAAATAAGTAAAAAAATGAAAGAAGTTGCAAACCAGAGTGGGGTGTAGTCCCAATTTAGGAGGTACAGGCCTTAGAATTCTGGCCCAATTAACCTTTGATCCATTGACTTTGCCAGTTTGCATGCTAGTGCATTGACCAGCGTATACGTGTTCTTCAGAATCTTGGCCACTGATCTAGTGTTGCTAGACGCGTGTATGGTGGGATAGTGAAGGAGTATGATGGTCCTCAATAGGCGCGCTGCATAAGAATTTATATTGGAAAATAATATTGAAACTTGCCAGACCTGGGACTTGAACCCAGGTCACGAGGGTTAATGGAATTCACGTTTACCACCTGAGCCAGTACGCGCATGTTATTATATTACAACAAATAAATAATAAAAAGAAACATTGGTTAGTGGCCCCTAAAAGCGCGCGCTGGTTTGAATGAGCCACTCAGTGGTTGCCAGCACATCGTCTTCCCCACGCCTTTCTTTTTTTTTCTGAAACAAGGTCCTATTGCAACGGTTTTCACGCGTGGGTTAAAGTAGCTTTTAGAAAAATAGCGACTAGCGCTATAGGACTAATAAATTGGGCGCGAGTAGTGTTTATCCTTCGTCTCAACCTGCTTAATCCAATGGCCATAGTCTTGAGGCGTAATTTTTCCTTGGGTAGAAAACCCCAATTTTGAAACCTGCAAACCCTAATGTTCGATCATGGCATAATCTTGTATGGCACAGAAAAACTCAATTAAACATACCAGTTAGCTTCAAAACATTATGATAAACATGAATCAATAAAGAAAAATGCAAAAAGATGCTTGAATTATGCTATGCGATTTCAGGAATTTTGAGATACAGTCTGAGCTCTTGATACCGATTCTTGAGGCTTTGCTTGTTGTTTGTGATTGGAATATGATCAGTAGTCCACGAGCAAGCTTTTGGTGTAAGAATTAGGGCTTAAAACCACTTGTAACCTTGAAATCAGTTTTGTGTTTTATGGAGAAAAAGTCAAGTTTGCAAAGGAGTTTTCAGCGCAGCTTAGAGTCTAATGCCATTAGGTCTTTGATCCTGAATATGTAGTGAGCATGCTAGGTCAACAAAATTGCACAAAATCTCTTGCCATAATGATTTTGGATAATTGATTTTCTAAGGATTTTTTGAATCTTTTTTCATGTGTAATTTTATTCAATCATGCCAAATCAAACCAAATCTTGCCTAATTAGGATGTGCACGAAATCTTGAGTCTAGAATGTGCATAAAAAGATTTTTTTAGGTCAAGCTTTATATTTTTCATGTATTAAAATAATTTAAATGAATTAATATTAATATAAATTCAAATAAATAATTAAAAAATGAGAAAATACTTCCCTTTGGGCCTAATGGTCGTGCATAGGCTTGGCATGAAGAAACTTGGAAGAAAAATGGGCCCATTTGCATTTTTAGGTCATTTGAACCATTGTTGACTTTTCAAAATTCCCAAAAATTTCCCAACTTCCACAAGGCATAACTTGCTCAATTTTTAGGCTTTTCACATGTTCTTGGACATTTTGGAAAGGTCTTTGAGTCCTTTAACCAATGCCTTTGGTCCCATGTCATTTTGATTTACCAATCTCAAGTTATGGCCTTTGACTTAAAGTCCCTTTTTGTTGACTTTTGAAAATGACCTATAATGTTGAAATTGATAACTTTTTGTGAGAGCATTTCTTGGACTTGAAGTATGAAGATGAGTTGTAGGAAATGTCTTTCTCTTCAACATGAGCTTTGGATGGAATTTTTCTGATAATCCATGTGAAAGTTATGCCCTGGTCAATTTCAGTTGACTTTTTCAGCTGTCCAAATATAGCAACTTTTGCATCTTTGATGATTTCTGAGCCAAATTTTGAGAATCATGATCAAGCATTGATCAAATGATGTTTGTGGCTTCAAAATGATATGTTGACCAAAAATTTGAACTTTTGACTGTCAAATGACCATTTTGCCCCTACAGTTGACTGTAGTGCAATCTAGGGTTTTGACTGTGCAATTTTGAGCTGAATGCCTTGAAACTTGATATGAGGATACTTGACCATCTTTGTAAGCATATGGGACTTGATTGGGTCCTTGACAACTTCCTTTCTTTGATCAGAACACAAACCCTAGTTTTGACTGTATAGGAGACAGTTGAGCTGCACAACCCTTGGGGAATTTTGTGACCTTGACTTGACAAATCTTGATGAATATGGGAGGGCAAATTTTGGGGTACAACACATGGCATTATGAGGTATTTTGGTCCTTTTATATTAAAATAAATATTTAATGGGTATTGTAGGTGTTTAGGTATTGGCTTGCATTTTTGGTAAATTCCAAGTGTATGTGTGAATGTCATGACTGATGTCATAACATTCTAGTTCAGGTTGTACTAACTCAATAGGTACATGTGCAGAAAAATATTGTAATTCAAATACTGATGTTTAGAAGTGTGTATCTGAGCATGTTTGCAAAATGATCACATTTTGCTAATCAGTAGACAGGTTTTCTCAGATGTCATAACAGATGTTATGACATCCTGTTCTGAACTAACAGGATTGCAGGATTGGATAAGTCTGAGTTTTTTCAGGAAATAACTCAGTCCCCTCTAAACAGAATCCTGCGTTTTCTGAGGAGTAACCTAGCTCAATCCTAACCTGATCAACAAAGTACTGTGACCTGGTCTTTAGGTCAAACGGAATCAACCCTAGGTTTTTGGAAACCCTAACTGAAGTTGCAGCTGCTATATATTCAACAAGAGCTGCGGTTTTTGAAGACATCCCTGCTGATTGATTAGAAGATCAATTTTGTAATCTGTATAGATTTGTTTATTGTACTCCAAGCAATTATCATTGTGATAAGTGCCTTGGAATAGGTTTCAATTGTAAGGGTTGTGTAGCACTCAAAGCTTTGAAGCAAGAGTGTTTGAATGTTACTTGACTAAAGCTGTGAAGCAGAGTCAAGTTAGTTGTGTACATCACTCAAAGCTGTGAAGCACGAGTGATTGTGTTACTTGATTAAAAAGCTGTGAAGCTTAATCAAGTGTGTGTTTTGAAGAGTGTCTTCATCAATTCTCAAGTCAAATTGATTTATGTATCACTGCTGTGATTGAGGGGGAGTGAGTAGGAACTCAGGTTTAAGTTGTACTTAGATTAGAATTGCATTGGGTAGGTCTTAAGTGAAGGAGATAAACTGGTTGGTTTATTCCTGAATTAACATCTCTTATAGTGGATTCTCTCCCTGGCTTGGTAGCCCCCAGAGTAGGTGTTGTTGCACACTGAACTGGGTAAACAATTGACTGTGTTATTTACTGCTTTTGTATTTACTGTCATATAGTAAGTCAGATACGGTGTCATAACATTGGACGTGACATTGAGTATCTGTAGCCAGAATTTCAATTGGCATCAGAGCAGGCACCCTGCCTGTATTACTGGGTGAGATCTAGGGATATCACTTTCTGGCACTATGGACAAAGAAGGAGTTTTTGGAAATAGACCACCCATTCTGGATGGAACTAATTATGACTACTGGAAACCTCGTATGATTGCCTTCCTAAAATCTCTGGACAAAAAGGCTTGGAGAGCTGCTGACAAAGGATGGATTCATCCCACCATAACTGAGGAAGATGGGACAATCAGTCTGAAGCCTGAGGAAGATTGGAGTAAAGAAGAAGATGAGCTAGCCCTGGGAAATTCCAAAGCTCTAAATGCCTTGTTCAATGGAATTGATAGAAATATTTTCAGATTAGTTCATCAATATGAACTGGCCAAGGAAGTTTGGGACACTCTCAAAACTACTCATGAGGGAACTTCCAAAGTAAAAATGTCAAGGCTTCAGATGTTGACCACTAAGTTTGAGAATCTAAAAATGATGGAAGATGAAACCATTCATGAGTTTCACATGAACATCTTGGAGATTGCCAACACCTCAGGAGCACTGGGAGAAAAAATGTCAGAAGAAAAACTGGTGAGGAAGATTCTCAGATCCTTGCCTAAAAGATTTGCAATGAAGGTGACTGCCATAGAGGAAGCCCAGGACATTAGCAAGTTGAAAGTGGATGAACTTATTGGGTCTCTTCAGACTTTTGAGATGGGAATCACTAATGATGATGTCAAAAAGAACAAGAGCATAGCACTTATGTCCAACACTGATGTTGAAGAAAACATTTCAGAAGCTATAGCCATGCTAGGAAGACAGTTCAACAAACTCATCAAAAGAATAGATCCAAAGTCAAGGTCTAATGTTCATAACATTTCCTCTGACATTGACAGTTCCAGCAGAAGACCAAGGTCAGATGAGAAGGGAGTTCAAGGCAGAGGAATTCAATGCCATGGTTGTGAAGGATATGGGCATATTCGAGCTGAATGTCCTACCTTTCTTAAGAAACAAAAAGGAATGACAGTTACTTGGTCTGACTGTGATTCAGAAAGTAATTCTGAAGAAGAGACTGCCAAACGAGTTACTGCTTTAACTGGTGTTTGTACCTCTGAAAGTGACATCAGTGATGAAGAGGTGACTTTTGAAGAACTGGCTGAAACGTACAAGGAATTGTGTATCAGAAGTACTGAAGTCTGTGTGCAGAATGAGAAACAATCAAAACTCATCATAAAGATGGAGGCTGAAAAAAGGGCAAACCTTGAAACAATAAGTCTTCTAGAAGGAGAAGTTCAATTGCTGAACTCACAACTGAATCAAATGACCAAATCTGTCAAGATGTTGACAAATGGAACTGACAAATTGGAAGAGATCCTACAGATTGGACAAAATGTGGGAAATAAATCTGGTCTAGGATTTATGAAAGCAACGAAATCTGGTTCTGGTAGGCAAATGTCAAAACAGATGTCTCAACACAACTCTCGACATCAGGAACAGAAACATATGAGGAAAAGGTACCAAAGATGGAAATGTCTTCATTGTGGTAGATATGGCCACATAAAGCGTTTCTGCTTCAGATTACATGGATACCCTAATCAGAATTCAGGTGTCAAACCTAAGTCTAAAAAGGTACCACATGCTCCTCAATGGAAGAAAAAGGCTACTGCACTGATAGCTCACACTTCCCTGAGGGTCTCTGCAAAGGAAGACTGGTACTTTGACAGTGGATGTTCCAGACATATGACTGGAATCAAGAACCTCCTCAATAATGTTAAGCCTCACACCACCAGTTTTGTGACCTTTGGAGATGGGGCTAAAGGTGAAATCAAAGGAGTTGGTGATTTGAACTGCCCTGGAGTTCCAAGTCTAAATGAAGTACTGCTGGTGAAAGGACTGACCGCTAATCTCATTAGTATCATTCAACTGTGTGATCTAGGATTTAAGGTCAATTTCTCAAAATCTGAATGCCTTGTAATCAATGACAAACAAGAGATAGTAATGAAAGGAGTCAGATCCAAAGACAACTGTTACTTATGGGAGGCTGAGAACACTAATTTCTCATCTGTGTGTTGCATTGCAAAAGAAGAAAAAGAGGTGAAACTGTGGCACCAAAAACTTGGCCATCTTCACCTAAGGGGTATGAAGAGGATTATCTCCTTGGAGGCAGTCAGAGGGATTCCAAAACTGCTAATTGATGAAGAAAGAGTTTGTGGTGAATGTCAGGTGGGTAAGCAGACGAGGATGTCACATCCAAAGTCAAGACATCTGACCACCACTAAGGTTCTAGAACTCCTCCATATGGATCTGATGGGACCAATGCAAGTAGAGAGCCTTGGTGGTAAAAGATATGCCTATGTGGTTGTGGATGATTTTTCCAGATTCACCTGGATTAATTTCATTAGAGAAAAATCAGATGCATTTGAAGTCTTTAGAGAACTGTGCAAAAGAATTCAAAGAGAGAAGGAAGGATGTATTGTCAGAATCAGAAGTGATCATGGCAAGGAATTTGAAAACAGCAAGTTTGATGACTTCTGTGCTTCAGAAGGAATCAGTCATGAGTTTTCTTCTCCCATAACACCTCAGCAAAATGGAGTTGTGGAAAGAAAAAACAGGACCATACAAGAATCTGCCAGAGCAATGTTACATGCCAAAAGACTTCCTATGTATTTTTGGGCTGAAGCTATGAATACAGCTTGCTATGTTCATAACAGGGTCACCTTGAGAAAGGGAACCTCATCCACCATATATGAACTCTGGAAAGGAAGAAAACCAACTGTGAAGTACTTCCATGTGTTTGGCAGCAAATGCTATATCCTGTCTGATCGGGAACAGAGAAGAAAACTGGACTCCAAAAGTGATGAAGGCATATTTCTAGGATACTCCTCAAACAGCAGAGCTTATAGAGTATTCAACTCCAGAACCAAAACCATGATGGAATCAATAAATGTCATAATTGATGACTATCATGAAGAAACAGATGTTCCTTGCACTGTTGAGACATTCTTTGAGACTTCAACCCAACAGGATGATCTACCCAACTCCACCACAACAGAATCAGAATCAAAGGAAGCTAGCAAGACTCCTTCCATCAGAATTCAGAAGGATCATCCAAAAGAGCTCATCATAGGAGATCCAAATAGTGGAGTCATCACAAGATCTAGAGAAATCATCTCAAATTCTTGTTTTGTGTCCAAAATAGAACCAAGAAATGTCAAGGAAGCCTTAATTGATGAATATTGGATTGGTGCAATGCAAGATGAACTGAACCAATTCAAGCAACATGAAGTTTGGGAACTGGTTCCTAGACCTGAAGGAACTAACATCATTGGGACAAAATGGATATTCAAGAACAAGTCAGATGCTGGAGGAGCTGTCACCAGAAATAAGGCGAGACTTGTTGCTCAAGGATACACCCAGGTTGAAGGGGTTGACTTTGATGAAACCTTTGCACCTGTAGCCAGGTTGGAATCAATCAGACTCTTGTTGTCAATTGCTTGTCTTCTGAAGTTCAAGTTATTTCAGATGGATGTGAAAAGTGCCTTTCTAAATGGGTACTTAAATGAGGAAGCTTATGTGGAACAACCTAAAGGTTTTGTGGATCCAACCCATCCTGATCATGTCTACAAATTGAGAAAAGCTCTATATGGGCTGAAACAAGCTCCTAGAGCATGGTATGACAGGTTAACAAAGTTTCTCTCAGACAAAGGCTACAGAAAAGGAGGCTTGGACAAAACTCTATTTGTCAAAACTGAAGGAGGGAAGTTGATGGTTGCCCAAATATATGTTGATGACATAGTGTTTGGCGGAATGTCAGAACATATGGTTAAACACTTTGCTGACCAGATGCAGGCTGAATTTGAAATGAGTCTCATGGGAGAACTAACTTATTTTCTTGGACTACAAGTCTCACAGATGGAGGACTCAATCTTCTTATCTCAAAGCAAGTATGCTAAGAATATTGTAAAGAAGTTTGGTATGGAGAATGCAAGTCACAAAAGGACTCCTGCTCCTACTCATCTAAAGCTCTCCAAAGATTCAAGTGGGGTTAAGGTGGATCAAAGTCTGTACAGAAGCATGATAGGAAGCTTGTTGTACTTAACTGCCAGCAGACCTGATATTGCCTTTGCAGTTGGAGTTTGTGCTAGATACCAAGCTGATCCCAAAGTCAGTCATATCAATCAAGTGAAGAGAATTTTGAAGTATGTAAGTGGTACTTACAACTATGGATTGTTGTATACTCATGGCTGTGAACCAACTCTGACTGGTTACTGTGATGCTGATTGGGCTGGTAGTGCTGATGATAGAAAAAGCACCTCTGGAGGATGTTTCTTTTTGGGAAGTAATCTGGTTTCCTGGTTCAGCAAGAAACAGAATTGTGTGTCTCTTTCCACCGCTGAAGCTGAATATATTGCAGCTGGTAGTAGCTGCTCTCAAATGTTATGGATGAAACAGATGCTCACTGAGTATAATGTCACACAAGATGTTATGACATTGTACTGTGACAATCTGAGTACAATCAACATATCCAAGAATCCCATTCAGCATAGCAGGACCAAACATATTGACATACGACATCACTTTATTAGAGACCTTGTAGAAGAGAAGACCATCAAATTGGAACATGTTGCCACTGAGCTACAGCTGGCTGACATTTTTACCAAGGCTTTGGATGCAAACCAATTTGAAAACTTAAGGGGTAAGCTGGGTATTTGCCAACATGAGGAATTGTAGCAATTAATTTTGCTTAAAACAAAGACCAAAGGACTTATGCCTGTTCTGATTGGTTTAAAATTGTATTTTCTCATTTCCTACAACTCTTTTAAGAAGTTGAATAGGCACTCCCTTGCTTTGTTCCTCTCTCGTCTTCTCATCAATCAGGAATTTCTTCTCATCTGCTGTTGGTCCTTCAAAACTGACAAAATGCCTCAAACGCCATCATCATCCAATACGACCATCTCAACCTCTTCCTCTGATCAAGATTCTGGGACAATCTCTTCCTGTCTGGACTCTGATGTTCTTGAGATCTGTTCTCATAGAACTAACCCCACCAAGGCCAAAGAGTTGAGAACAAGACATACAGGTAATCCATCTCATCCTTCCTCTTCAGTTCCCCCTGAAATTGCAAATAGGGAAGGGACAACCTATGTTAATCAAGCAATAGCAAAAATTGTTTCCCGAATTCTGAACGAGAACCACTCAGTTCCTGGCATTTCTGTTCCTCTGAACCAAGAAAACTCAAATGCTGAAACAAATCCAAATGTCTCTAAGAATGTTGAGACATCAAACAAAGAGAAAAATGCTGACATTTCTCACAAGAAAAGAAAGAAGCCTGAATTCTCTGAGTCTGATGACAGTGCTTGAAGGTTGATGCTTGGTGGTGTTGCTGAAGTGTGTTCTGCTGTTGTCAGATGCTGATCTCATTATTTTTGTTTTGGATCACTGTATAACTTTATGAACATGTATCTTTGGCCCATTTGTGGCTAAAGTGGGGGAGAATATTTTGACACTGCTTAATTAGTACTTGACACTATATTTTTCTGCTGTCACTTCTTTCTGCTGCTATCTATCTATCTCTGATTGTTTAGGAACTTTAGCCAAAAATCTGCCAAAGGGGGAGTTTGTAGGTGTTTAGGTATTGGCTTGCATTTTTGGTAAATTCCAAGTGTATGTGTGAATGTCATGACTGATGTCATAACATTCTAGTTCAGGTTGTACTAACTCAATAGGTACATGTGCAGAAAAATATTGTAATTCAAATACTGATGTTTAGAAGTGTGTATCTGAGCATGTTTGCAAAATGATCACATTTTGCTAATCAGTAGACAGGTTTTCTCAGATGTCATAACAGATGTTATGACATCCTGTTCTGAACTAACAGGATTGCAGGATTGGATAAGTCTGAGTTTTTTCAGGAAATAACTCAGTCCCCTCTAAACAGAATCCTGCGTTTTCTGAGGAGTAACCTAGCTCAATCCTAACCTGATCAACAAAGTACTGTGACCTGGTCTTTAGGTCAAACGGAATCAACCCTAGGTTTTTGGAAACCCTAACTGAAGTTGCAGCTGCTATATATTCAACAAGAGCTGCGGTTTTTGAAGACATCCCTGCTGATTGATTAGAAGATCAATTTTGTAATCTGTATAGATTTGTTTATTGTACTCCAAGCAATTATCATTGTGATAAGTTCCTTGGAATAGGTTTCAATTGTAAGGGTTGTGTAGCACTCAAAGCTTTGAAGCAAGAGTGTTTGAATGTTACTTGACTAAAGCTGTGAAGCAGAGTCAAGTTAGTTGTGTACATCACTCAAAGCTGTGAAGCACGAGTGATTGTGTTACTTGATTAAAAAGCTGTGAAGCTTAATCAAGTGTGTGTTTTGAAGAGTGTCTTCATCAATTCTCAAGTCAAATTGATTTATGTATCACTGCTGTGATTGAGGGGGAGTGAGTAGGAACTCAGGTTTAAGTTGTACTTAGATTAGAATTGCATTGGGTAGGTCTTAAGTGAAGGAGATAAACTGGTTGGTTTATTCCTGAATTAACATCTCTTATAGTGGATTCTCTCCCTGGCTTGGTAGCCCCCAGAGTAGGTGTTGTTGCACACTGAACTGGGTAAACAATTGACTGTGTTATTTACTGCTTTTGTATTTACTGTCATATAGTAAGTCAGATACGGTGTCATAACATTGGACGTGACATTGAGTATCTGTAGCCAGAATTTCAGGTATAAAGAAAAAATAAATATTAAACTAGTTCTAATTTAATTTACAAATTTAATTAATAAAAATGGATAATATATATAACTAAATAAAATATTTTTTGTGAGGAAAATAAAATAAAATAAGCTAAAATATAAATCTATCATTTATATATTTTTTTATGATTTTTAATATTAAGAAAACCATATTTAAGAAAATAAAATGAAAACAAAATAAATAAATAAAAATATATGGGCCAGGGGTGTCATAAGCAATCAGGAGGCGAGTGTTAGAAAAAATCACCAAGCCCAAAGTTCAGAGGCCCACGCTGCAAAGGGACAAAAAAATGGCAAAAAATGTGAGAAAATGCAAAAGGAATGCGCTAAGGCTCGAACCCGTGACCTATAACATTTTTGCGCGTTGCCTTACCACTGGGGTGGCTGTACATCCGTTTATAGAAACACAAATATAAATATATATTAGAAAACATCCCCTGAAGGCAACTTTATCTTCAACCTTGAGCCATGGCCGAACCACTTGTATCTCTCTCATTTCTCCATGAAAATGGAAAGTCCAAACATAAAAATTATGGTTTTTCTTCCAACGAGTTCAACCATATAATTTATGTAAACTAGTAATCAAAGATCAAAGCAAATTTTACTTGCCCTAATTTGAAACCTAATTTTTACAGAAATTTCAAATCCAAAATTCTCTATACACAGTGAATATAAATGAAAACTATGAACATGGTTAGCTTTAGTGCAAGGATATATACATTTTTCTTTCACAAATCAGGACCAAAGAATGCTTGTATGAAGAGATAGAAGTTTGAGTTTTTACCTCTTTCAGTTGAGATCGTGAATGGAGTTTGAGCAAGTTTTGAGAAGGCCTGAGGATCTGTTTAGCTTGCCTGGACCTCCCTGAGTGTATTCCAATCCTTATCTTGTCTTGAAAGTCTCTCAATCTCCCTACTCAAGTTAACCTGCAAGCTTGATATTTAAAAATGGTGGATGGAGGAGGAGGAGTTACAGTAAGGGAACAGGGGTCTGGATCACTTAGGTGTGATGTATATTAAGTGTTTAGGTGGTTAAAACTCAAAACGCACAAGTGGATTTGGAGATGGATGAGTAAGGTTCAAAACTGTAAAGCTATGGCAGGTTTTCAATGGTAAAGTGTTTGGGAGTGTTTCTGAGTCTTATCATTGGTGTGTTAGGTTACAATACACTTGTGTATAAGTATGGAAGAGGTTAGACATCAAGCTTTCTCAAGATTTATGAGTTATAGCCTTTTGGCTCTATTACTTGTTTTGAAGAAAAGTGAGGAGACAAGTCCATAAGTGTTGTACAAGCATGGTCTGGTTTGGTAGAGGCTTCAAGAAAGTTGCTTTTGGTTTTGGCTTTGCTTGTGTGCAGAGAAAACAAGTGCAAGGCTCAAGAAGTGGAAAATTGTAAAAGTAGTGCTTTATCAAAATGGAAATGGCACCTTTGTGCCAAAAATGGAATTGTTCTTGTACAATGCATTTAATGATTGGCTTAAAGCTTCCAACATCTACGAAAACATTTAATTATGGAGTGAAATTCAAGTTAGGAACATGCAAAGTAAGATTTGTTCAGCATGCTTGAGGATTTGAATTTTTGTTCTTCATGAAATGGCTTTAAATCAAAATGATAAATCACCAACTTCATCTCTTCGATTCTCCCTACTCAAGAATGATCTCAAGGAGTTCTTAGACATTTTGGAAATCTTAAAATGTTCTATACAAACCATATTTGAATTTATTTTGAATATTCCCCTTGGAACTATGTGAAAAATTAGCATGAAGTTAGGTCAAAAATCTGCCTAACTAGGGCAAAATTTCACTAAGTTATTTTGGTTCATGAGCATGTATTCACAAAATTATATCTTGAGATCCAAGCATTTTTAGGAGAAATTGTGTGAATCAAAGTTGTATATTTCATGGATATTTACAACTTTCATGTTGGAAGTTTCCTTTGAATCATCTTGCATCATGGTGAAAATTTGGCTCAAAGTTGAGCAAAAATAAGAAATTTTCTATACTTAGAAAATTTTCTAAGTTAAAATTTTCAACTTTTCAAAACAAAAACTTAAACCCTTGATTTCTTTATGAACAAGTTTCAAATTTTGAAATGTTTTGATGAATTATGATCCTTGGCACTTGCATTTGACCAAAAAGTCAAAGTTTGACTTTTCAGTATACAGTTGACTTTTGATCAGTTGACTGAAAAATTCATTTGTTAATCCAATGGATTTGTAATGTTTTGAACCATGTCATTAGGTCAAGATGATGCAATTGAAATATTGAAATCATGCTTCAAACCAATTGACCATTTGCTAGGTCAAAAATCAGAAATTGCCCTTTCCCAGTCAAAACCCTAATTTTGACCATTTTGCCCTTTTGATGATTTGATCAAATTTCTTGAGGAATTATGGTCCAAAATTGATCCAATGATACATATGAGTCTAAGATGTTGATGTAGATAAAAAATTATGAAGTTTGACTGTAAATTGGCCATGGATGACTTTTTCCCCAATACAGCTGATTTTTAGGTCAACTGTTCAATTGACTGATCAAAAGTGTGATCCAAGGCTTGAAACTTGACATGAATAATCTTGGGGGTCCATAATTGTCTTTGTAAGTCATATGAAGCATTGATAGTCCAAAAATCCTAGTTCAAACTCAAACCCTAATTTTGGTCATTAGTGCATGAGGAGTTGTCTTGAGCTGGTCAAACCCTAATGCAGTCTTGAGTTTAAGAGATCTTGTAAGGAAATCTTTGATAAGTGTGAGAGAAAATTTTGGGGGTACAACACTTAGCAAGTTCACAAGGCATGGAAACTTGTTTTGTCAAAAAATCACATGTTTAACATAAACATGTAAATTTGAATTCTGATCAACTAGAGCACTCCAAACTTGTTGCTTATAAATAAAGTCACTATTTGTGAGCTAGGACACGAGCTTGAACACCCTAAAATACACCAAAACTCTCTCAAATCAGAAATTTCCCAAAAACTCCATTGTTGCACAGTTTTTGACCTTTAACATCAAACTCCCATTTCCCTCGTGTGTTTCTTGGCCTTTTAGTTTCTAAAGCTTCCTTACATCAAATACAACTCATCCCTATCCTTATTCCAGAACTATAACACCATTTACTATAACTTCCATAAACAAAAAACAGAGTCTGCAACTTGACTTCTCTAAGTCATTTCAGCCACTCTCAACTTGAGCAAACCATTGCATTAGCTTCCTAGGACGTCAAGGAAGCTAACCTGATCATCACCATCACTTGAAACAAGCTCAAACTCAAAACACGATTTCTAGTTTTGAGGTAAGTTTTCTCAACTTAAAACTCTTCATATAGGCATCATCAATAGTTTATTTGTGAATAAAACATGTAGATATCATTGCCCTGAAGCTAACCATGTCCTTAGTTTCCATTAATTTTGCTTGAGCTTAGAGAATTTTGAAACTGAAATTTCTGAATTTTTTAGGGTTTAGATTAGGGCCATTAAAATTCTTGTTTATCTTTGATCTATAGTTTTAATACTTTACATTTCTGGAATCGTGAGAAAATTTGCTACAAGTTTCATGTTTACAGTTTTTATTTTTGATGAGAAATGAGAAAGTTACAGATGGTCTGGCTGGAGGTTGAAGATGAAGTCTTCAGAACACGTTTTGCCTTACATATTTATTGTTTCATTTGTATTAACGGATGTATAGCCACCCCAGTGGTAGAAGCGCGCGCTTGTAACCTATGGGAGATGGGTTCGAGCCCCAATGGTATCATTTTCATTTTTTTCATATTTTTACAATTCTGACTTTTTTTATTTGGCAGGCGCTGGACCCATTGGGCCTGGCTTATTTTTTGTGTTTACTAGCTGACCTCCACATTGACTCTCGGCACCCCCTGGCCTAAATTATTTATTTATTTCATTTATTTTTTCTTAAATATATATTTTTTTCTAAATACAAAAAAAACATAAAATACAAAAAATGATATATTTATATTTTGACTTATTTTATTTTATTTTTCTCATAAAAAATATTTTTATTTATTATACTTTATTTATTTTATTAAATAATCTTGTAAACTTAATTAATATTATGTTTTTATTTATTTACTTTTCACACCATTTAAAATACATTATTTTATATATAAAAAAGACTAAAAATAATTTATAATGCTATAAATATTTTCAAGAAAGAAATACCAAAAACATTTTTTTTAAACTTATTTCCTTTTAACCAACTAAATAGAATTAGGGTTTTATTCAAAAAATCTTTTCTTAATAAATTCAAACTTAACTAACTATTCTCTTTATTTAATTAGGTTAGGACAAAATCTTTTTTTCATGAAAACTAAACAAAATTCATTTTCTCTACATTTTGCATCCTTGTACATTTATTCATTTTTATACTTTGTATTTATTCAATTCCTTGTATATTCATATCAATTCAATATGGTTGTAATAAATTAATTAGGTTTAAATTCTTGCAATCTCCATTCATGAATTTGTACATCCCCTTCCCACAAATGTTGTAATAGTGTAGTAACTTTAAATTTCACAATTTATCGCTTTTATATAACATGCTAGTAATTAGGGTTTGTATGGAAAGACTAAAACCAATACTTAGAAAACTCTAATTCAAGACAAAAACAAGCATGAAAACAATACACTTGCACACAAGCACCCCTAAGGTTATTCCACTTGGTTGCCTTATACAAAATGGCCATATTACGCCCGTAAGGTATCTTAGTAAAAAAAAAATATACAAGATCATAGTCCCTCGATGATGCTATCTAAGTTGCCTTAAAAATTATCTTAGTCCCTCCAAAAGAATTCTAAGATACCTTGCAACATTGCTAATCATGGTTATACGATGACCCACGCCCGTCCCGTTTACATCCAAAGATAGGATTGCTTACCAAATCAATGGTAAGACAACAATGTCAAAGGAAAAGAAAATGAACAAGAAAGACATTTGAGTGGGTAGATTAATCCTAATTACTTGCTCCATTTCAAAACAAACATCCTTGCTATTTTCAAAACAAACACTTACACTTTCAAACATCTTACAACAATTGAAAATATTTTCAAAAGATCAACATCTTTGTATACATTCTTACGAACAAGAATCATTAAAAATATTGCCTAAACAATGGTCTCTTTACAAAATACTTTCAAAAACCATACAAAGCATAATTTCAAACAAAACCAAGTGATATAGCAAGTAACTAAGAGCCCGTGGAAAACCATGAATGAAAAGGGTACTAATACCTTCCCTTTTCATAATCTACCCCCCGAACTCAAGAAATAATCTCAAAGGTTTTTCATGTGCTTTTTCACCTTTCCTTTTGGATAAAAGAAAAGTCGGTGGCGACTCTTGCTAACCACAACATTTACGATCAAAGGTAAAACACCCAAGTCAGTTCTCCCACCGTATCACAATCTGATACCAGAATTTCAGAAACTTACTAAAGGTTTTAAGATCATGGAAGTTGACAATGGTTTCTTTAGGGTCAAATGAGAATTTCTCGTAGATAAGGAGAAAATTGTGTCAGAAGGTCCGCGGGTTTTGTTTGACCATTATTTGGCAAGGACTCATTGACTATAGACTTTGCATCTTTACTCGCAAAGGTGGAGAAGATTTTGGTTTGGATTCAATTTCCAGGGCTTAACTTATTATATTATGATGAAAATGTCCTTCTTGGTTTGGCCTCTATTATGAGTATTCATACTAAGGTAGATGATAACAGCCTGAATGTAGAGAGGGAAAGGTTTATGAGAACTTGTTTGAGATTGATCTAACTCTGTCGATTGTCGGAAAGTTCAATGTTAATGGTCATTGATTCAACATGCAGTATAAATGTCTTCACAGTATTTTCTCCCATTGTGCTTGTTATGGACATCACACTCATGATTGCAAGAAAACACAAGATAATAAGACGCAGTCAGTCATACCTGCAGTAGTGTGACTAAGAGGTATACCGAAAAATGATGATGTATATGAGCAAAGACTAATAGAACTGCATCAGGAAGTGGGTGATGATAGCACCGAAATTATAGGAAAATAATCTAGAGAAATATATGCAGTTCATGGCAATTGGCTGGTGGTGCATATGAAAAAACGCAACAAAAAATACAGTTATGGTCAAGGGAAATCTTCATCCAATAATGTGCAAAAAGATATGGGGAGTTCAAAAATTAAGAGGATTTGTATTTCCTTAAAAGTAATAAGCGTTAACAGCAAAATTATTGTACCCAATCAACTTGATGAGATTTTCAAGAAACAACGATTTGATAAGAGTGGACCCACCCCAGACGTGTGTCATCCAACACGTAGAGGAGATCCACGTGCCAAGGTTACATCTACTATTTTAGAACCACATCTGGTTATTAGTGGAACTTCGCACAAAACTAGGCCAACTTTTAAGTTATGCCCAACATAAAAGGGTGTGTTCAGGACTACTAAATACACCTTCGTCGTTCCCAAAGTAAATTTGGGTTTGGAGCCATCACACGATACAATATTCTGCATTTTAAACCGACAACAAGTCAAGAATATGGAAATAATCAATGCGTTATGGATGAGAGTGCTACTCAAGAAGAGGAAGTTGTTCGTGAGACTTCCATTGAATAGGAGTTGGCTGTGTAAATTGTCTCGTGTCTGGGACTTTCCTTGTCACCTCTACGAACTTGATCAATTATGTTAGGTTTTGAAGAATGATTTTTCTCTCCTAAAATGTATAGGGAGCCTCTAATAATAAGGCTAAAACATATAATGGACTTGATTAGAAAACACTCTTAAGTATTTTTAATTGTTATGGAAACACACATTGGTTTTCATAATATCAAATCCTTCTAGGATAAAGCTGGTTATGTGAGTATTCACTACGTGGATGTGAGTGGTTAATCCGGGGGCATTTGATTATTAAAATAAATGGTAGTAACATTATAACTGTTGTGCATAAATTTTTTTATGAATACAATTACTATCAAGTTATCATTTAGAACTTCTTTTGGTATGTAGTTGGAAATTATGCTAGTCTCGTGTACACTTTTCGTCTCGACCTATGGTTCCACTTTATTAATTGGAGGAATAGTGTTGATGGCCCTTGGATGTTAATTTGAGACTTTAATAACATCATTCATCCGAGTGGACAAAAATGAGGTAATTTTAATCATTTTAAGGCAGATGCTTTGTTGAATGTCATCGATAAATGTAATTTAGTTGAAGTATACATGACTGGTGGAAATTCACTTGGAATAGCCTTGTACTGATAATTGAATAGTCTATCGAAAGTTGGATAGGGCCCTAGTTGATGTTGCTTGGTGCATGGATTTCCTTGATGCATGTGTTGAAGTGTTACGTAAATTTCATTCTAATCGCAACCTCATTCTCCTAAGTTGTGGCCTTCCCCTCCAATACCATGGGCCATATCCTTTTAGGTTTGAGGAAACTTAGATCATCCTCCTGAAATACTCCAATATAGTCTTAACTATCAGGAGAAATTCCTATATAGAATTGTAACATGTCTCCAAAACGTGCAGCATGATAATAAGGAATTTTTTGGCATTATCAGCAAAACGAAGCATGACATTGAGAAGAGACTCAGTAGTATCCAATGCTTTTTGGAGAGAATAGATTCGAAAAACCTAGTTTATCTCTAAAAGGTGCTTTAACATGAGTATTATGGGATCTTTTTGCAAGAGGGGATTCATTGGTATCAAAATGATATAGATGATTGCATTAAATTGAGAGATCGAAACACCAAAATTTTGATACCAAGATGGTAATAATATGTAAGAGAAATAAAGTCCATGGTCTTTATATTTCTAATAGTATTTGATGCAATGATGACACTATTCTCAGGGAATAAACACTGACCTTTTAAAAAGTTTTTCTTGTCCTACATCTCTTATACTCCCTGCTAGTATGAGTGACTCAATTATGGCTCTGATCCTTACTAAAGAAACCAACAGTCTTTGACTCAACAAGTGACGAGGGAAGAAGTTACTTATGTGTTGAATCAAATGCACCCTTTCAAGGTGTTTGCGCTTGATGGATTTCAGTGTAATTTCTTTAAACAGTTTTGGAACATAGTTAGAGATGATGTTGTACAACTTATATCAGATACTTTTGTGACATGTAGTTTTCACTCCTCTCTTTATGAGACTTTTATCGCATTAATTCCTAATATAAAACGCCCCTAAAATTTTAAGGAATTTAAGTCCATTAGCTTGTGCAACAATATTTACAATCTTATTACAACTATTATGGTGAATATATATCATCCTTATATGAATCAGATAGTTAGATCCTTCTAGAGTAGTTTTTTACCTGGTAAAGGGACAACTAATAATTTCATTATCCTCCAAGAAGCAATTCATTCCATGCATAAATCTAAAAAGATAAAAGTTGGCATGGTGTCAAAAATATATCTTGAAAATAACTCTTATCATGTTAATTGAGATTTCTTGAAATTATATTTGAAGTGAAACGTGTTTCCTCCCATTAATATAAACTTGATCATACATTGTGAAACTAGTTCTTCTATGTATAATCTTTGGAATTGGGACGACTACTAAATTTTGTTTTGACTAAAGGATTACGAAAAGGTGACCCTCTTTCACCTCATTTATTCTTTATCTGCATGGAATTCTTGTCATAAATAATCATCAGGGAAGTCGATGAAGACCATTGGAAACCTGTCAAGTTATCTCGTAATGGACCCCCTTTATCATATTTATTTTTTGTTTATGATGTTCTTCTTTTTATGAAGGCTTCTGACTCCCAGACAAAAATCATTTCTAATATATTGAATTATTTTGTCATACTTTATGGCCTTGAAGTGAATGTTATCAAACAAAATGTTTTATTATTTACTACCACTAAGAGGAGTAAAATGGATTTAACTGTCTCCAACACATGTATCAATTAAACTCTTACTCTAGAGAAGTATGTGGGTTTCCCTATGTTGCATGGTCGTTTTCAATGCAATGACTTTGAGTTCTTAAAGGAGAAAATAAATCAGAGGTTAGCATCTTGACAACATAAATTACTAAACAAGACTGGTCATTTGAGTCTAGTTAGGTTTGTCCCAAACTCCATCCAAATTTATTATATGCAAATGGCTTAACTACCTCAACAAACTTATGATTTTATTGATAGGATGGCTAGGAATTTTTTGTAGAAAGTTAAGTTAAAATATGATATGCATATTGTTGGATGGAATAAAATGACTAAGACCATAAAGTTGGGTGGTCTTGGGATCCGGAAAGCAAAAGAGACCAACACTTATATGTTGGGTAAGTTGGGTATAAGTTTTAAAGCATAAGTACACCAGAGAGGAAACACTTCTTAATATGGAAAATAAATTGAGATAATTTACTTCTAATTCCATTATGAAAACCCTTTCTACTCTTAAATATGGATTTGAACTTAGATTGGAGAATGGGAACTCCTCTTTCTGGTTTTTCAATTGGTATAGGGTAGGAAAATTAGAGAAGCAGGTTCTCTATGAAAATATCCATGATCTGAAAATGTGAGTGAATAATGTTTACTTGGATGGGAATTAGAAATTAAATTCATTATATATTAATATTTCTCTAGTTGTTTGTGGCTGCTTGAAAGTGCTCCCCATTTATTTGAATTCTCTAGTGCATGATCGGTTAACCTAAAGAGGCATTTTAAATGGTATTTATAATGCTCAAGATGTTTATAATTGGCTCAATAGACTTGAATATGTTCAAAATACAACAGACCAATAACTCTTGGAAGTGGGTGTGGAATATTCTTGATCTTGATAATGTGAAATATTTCATTTGGATGACTTTACATAAGTCTCTTCCTACGAGATTCATGTTGTGTCATCGTGGTATGCTCCAGATGAATCTCTTTCCTGTATGAAATCAGGACGCTGATATGACTATACATTTCTTAAGAGATTTTGAATTTGCTACTTACTTTTGGAAATTTATTGTCTTCTTAGACGGACTATTCTTCCAAGGGGTAGTTTATATGATTAGACTAAACATGACATCGATGATGGCTCTATCTTTTTGCATGCTTCCTGGTGGTTGTAGCCTACTAGGAACAAACAATGTCTTACGAATGAAGTGGTATTTATACTTTGAAACTCAACATAGTGAATTATGCTAATTTGTTAGCTAGATGTTTTCTCAAGCATAATTTATCTCATCCAATTGGAATGATCACATGTAATACACACAAAGTTAGTAATATGATTTTGAATGTTAATGGCAGTATCCTTAGTAATCACGACGTATCAGGTTTTAGTGGATTGATTTGAACTACTAATGGTGCTCAACTTCATATTTTTGCAGATGATATTGGTTATTCCAACATCCTTCATGTTGAGTTGATGGTGTTATATCATGGTTTTTGCATGGCCTAGAAACTTAGCATCAAAGACCAAATGTGTTATTCTGATTATGACTTTGTTATCAAGCTTATCTCAAAATCTATTAATGTTTGGCATCACTATGATGTGATTCTTCACAACATTAAAGAGCTTTTCTCTATGGAATGACGAGTTCAAATACTTCATACTCTTAGGGAGGAGAATGTTATCCTATTAGGATCATTTGAGTTAACTTGTCATCAAATTTTCTTCTCAATTGATCTGGCACATGTTTACGTGCTATAGATCCAAATACTTTCAGATGACTCAAGCTAGGCTTCACACCAGACCAACATTCATTTGACGTAATTCCTTCTAGCTTATCTGTCAAACATCTATTTAAAATGTATGTTGTGGTCGACACAACTTCACCCGAAAACTCTTTAGGTAAATGCTTGTCTTTCAACATACTTCTCACTATATTCAAGATGGTTCGATTATTCTATCATGTTGTATAGTGTAGGGTGGCACCACCTCATGCATAATCCCTTATCTCTCACATGACACGTTGAAGTCTTTCGACACATATTCTCCACCATCACCGGTTCTTAAAATCTTGAGCTTTCGACCACTTTGTCTTTCGACCATAGGTTTAAACTTGGCAAATACCTTAATCACTTCACTTTTCTTCTTGATTAGGTACGTCTATAGTTTTTGACTAAAATCATCTATGAATGTGACAAATTACCTGTTACCTCCAATCGAATCTACCTAGATAGGACCACATACATCAAGTATATGATCTTGAGAATAGCCTCCAACTTGCTTCTTACATCCTTTCTAAAGCTATTTTTATGATGCTCTTCCAGCACAAATTCCCTTACACAACTCGTTTGGAATGTTGATTTCTGGCAACCCTGAAACCATATTTCTTTTTTTCAAATCTCCGATGCCTTTGAAGTTGAGATGACCTAGTTGATAGTGCCATATCCATTCATCTCTGCTAGTTGTAGTCGCAAGGCACTTATACTCTATCATATTTAGTTCAACCTTGAAGGTTATATTCTGAAACATATGAGCCTTCAAGATTAATCTTCCTCTCGCATCGATGACTCTCATCATCTTATCTTCTATCGACACTTTATAATTCTTTTCGACCAATTTCCCTATAGTGAGAAAATTGCTCTTCATGCCTGGTATGTACAACAAATTAGAAATTACTGACTTTTTGCCATCTTTCCTCATAATCAGAACATCTCTAATACCTTCAACTGCTAAAGTATTGTCATTTGCAAATTTCACCATGTTCTTCATTGAGGGCTTTATGTTGACAAATCAATATTTCATTCCAGTCATGTATGATGATCATCCTAAGTTCAAGTACCATTGATCTTTGAATCTCTCTTCATCTTTTGTTGTGACCATCAACATCATTTCTTCTTCTTCTTCTTCATGTTTTTCAAACTTTGCATCACTTTCTTGATTATGTCATTTTTCTGGACAATCACTAGAATAATGACCATACTTTTGACAATTAAAATACCGAATATGATTATTATCAGGTTTTCGACCACCACCTCTTCATCTACCTCCAGCACCACCTCTTTGGTTGTCTTGGTATATGTGTCTTCTTTGATTCAACACAATTCCTCCTGTTGGTCTTCTCTACCAGTCAAATTATTGTAGCCTCATCTACCTCTATTGTCGAACCACTTTCCTTTGCCTTTCTTTTCTCTTGCTGATTGCGCCTACAAATTCACATCACTCTTCAATTTTTCTGCAGCTCTTTCAGCCATTCTTTGTTCAAGAGATTCAAGCTTCCCTTAAAGCTCTTCCTTTGTCAATATTGAAAAATTCTTTGGCTCTTATATGGCAACCACCACGTGGTCGAACTTCAGAGCCAATTACCTTAAGAATTTTGCAACAATTGATCTTGTTGTCAACACTTCTCCACATACCTTGATTTGATTCACCAGTTTCGTAACCCTAGTGAAGAAATCAGTTATGCTTTCACTTTCTTCCATTTGAAGCAATTCATACGTTCTTTTGTGAGTTTGGAACCTCACATTTTTTACCTTTTCTGCACCTTCAAAAGATTTTTCAAGAATTACCCAAGCTTCTTTCGCGGATTCTACATCACTATCCTTTTCGTAATTATCTGGACTCAGACATTAATGAATTATAAAGAGAGCTTTATAATTCTTCTTATTCAATTCTTTGTGTGCGGCTTCTTGTTCATATGTCGCATCTTCTACAAGAGGTTCTAATACCTATTGCACAAGATCCCAAAGATCTTGAAAATAAAACACAACCTTCATCTGCTTGCACCTATTCTCATAGTTATCAACTCTTAGAATTGGAAGGCTTACTGGAAAATATCTGTTTGGATGATTCACTGTCATTATGTTTTTCTTCCCTTGAATCGCTCAACCGAGGCTCTTGATACCATATGTTGGAAATCCACCAAAACCTATGGAGAATTTCAATGAATCTTAATGAACAAGATTCTTATCACTACACAATGACAATGAAAATTGAGGAAGAAATAAAATTAGGGTTTGACAAAATAAGGAGAAGAGAAGATGGTGATTTCTACATAGTTTCTCTCTCCCCATAAACTATGGAAAATCTTATTCACTTTGCAACTGCAAAATTCTGTGAATACAAATTATTTTCAAAAATAGGGGTTACTCCCTCTATTTATAATTGAGTTTGCTTGCTCCCTAAGGAAAAGTCCAAAAACTATAAAAGCCCAAAATAACTATTTTAGACCTAAGTCGAAATCCTGTGTGAAGCAACCTGCTTCGACATACTATACAACTCGACATACACACTTTGACACACTTCGACATACTAAGTTGACACACACTGTTGTACCCCAAAATTTTCCCTCCCATTTCCTCAACATTTTCTCACCACAAGACCCTTGGAGCTCAAGATCCAGTTAGGGTTTCCTCTGCTCAAGACTTCTCCTTGCACTGTTGACCCAAATTAGGGTTTGTGTTTGCACAAATATGTTTTGACCTAGAATGCCTAATATGACTTTCATGCCTCATATTGGACTCCCAAGTTTATCCATACCAAGTTTCAAGCCTTGATTCCAATCTTTGCCCAGTCAATTGGACAGTTGACCTAGAAATCAGTTGTATTGGGAAAAAGTCAACTGTGGTCAATTGACAGTCAAACCTCATGATTTTTGACCCACATCAACATTATGAACTCATATGAACCATTTGGTCAAGTTTGGATCACAATTCCACAAGAAATTTGATCAGATCACCAAAAGGGCAAAATGGTCATTTTTAGGGTTTTGACTGCACAAAGGCAATTTTTTGACTGTTTGACCTGGCCAATGGAAAACCAAGCTCACATATGGACTCAAGGGCCCAATGGAATTGTCTTAACATGTTCAACAAGCTCAAAAGATCCCAAATGCACAAGATTGACAGATGAATTTTCCAGTCAATTGATCAATTTTTGACTATATACTGAAAAGTCAAACTTTGACTTTTTGGTCAAAATCAAGTGCCAAGATTCATTCTTCATCAAGACATGTTAAATTATGAAGCTTGTTCATCAATAAATCAAGATTTGCAAATTAGGGTTTAAAATGAAGAATTTTCATAACTTAGAAATTTTCTAAGTTATGAAAATCCCTAACTTTTTCCTAACTTTGTCTCACTTTCTCATCAAGATGCATTTGGATTCAAGGAAAACTCAAAACATGAAAGTTGTAGTACATTGCAAAATCTACAACTTTTATTCACAAAGATTCCTCAAAAGAAGCTTGTAGCTCAAGTTATGATTTTTGGAATAGAGGTGCAAAACATTCTTAACTTAGAATTTTTTTGACCTATTTTAGGCAGGATTTTTGCCTAACTTCATGGCTACTTTTCACATGCTTCCACTTGTAATTTCAACTTGCATTACAAAGATGGATTGTAGTACACATTCCAAGCTTTCCAAAATGTCCAAGAACTCATAAAACAACCTTGTGGTTAGGGAGAATCGAATTAGGCAATATGGGCAAAACTCACTTTGTTCATGGCCAATTTATATGTCCATAACTTTGGATTTTTGAACTCAACATGACTCTAAGCTAGATTACAGGTCCTTTATCTCATCCACACTCAATAATTTAATGCAAACCCCTTGTGTTCAAGCCTTATCTTATGTGTTTAAACATTGCATACAAGATTGAGCCATAATTAGAAAAAGCAATATATCCATTTTTGAAAAGTTGAACTTTATGTCAAATTTGCAAATCAAGAAGTACAAGGCAAATCTCTTTGGCACAAGTTCAGAAGCATATCACACTGATCAAGAGGGATGGTTGCAGCACATTTGAGGGGCCTGCACAATTCTAGAAACCAAGTTGACATTTTGTTGCTTAAGTTGGAAGAAACTTGGCATAACACATAACAACTCTCATTTTCTGCCAACACAAGCTAAGACAAACTTGTTGTACACCTTCCAAACATCAAACCTAAGCTAAGACACGAGCAAAACACTTTCAAAATCTCATCAAACCTCAAAACACCATCCTACTGCAGAAAACAGAGTCACCTCTGCAGTTGGACTTCCATAACTCAATCCACTCGTGCATTCTTGCTAAAAACCAGTTCATACACACTCCATACCACATATACAAGCTATCCCAAGCATTAGACACGACCTGTAACACCTCCAACCAACTTCACCATTTTCACTTTTTCTGTTTTGCAGGTTGATTGCCATAGCTTGATTCACTTGGTTTCAAAGCAAGTTAAAGGTTGGAATAGCATCCCTGGACTTCAAGCAAGCTGTATCAATCCTCACATTGCCTTGAAAGTGCCTCCATTGCCAGACACGATCCAAGCTGAACAGGTAAGTTCATGGACTTCTATCTCTCAATATAGGAAGAGTTAGCTCTAAGTTTATGAATGAAAAATGTTCTACTCATGGCCCTGAAGCTATACATATCTTCACTTTCCATTTATATTGCATATGCTGAGAGTATTTTGAACCTGAACATTGACAAAAACTTAGGTTAAGAATTAGGGATGGAGAAATTATCTCTCATTTCTGAGAGTTAAGTTAAGTTTTTTATATGTATGGAATCGTGGCTTGATGCTTGACATTTTTCATGTTGTGAGTTTGTGTTAAAAGTCCAAGAATCATGAGATAGCAGAAACGCGTGTTGTTGTTCAAGGATGCTGGAGGTTGAAGAAGACAGAGTCTTTGGGCTGGGCCTGAGATGTTTTCCTTTTCACACCACTGCATTTCACATGCACCCCCCTAGCCCATTTTGAGTTTTATTTGTCATTTTTAATTTTTTTCCTTTTGATTCTGGTTCTATATTTTTATTTAAACATGAAAAAATATTAAAATTATTTTTCCCATATTTTTTGCTTTTTTTTTATATTTATTTGGCTTTATTTAGTTTTGTACATAAATAAACATTTATATACTTTTATTTGAAATAACCAAAAAATAATATAAAGACTTTTATTTTTCTGATTTTTATTTCATTATACCTTTAAAAACATTTTATATAAAATATACTTTTTTTTTGTAAATATTAAATATTTTATTTTTGTACATATAATATATATTTAATAAATAATGTAAATACTTATATATTTATTAGTATATTTAGGTTAAAAACACAAAAATAATACATTTTTATTTTTATTAATATTTAACTTAAAAAATCACTTTTTGATAATATACTTCCTTTTTATTTATTTTTTATACATAATTGATAAATATTGCATATATTATATAATTAAATACCTTTTATTTATAAAATTAGGGTTTTCCCCTAAATGCATAAAAATACCAAAATTAATTCATTTTATTTTTGTTTATTTAATACATGAAAAATACTTTTTTATATACATATGAAAACCATTTTTGCATTTCGCATATTTATTTTATTTTATTTAATTATTGTGCAATTAAATCCCTTGTAGAATTTCAATTTGGATGTAATAGTTAGATTTTAATTTCTTGCTAAAATATCCCCATTTGAACATTTGTACCCCCCATCCCATATATTGTGTTGTAATAACTTAGGACCTTTTATTTTCCGCACTTTAAAAGCTTTCTAATTATGCCATGTTAGAATTAGGGTTTTGTATGCAAATCAAAAACAACAAATAGTTTGACCTAAATTCAAGATAAACAAGCATGAAAATGGACAATACTAATCACACTTGCACCCCTAGGGTACTCCACTTGTTGCCTTCAATAATGGGCCATATTGCATGTTAAGTGTCTTTGGCAAAACAAAACAAATTCAAATGATCATAGTCCCTCGATGACGCTTTCAAAAGTTGCCTAAAAATGATCAAGTCCCTTAAAAGAAAAAAATTGCCCAAAGATACTTGGCACCATTGCAATCATGGTCTAAACGATGACCCGCGCCTGTCCTGTTCACATCCTAACACAAGATTGTCCACCAAATACAATGGTGGAACAAAATTGTTAAAAGGGTTAAAACATAGCAAAGATCTTTGAGAAATTTAGAGTAGAAAAAACTCTTAGTTACTTGCAAACTTGCAAAACAAAAACACTTGCCTATTTTTCAAAACCACACCTCACTACACTTTCAAAACAACTTTCAAAAACATGGAAAACTTTTCAAAAGACATACACCTTTGTATACATCCTAACATGGATCATTACAAAGGTTGCCACCACATTGGCCTCTTTTCAAAACATTTTCAAAACCCACACACAAAGCACCATTTCAAACAATTGAAAATCAAGGCAAGTTTATCTAAGCAAGTAACTAAGAGCCCATGGATAACCATGGATAGAAAGGGTGTTAATACCTTCCCTTTCTATAATCTAATCCCCGAACCCAAGAAAACATCTCAAAGGTTTTTGCTGTGCTTTTTAACCTTTCCTTAGGATAAAATAAAAAGTCGGTGGCGACTCTTGTTCAACCGAAACATTTGTGAAAATAAACGCAAAACCCAAGTCAGTTCTCCCACCGTATCACACACACGCTCTAGGCTATTTTTGACACACCTTGTGTCGAGTAACATGTTATTTTCGACACAAGGAATTGCAATCTCAATAAGAAGTTGTTTGCCAATGGAGAGTATGTTCCATCTCCACGGTGATGACACATTAGTTTTTGGAGTTGCGTTCTCTTATCCTCCCTTTTTTAATTTTGTATTTCTCTTTGTATCACTCTGTTCTTTTTTTTTTTGGTTGCTAAAGTTGATTTATGTTATGTTGTTTGTGAGTGAAGATAGTTCAGAAGGTTGAATGAAACATGAGTGAGATATGGTTGATTGTGTTGTTCAATGGTGGTTGTGAGATAAGTGTAGGAAATTTGTGAAATTCAATAGTTGTTATGGTTTTAAAAGTGATGATTTATGAACAATGAAGGTTGTAAAGTTATGTTTTGTGTTTGAAAGCATGGGTTAGTAATGTGAAAGTTTTGTACAAGAAAGGATTTTTGAAATGTTTGTACATGTTTGTGAGCTTATATGTTTGAATTAGTAACGATTTACAAAAAAAAAGGTGGGTGATGGGTGGTTGAAAATTCTTATTGTACATGTGATAGATGTGTGTAAAAATTGTGAAAAATTATTGCTCTTTTTTATTCGATGGAAAGAAAATGGTAGTGTAAAAAGAAATTTTTTGTATGGAATATGTGTATGTACGTGAGAGTGGTCTCACTTATGGAAAAAAGGGTTTTTACAGTGAAAGAAATTGACCTCTTTATATGAATGAAAAATACATTATTTATAGACTTAAAAACTAGGTTAAAAAAGTAAAAATGGAAATAAAATTTAAAAATCAGATCTTCCTTAGTCAGCAAGCAGATCAATTAGAAAATAAATATGACATCAATTGATACCTACTGACCAATAGAAAATGACTACAAAAAAAATTATATTTATTATAATTTTTTGCACTCTGTTTAGTAAAAATTGCATAAAACCACATAAATTAATAAAATTATTTAAAAAATACTTTAAAAATAAAAATACAATTTTTTGATTTTGAAAACAATTTTAAATAGAAATAAATTTAGTAACAAAAAAAAAGAAAAAAATATCAAAAATGAAACATGTGAGATTCAAACTCATTGCCTTATACACTCACAACTCCTTATATATGTTCTCCCAATTATATTACCTCATTCATTCGAAATAAAATAGCATTGCAAAACATATAAAAGGCGGACAAATTTAAAGTATTACACCAATCTCAAATAGAAAATATATATATATATTCACCAACTCCTCCACCAATACTATGAGAGAAGTTGGTTTAAATTTATATCTATGTGTATTGATAAATATATTTAAAAAAATACATTATACATATTTGTCATTGAGAAATAAAAAACGTGTGACAATTTTTTTTATTCATAAATATATAAAAAAATACGGAATATATATTTGTAATTGGATATCATTGATTTGGTTCAAATGTACACTTTCTTATACTTTTTTTTTTTTTTGTTAATATAATAATCTAATAATCATAATTCCATAAGTGGAGTATAGCATGTTCAAACCAACGTCCCTACAATTAAATATATTTGCACAACTACCAAATAAAGTGCCTTAATGGAATAAAAAATCAATCATAGTTTGACACCATTATTTTATAGGCTCAACAAGGGTGACAAAAAAATCTTACTCATATATATATATATATATATATATATATATATATATATATATATATATATATATATATATATATATATATATATATATATATATATATATATATATATATATATATATATATATATATATATATATATATATATATATATATATATATATATATATATATATATATATATATATATAATTCATAACAGACTCGAGACACATTTAAGATATTTCTCCATGTATAATAAACAAATACAATTTTTAAATACAACATTCTAAAATATCAATTTATATATACTACATATCAACTACAGACTCCTTTGATAACAATTGATTACAAAGAAAATAGTTTATAACTCAATAATAACTTAATGAATGTAATCTTGTGAGATACTTGTCTTTTTTCAGGGATTTCTTTGAAATGTTTAATAAGTGTGAAAATAAATTCATTAAAAAATAATAATTTTAGACTCTAGGATTCAAGTGTGAAAATAAATTTATTAAAAAAAGAATAATTTTAGACTCTAGAATTCAAGTGTTTGAAAAATACATTTTAGATTTTAGAATATCTATGACACTTTTTGTCATTTCAAAGAGATTTTTAAGAGGCTTAAAAAGTTTTTTAAAAAAAACAATTTCTTACCATTTTTTTCCATCATTGGAAACCTCTAAAAATTTATATATGCGATCAAAATGCTCTCTAGAGTGTGTTTTTAATATCTTCATATTTTAGAATTAAAAAATATTGAATTCATAAACAAACATACAAAACTTGAACATTATATTAAATTGAATAAAATTATATAATATATTACATATCAAACACCGCCAATAAGTTATGAATGATTAAAAATATAAATTAAACACACACAAGATCATAAATTAGAAAAATTAGTTACTTCATTTAGCTCTGTTGTATCCCAAAATTTGCCCTCTCATTTCATCATTTTATCAAGATTTCCCCTCACCAGACTCTTTGAACTCCAGACAGAATTAAGGTTTTGCTCTGCTCAAGACATCTCCTTGCACTGATGACCTAAATTAGGGTTTGAGTTTGCACAGAGATTTTTGGACTTTCAATGCTCAAAGTGACTTTTATACTTCATGTTGGATCTACAAGATTGTCCATACCAAGTTTCAAGCCTTGAATCAAATTTTTGCCCAGTCAATTGGACAGTTGACTTAGAAATCAGCTGTATTGGGGAAAAAGTCAGATGTGGCCAATTTACAGTCAAACCTCACAATTTTTTATCCACATCAACATTATAGACTCACATTAACCATTTGATCAAGTTTGGACCACAACTCCTCAAGAAATTTGATCAGATCGCCAAAAGGGCAAAATGGTCATTTTTAGGGTTTTGACTGCACAAGGGCAATTTCTGATTTTTGACCTAGCCAATGGCAAATTGGGTTCGAGCATGGATTCAAGGAATCAATGGCATCATCTTGACCTATTCACAAGGTTCAAAAGATCTCAAATGCATTGGATTGACAGATGAATTTTTCAGTCAACTGATCAAAATTTGATTGTACACTGAAAAGTCAAACTTTGACTTTTTGGTCAAAATTAAGTGCCAAGGGTCATTTTTCATCAAGATGTGTCAAAACATGAAACTTGTTCATCAAGAAACCCAATTTTACAAATTAGGGTTTAAGATTGAAAAATTTCATAACTTCGAATTTTTCTAAGTTATGAAATTTTCTTAATTTTTCCTAATTTTTCCCAACATTTTCACCATGATACAATTGGATTCAAACAAAACTTCCCACATGAAAGTTGTAGTCCTCCACAAATTCTACAACTTTGATTCACAAAGTTTTCCCAAAAGAAGCTTGGATCTCAAGTTATGATTTTTGGAACAAGGGTCCATGAAACTTTTAACTTAGTGAAATTTTGCCCTAGTTTAGGCAGGATTTTGACCCATCTTCATGACCATTTTTCACATAGTTCCACTTGGAATATCAAATTTCATTTCAAATATAGAATGTAGAGCATGTTACAAGCTTTCCAAAAAGTCCAAGAACTGCCAAAAATCATTTGTGGTTAGGGAGAATCGAAGGCTTGAAGTTGGCAAAAACTCACTTTTTATCCATGGCATGTTCATAGTGATACAAGTTGTAAACTATAATCAGCTTGCTGTGTACTTGATTACAGGTCTCAAAACCATTCCATACTCAATAATTAAATGCAAATCCATTGGTCTAAGGCTTTGTTTTGGTCATAAGAGTATTGCACACAAGATTAATCCTTAAATAGAAAAAGCAACATTACCATTTTTGCTTAAATCTTGCTTTATGTCAAAACTGCATCCTTGAGCATTGAGCCATATCTTGTGCAGCAAATCAAATCCACAAACTTGAGGGGCCAAGAGCATAGTGTGCAAGCTGATAGATAGCCTGTACAGGCCTGCTTTGCATCACTTGTCCACTTTTGCTTCATATACAAGAAAGATATCAAATACACTACATCTTACACATCTGAAAAAATCAACTTTTGCAAGCATTTGGAACAAGTTTCTCACATCCCCTTGAGCCAGAAACATGAGCCTTTGAGCCCTCAAACCTCCCATAGCACAAAATCATCTTCATTTGGCAAAACAGGGCACTCCCTGCAGTTTGATTTCCATAGCACAAATCCCTCGTGCGTTTTACCTCAAACTGGTTCAAACACATTCCACATAACCCATCCAAGCTATCCCAACCCTTAAACACTGGCTGTAACTCCATTTACAAGGTTTGCCATTTTTGATTTCAGCTTGTGCAGGTTGAGTTCCATAGGCTAGTTCAAGCACATTCAAGTCAAGCTAGGAATTGGGGAAGTTCAAGCAAGCTCCCAAACATCTCAGACCTCACTGAAAAGCTCCACATTGCCATACATGAAGTCAACTGAAACAGGTTTTTGTCAACTTCCTATCTCTCTATTTAGGAATAATTAGGCTTAGGTTTGTGAATAAAAAATGTAGTATTCATAGCCATGAAGTTGTACATATGCTCAGTTTTCATTTTAGTTAAGCATGCTAAGAGAATTTGATCCATGAACTTCCTGGAAAAAATTAGGTTAGGATTTAGGGTCAGAGAAATTCTCTCTGGTATTTGAGAGTTAGGACAAGTTTCTTATATGGTTGAATTCGTCTTGAAAAATGCTACAACTTTGATGTTATGTGTTTTTGCATTAGAGCACGTATGCAGGTTGTTCGTGTTTGAAACTAGGCGCGCGCATTTGTGAACAAAGGTTAAAGATGAAGTCTGGTGGGCTGGGCTTGGTCCTGGCTCACTATTGACACCCCCTTTTACTGAATACACCCCCCTGGCCCAATTTCTTTACATTTTTATATTTTTGTATTTATTTTTCATTTATGACTTTATTTTATATTTTCCAAACATAAAAATACCCAAAAATATTTTCATAAATTTTCACATTTATTTTTATTTTATTTTTTATTTTTTTAGACATAAAAATAATTATTAAGTAGTATATACTTTTTTTTATTAATAAAAAAATTTATAAACATTATAGAAATATTATATATTTATTTTTTATCATTTATACCTATAAAATAATATTTTTCTCATATACTATTATTTATCTAAATATTTGTGTATATTTATATTTTATTTTTTGTATATAAAATAATTAATATAATATATATTATCTTAAAACAAAAAAACTAGGGTTTCCACCCTTATTAAAAACAATACTTTTTTTTAATATATTTTTTACACTTGAATATATTTTTATTTTTTTTATTGTGCATAAACAAATAATATTAATAAATATACTTCCTTAAAGAAAATTAGGGTTTTTTACCCTTAATTAATAAAATAAAAATAATATTTTTATTTCTTTCTTTTTGCATTAAATTTTTTTTACATACATAAAAAATAAACATAAACATTTTTGCATATTTATAATATTTTGTATATTTATTTAATTTGTTCCATTTATTATTTATGCCATTGATTCAATTTGGATGTAATAGTAAAATTAGGGTTTTAGTTTCTTGCCAAATAATCCCCATTCAAAAATTGTATCCCCCTCCCCATAATCATGTTGTAATAGTGGTAGATTTATTTTACGCATTTATGCTTTCAATTATGTCATGGTTAGAGATTAGGGTTTGTATGCAAAAAAATCCAAAATCAACAAGTAGTTTGACCTAATACAAGACAAAAAACATGTAAAATAACAACACAATGCACACTTGCACCCTTAGGGTTTCATCCACTTGTTGCCTTTAAAAATTGGCCATGTTATGCATGTTGAGTATCTTTGGAAAAACAAAAACAAAATAAAAGATCATAGTCCCTCGATGATGCTATCTTGGTTGCCTATGTAAAATTGATCTAGTCCCCCAAAATTGCTAAAGATACTTGGCAATATTGCTATCATGGTCAATACGATGACCCGCGCCTGTCCCGTTTAACATCCTAATACAAGGTTGTTTACCAAATGCAATGGTAAAACAACATTGTCAAAAGGATTAAAAATGTGTAGGAAATACCTTTGAGTAAAATAGGGTAGACAACTCTTAGTTACTTGATCAAAGCTTGCAAAACATCCTTGCTATTTTCAAACACACCTCACAACACCATTCCAAAACAAATTTTCAAACTTTGAAATCTTTTCAAAATACAATACACCTTTGTATATATTCAAACAAGAATCATTACAAAGGTTGCCACAATGATGGCCTCTTTTCAAAACATTTTCAAAAACCACACACAAAGCACCATTTCAAACAATTGGAAAAGCAAAGCAAGTGATCTAAACAAGTAACTAAGAGCCCATGGATAACCATGGATAAAAAGGGTGCTTGCACCTTCCCTTTTCATAATCTACTCCCCGAACCCAAGAAAACATCTCAAAGGTCTTTCCTGTGCTTTTTGACCTTTCCTTAGGATAAAATAAAAAAGTCGGTGGCGACTCTTGCTAAACCGAAACATTTGCGAACACAAATGCAAAACCTCAAGTCAGTTCTCCCACTGTATCACAGAACTGGCGACTCTGCTGGGGAGATTTCTAAAAGGGGAGTAACCTTAGGGTTTAGATCAACTTTACATGCTTATCTTGTTTGCTTTGATTGCTTTACATTTGGGTCTCTTGTTTGGGTTTAAATCCTCCACCCGGATTTTTTGGGAAACATTCATAGGTAAATAGCAATACGTTGTGGAAACTGTGCAGGGTATACCAACATGGTTGAAGCAATAGCTATAATAGTGCAACATATTTATGGGTACTGGTAGCCTTTGAGTCAATCAAAGAGAATATGGGGCCTCTGAGTGATGTCATGAAGCACTAATGAACTCTTAGAACCTTACTTGACCATCTTGGCCTTATTAGGGGTAGTGAGATGACCGGCTTTGGTGCAGTCCGAAGTTGGTAGATACTCGATACTACACTCATTGAGGGTTATTTTCTTGGAATATTTCGGTCGCCAGTTAAGTGGCTAAATTGAAACAATGAACACAGAAAATAATCCAGTGATATTGAGCTCCTTAGAACCCGGTTACTATTTATAGGACAGGTTGAGCCAACTAACTTCAAGAGGGTACTTACCTATGAAACCCCATGCAAGCCTGAAATTAGGAATCTTGTGTGACTTGCTTGTACATATACTTGTGCATACATCATGAACATCATGAAGCATCATATGCATCCACTAACCATTTCTAGGGTTTGGATCTTCATCTTTGTTCTTGTTTTGTAGGTTATGGAATCACTCCGCAGAAAAATTATTCAGGTCAACCTTGTGAGAATCCCTCCTCAACTCAAGGAGCTTACTTCCAAGATTCCAGAGAATTCTCTCTTTAGTGAAAGACATGGTAGACTTCTCAACTTGGTCAACTCCAACATTGAAGAAGACATGGTGAAAGTTATCTTCCATTTCTTTGACCCCTACACCATTGCTTTACATTTCCTGATTACCAACTAGTGCATACTTTGGAGGAATTTTCTTAACTCCTGAGGATTCCTATTCTCCATCAACTACCCTACAACGGTACGGAAAGAGAACCAAAGCCTGAAGATGTTGCTCAAGCCTTACACTTGAAACCATCTGATATCAAAGGTCATTGGGAAACCAGAAGTGGTATCAAGGGTTTCTTGTCAAAGTTTCTGTTTGAGAAGGCACAAGACTGTTGGAATTCTCTATATCTGAAAGCTTTTGAGGAGATTATAGCACTTCTCATCTATGGGTTGGTCTTGTTCCCAAACCCTGATCAGCTTATAGATGTGAATATTGTCAAGATTTTCATATCTCGGAATCCTGTGCCTACATTGCTTGGGGACATCCTACACCCATTTCACACACAAACAATGAGGAAAAGAGGTGTTCTCATGTGTTGTACTCCTCTTCTAGCAAGGTGGTTTATTTCTCACCTTCCCCAGTCAGTCTTGAAGAATGAACAAGGCTTGAGGTGGTCACAACAATTGATGACCCTTACACATTCTGATGTTCATTGGTGTTCTCGGTCCAGAGAAAATGTCATCATCATTGATCGTTGTGGGGAATTCCCTAATGTCCCACTACTTGGCATTATGGGAGGTATTACCTACAACCCCTGTTTAGCTCTGAGACAGTTTGGATATGCTCGAAGGGATGACCCTCATGATATGCTAATTCCTGATTTGGTTTTTGACTTCAACAACGACACTCAAGGACTTCGACAAAGGTTTATCCGAGCTTGGAGGATGCCCAACAAAGTGGATAGTAAGACACTGGGACACAAGAATTTCATCTCCCTTGAGCCCTACCTCAAGTGGGTACGAAACCGCGCCCAGAGTATTATGATGCCTTACCCCCACATTCTTCCTATGATCAAAGAGCCTGTTATGGAAGGAGAGGTTCCATACACCCTCCTACATCCCAACATGCCAACATCATTGGAATATTTGCAAAAGAGTTGGATACAGCTCAAGGAAGAATGGAATACTTTTGAAGCCAGCTTCTACGCCAGTGAGAAGAAGGTTTTGGAACTTACTCGTCAACTCCACGAAGAGCAGAATCTCAACACTTACATCGCACCAAAGAGGATCACAACGTCTTTTTACATTAAGAATTTTGTAATATTTTGCCCATGGGGCATCTATATACTAAGAAATTTCTTCTTATTGATATGACGTGTGTTCTTTTTGTTTGCAACAAATTTGAATTTTTGAATCCTTGAATGCATTACATGAATACACATCATTCATCATATGCATAAACAGGTCTTCACACCAGGCTTCCTTATCTTCTTGTTGTTTATTTTAGCAAGATGGATATAGAGCAGACGGTCAAAGATCTGCAAGCACAGAATTCGCAATTCCAGCAACTCCTCATGACCTTGGCAAAGGGTCAAGAGGACCTTAAAGCACTGTTAGAGAAAGAGAAGGAAAAGGAAAAGAAGAAGAAGAAAAGAGCGGGTGTAGCTACTCTGGGAAGAAGGTTTGAGAATTAGGCTTGAAGGGTCCTAGATTTCCCCTTGATGTCTGATGAAGGGGTTGGTAAGGGAAAAAGAGTTGCGGTACCCTCCGAGTCTGAAGCTGAAGAGGAAGAAGAAGAAGAGGATGAAGATTACTCCGAACAGCAGTACCTTCCGGTGGACGATAAGTATAAGAATCTTGAAGATCGGCTGGCAGCCATGGAGGTACAAAGAGTACCTGGGTTAGATTTCTAAGAACTAGGGTTGGTTGCTGGGATCGTCATTCCCCCAAAGTTCAAGGTGCCTACATTTGCTAAATACGACGGTTTGTCCTGTCCGAAGATGCATCTGCGGTCCTACGTCAGAAAGATCCAACCTCACTTTTCTAATAAGGATCTGTGGGTCCACTTTTTTCAAGATAGTTTGTCGGGTACGCAATTGGACTGGTTTTATCAGCTTGAGAGATCTGATGTACATAACTGGGAGGATTTGGCTGCTGCTTTCTATCGACAATACCAATATAATGCAGATTTAGCGCCTACTCATACTCAATTACAGAGTATGGGTATGGTTTCTAATGAAGGCTTTAAGGAATATGCCCAGAAGTGGCGGGATTTGGATGGAAGGGTGCAGCTACCATTGTCGGATAGAGAGCTGGTTGATATGTTTTTGGGGACCCTGTCAGGTCCATTCTTCAATCACTTGATCGGGAGCTCATCTGCAGGGTTCACCGAATTAATTTTGACAGGTGAAAGGGTCGAAGCTGACATTAAGAGTGGTAAAATTCAGAAGGATACCTCTGCTTCCACTGCTATCAAAAAGACTTTCCCAACCAAGAAGGAAGTTTCTGTTGTTCACACCCAGAGAAATCAAGGGAGAATGGAGCGTCGACCAGCGGTGGGGGCTGTGATGATCCAGAACTCCTCATCTGATCAACCTCGAAGCAGTCAACCCAGAGCTAACCAGCAAAGGGTAGAAAGGCCACAATGGCAATTCACCCGGATCAATATGACACATGCTCAGGTCCTCCCTCATCTGTTAAAGTTAAACCTTACCAACTTGAAAGAAGCGTCGAAAAACCCAAATACCTCTTCTCCCTATTATCATTCCAATGCAAAATGTGCATATTATTCGGACAGTGTGGGGCACGACACCAATAACTGTTGGGCCCTTAAAAACAAGATCCAAGATTTAATAGATGCCAAGGAGGTAGAGTTTGATGCCCCCAAAAAACCTAATGTGATATCCGCTCCTATGTGAAAACATGGTCATAATGTCCATGCTATTGTAGAAGATCTTCATGTTACTGATGTTGATGACTTAATGACTCTGTTGCCAATGATCAAGATGAATCTGTTGAAAGCCAGGATTTTCCCAGGCTGTGAAAAAGATTGTTACTTTTGTTCGACCTTGCAATCCGACTATCCGTTGTTGAAGTCAGGCATCCAACGCCTGATGGATACTCAAGAAATCCTTTTCAAGAAAACTCTTGTTACTCCTGTTACTCCAGTCAATGATGTTGCTATAATCACCATTTCCGACAATCTTTCCAAGACCTGCAAAAGGCCTGTTAAGATTACACCCGATCCAAAGTTTATACCGCTGAAGATTACCATGTCAGGGCCTATCCCATATAAGTCCAATAAGATAATACTATGGAATTATGGAGGAGAGATCTTTTATCACGGTGTGAAACAGATCGAATCAGTGGAAGAAAGCTCCGATGAAGAAACTCCTGACATATGAAATATCGAGGGGACAAGTAAGATCACTCGTAGCGGAAGAATCTTCTCTCCGGAGATTACTCCTCCACGGGCAGTCTTCGGACCCTCAAGTGCTCCTGTGCCTGTCAAGATATCTGTGTGAAGTCCAGTGATTGAAGAAATTGTTACTCCCGAAGCTATACCCTCTATTGTTACTGCCGATAAAGGTAAGGGGATCCAAGAAGCGCCCGTCAGGACGAGGGCTTAGACTTTGGTTATCCCCGAGACCACCCAAAAGGAAATGGAGGAGATTTTAAAGAGAATTAAGAAGAGTGACTATGATGTCGTAGAGCAGCTGGGGTAAACCCCTTCAAAAATCTCTATGTTGGCTCTATTGCTCTACTCTGAGGCTCATGCCAAAGCCTTGATCAAATTCCTGAAGACAGCGCACGTGCCTCAAGAAACTTCTGCGGATCAGTTTCAAGAGTGTGTAGCCAGCCTTACAGCCGACAATGGTCTTGGCTTCTCTGATGCCGATTTGACGTCTAAGGGAAGAAAGCATAATAATGCGATGTATGTCTCGGTAGAGTGCAGAGGGACCACTCTTGCTCACGTTCTGGTTGATATTGGTTCATCTTTAAATGTCCTACCAAAGAAAGCATTAGACAGGCTAGACTGTGAAGGTTTGACCTTAAAGCGCAGTAATATCATTGTTAGAGCCTTCTACGGTTCTAAGCGGATGGTTCACGGAGAAGTGGACATCCTAATTAAGGTGGGTACAGAAATTTTCAACTCTACATTTTATGTGATGGACATCCGTCCCTCATATTCATGCTTGTTGGGAAGGCCATGGATCCACAACGCTGGGGCAGTCACTTCTTCTCTACACCAGATGCTAAAGTACCCAGTCCAGGGTAAGATCATAACGGTTCATGGTGAGGAGGAGTATATGATAAGCCACCTTAACTCTTTCCGCTACGTGGATTTAGATGGTGAATTCATAGAAACACCTTTCCAACACTTTGAAGAGGTTTCTCCCGAGGTTGTGGTAGCCAAAACAATGACTGATGTGCCCATCATTACCAAACCTGTGTCCTGGATGTCATCCCTTAAAGACGCAGAGGTTGTAGTCAAGGAAGGAGGAAGCACAGTATAGGGTCAACTTCCAGATTTTCCTGTCAAGATAGATAAGTTCGGTTTGGGTTTCACTGCTGCTAGTCAGAAGGTTGTGCGTCACTCCCGGGCTGGAGGACCGCCACTGAAAATCACTCATCATAGAGTTCATGCTTTAGAAGATGATGAAGAAGGAAGCAATTTTGAAGACTGGATCTTTCCAACTATTGAAGGAGGACTGAACAATTGGGAGGCGAAAGACTTCGTTCCCATTACTTTCATCAATCAGTAATTTATCTTTTGAACATTTCCTGTTTGGTCTGTAATAATTATTAAACAATTTGTACACTCTTTTCGCCTTATGCCTTACCCTGGGCATATAGGTCCATTTGTAAGGGTTTTGATTCTTCATTTTCATATGCCATTTTTAATGAATCATGGACGTTTTCATATATAAACTTTTGTGTTCATTTTCTTTCTTTTTACATTTTATTTTGTTTAAAGATGGCTATCCCTTACACACACCCACACTCACAAAATGCAGGTACCAATCCATTCCGGATTCCATGGGTAACAATTCTACTATGGCCTTCAGTGACTCTGAAGATCTGGTCAATCATGCCGAATACGAAGGTGATGAAGACTGTGAAGTGCTTGGAGAGTTGGCTAGACTTTTGCAACAAGAAGAAAGGGTTATTCTGCCCCATGAAGAGTTGTTAAAGACTATCAATTTGGGAACAGAGGAAGACAAAAAAGAGGTTAAAGTGGGTTCCAACCTAGAGCCAAGTGTCAAAGAGCGCTTAGTTCAGCTGTTGAATGAATATGTTGAGATCTTCGCCTGGTCCTATGAAGACATGTCGGGACTGGATACAGATATTGTGGTCCACCGTCTCCCTACAAGAGAAGACTGTCCACCAATCAAATAGAAAATCCGCCGAATGAGGCCCGACATGTCCGAAAAGATCAAAGCTGAAGTGATGAAGCAATTCAATGCTGGCTTTCCGGCTGTTACTTCCTATCCACAATGGGTTGCTAACATTGTGCATGTGCCTAAGAAGGACGGAAAAGTGAGAATGTGTGTGGATTACAGAGACCTGAACAGGGCTAGCCCTAAAGATGACTTTCCACTACCATACATTGACATATTGGTTGACAACACAACTCAACACAAGGTATTCTATTTCATGGATGGATTTTCGGGATACAACCAGATCAAAATGGCCCCCGAAGACATGGAGAAGACTACTTTTGTTACGCAGTGGGGTACCTTCTGCTATAAAGTGATGCCATTCGGACTGAAGAATGCCAGGGAAAACTATCAGCGAGCCATGGTAGCCTTGTTTCATGACATGATACATCATGAGATTTAAGTCTACGTAGACGACATGATAGCCCGTTCACAGACAGAAGAAGAACACCTCGGCCATCTGTAAAAGTTGTTTGTCAGGTTAAAGGAGTACAAGCTCAGACTAAACCCTAGCAAGTGCACCTTCGGAGTTAGGTCCGGTAAACTCTTGGGATTCATCGTCAGTAACAAAGGCATCGAGGTTGATCCTGCCAAAGTCAAAGCTATACAAGAAATGCTTGCCCCTTGCACTGAGAAGGAGGTTAGAGGTTTCTTGGGACGCCTAAACTACATCGCAAGGTTCATCTCTCACCTAACATCTACCTGTGAACCAATCTTCAAGCTGTTGAAGAAAGATCAGGTGGTTGAATGGAACAATGATTGTCAAGTCGCTTTCGATAAAATCAAGGAGTATTTGCTGGAACCTCCTATCTTGATGCCACCCGTCGAAGGAAGGTCGTTAATCATGTATCTGACTGTCCTGGAGAATTCAATGGGGTGCATACTGGGCCAACATGACGAGTCTGGCCAAAAAGAGCATGCCATTTATTACCTTAGCAAAAAGTTTACCGACTGTGAGACTCGCTATTCACTGCTCGAGAAAACTTGCTGCGCTTTGGTATGGGATGCTCGTCGGCTAAGGCAGTATATGTTGACACATACCACTCTTTTGATTTCTAAAATGGATCTGATCAAGTACATCTTCGAGAAGCCCGCTTTATCTGGAAGAATCACTAGATGGCAGATGATCCTGATTGAGTATGATATCCAGTACACAACCCAAAAAGCTATAAAGGGGAGTGTACTAGCTGACCATCTAGCTCATCAAGCCATTGAAGATTACCAATCTATGAGGTTCGACTTCCCTGACGAGGATATTATGACATTGGACAACATTAAAGGTAACGGGTCGTATGACGGACCTAAACAAGGATCCCGATGGACTCTGTACTTTGATGGCGCCTCCAATGCACTTGGGAGCGGTATCGGCGCAGTACTTATCTCTCCAGAAGGTTGCCATACACCTTTCACTGCTAGACTCTGCTTCAGTTGCACCAACAACATGGCCGAGTATGAAGCTTGTATCTTTGGTCTCAAGGTTGCTATTGACTTGGGAATCAAATCTTTGGTTGTATTTGGGGACTCAGCTTTGGTTATCAGTCAAATCAAAGGAGAGTGGTATACTAAGCACCCTAACCTCATCCCTTACAAAGAACACGTCTTGACATTGTTACCACATTTCGAGCAGATTACCTTCGAGCACTTCCCGCGAGAAGAGAATCAGCTAGTAGATGCGCTAGCTACAATGTCATCCATGTTTAAACTTAACTGGGACAATGAGGCACCTCAAATCACCATTGAACGAATGGACGAACCTGCACATTGTCACGAGATTAATACCGAAGAAGTGGTGGACCGACCTTGGTTTCATGACGTCAAAAGGTATCTCGAAGCACAAGAATACCCTGAAGGAGCTTCAGTCAACGACAAAAAGTTCTTAAGAAGGTTCGCGGCCAAGTTCTTTCTGAGCAATGGTATCCTATACAAGCGCAATCTTGATTGTGTCCTACTCTGATGTGTGGACAAGGTTGAAGCTGAGCAGATCATGGCTAAACTACATAATGGCACTTTTGGAACCCACTCAAGCGGTCATACGATGGCTAAAAAGACTCTACGGGCAGGCTACTACTGGTCTACCATGGAAGCTGATTGTCATCAATATTCCCGTACTTGTCACAAATTCCAAATCTATGCTGACAAGGTACATATTCCCCCAGTTCCTCTCAATGTCTTAACCGCTCCTTGGCCATTCGCGATGTGGGGAATCGACATGATTGGAGAGATCAAGCCTACAACATCCAATGGACACCATTTCATCCTGGTGGCCATTGATTACTTTACCAAATGGATCGAAGCAGCTTCCTTCGCTTCCGTTACAAAAAATGTGGTTGCCCGCTTCATCAAGCAGAACCTCATATGCCGGTATGGTATCCCTGACAGGATCATCACTGACAACGGTACAAATTTTAACAACACTATGATCACCGCTCTGTGCGAGCAATTCAAGATTTAACATTACAATTCATCTCTCTATCGGCCTAAGATGAACAGTGATGTCGAAGCTACGAACAAAAATATCAAGAAGATCATTTAAAAGATGACAGTCACCTACAAGGACTGGCATGAGATGTTACCGTTTTCTCTACACAGGTATCGTACCACAACACGCACTTCAACTGGGGAAACCCCTTTTTCTTTGGTATATGGCATGGAAGCTATTTTACCTATCGAGGTTCAGATTCTCTCCTTGAGAATCATGAAGGATGTTGGTTTTAGTAAAGACGATTAGATTCAGACCCGGCTTGATCAACTTACCTTAATTGACGAGAAGCGACTGACTGCTGTTTTCCATGGTCAGGCGTATCAGAAACATATGATTAAGGCCTTCAACAAGAAAGTCAAGAGGCAAGTATATCAAGTCGGGGACCTTGTAATTAATCGAATCATCTTACCGCAAAGTGATCCCAGGGGCAAATGGACTCCTACTTATGAAGGACCATTTGTGATCAAAAACATCTTTTCTGGTGGGGCTATGATCCTAACCACCATGGACAACGATGATCTTCCGCACCCGGCGAACGCAGACATAGTCAAAGGATACTACGCATAAACGACCCGACAAGTTGAAAACCCGAAAGGGTGACTTGGGCAAAAATGGGCATCTCGGTGAATCGAAAACCCGAAAGGGCGGTTCAGGCAAAAATTAGGGATAAAACAAAAAAATTTGTACACCCGGCAAGTTGAAAACCTGAAAGGGTGACTTGGGCAAAAAGGGTTTCCCAGTGGATCGAAAACCTGAAAAGGCGATCCAGGAAAAAGTTAGGGAATTAAAGCGTATGATTATGTCTCGTCAGATCACTTTAAGGACAATCTCTTCACGAACAAGCTCCAAACTTCTGATTAATCCAATCATCTACGGACGAAGAAACGAATGGACAAGATACTCAAAGTTGTGAAGGCTATAGCAGAATGGGAACCCCATGGAATTGTTACACATAGCCATCTTTCTTTGTATAAATCTTTCTCATTTTTTATGACAACATTCTCTTACTAGGATGTTTGTCTCCTTTGTACAAAATACTTACACAAATTTAATACAAAGATACTTCAAAGTGCAGGAATTTGTTTGCCTTTTCTTTCTTTTTACACTTGTGTTTTATTTGAAAACGTCCAATGATTTATTAAATGAGCATATGCATTTGGATATAATCACTGCTTACAAATAAAATGAAATGAGAAAGGATAATTACTGATAGGTTGAAAGTATAGGAAAATATCTTTAGGCTATTCCAGGAGAAATCCCCTGCAGTATGTCATTCAGATCCTCAACAGAGCTAAAACCTTGAAATACATATCCCCAACGGAGTTAAGTTTCAAAATCCCCATCAGAACTAAGTTTCCAAACTCCCAACCCCCAGCGGAGCTAGAAAACTTTGAACTGCAAACCCTCAGTGAAGATAAAACTTTCTTCCCCAACAGAGTCCAAAACTCCAAATCTTAAACCCCTGTGGAGTACCATCCAATTTCCTCCATAAATCCCCAGTTAGATTGGCATACAACCCAAGATCTTGAGAACTCTTCGACGGAATAAACATTCTCCCCACAGAGTTATTTCCCAGCAGAACGAAGATTCTTGTCCTCATTTCTCCAGTTGAAGCCTCCCAGGTTTTAATTACCCAGTAGAGATCGTCAGAGTTTTCCTTATTCCCCAGGAAAGTCATGAAGGATTCTTAATTCCCCGCAGAAGTTGTCAAAGCTCTTGTTAATCCCCACAAGTCACCAAGGATTTTCAATCCCCAGCAGTAGTCCAAAGGATTTCCCAGTCTCAACAATCAAAGGTTTTGAATCTCCGACAGCAGTCAAGGGTTTATTTTCCCCGGCAGCAGTCAAAGATTTCATTATCTCCAGCTATCAAGGATTTATTTTCCTCAGCAAGACAGCTAATCGGCTTACATACGCATACATTACATTCATATATCATAAACATTAATAAAGCACATTTTATTGCATCATACATGTCATGCAACATAACTTTGTGTATTTTAGCTAACATTTTACCTTTTTCAGGATAAGATTAAAAGCTACCTCTAACAAATATTCAAAGATCTCAAATACAGTAGAGATACACTCCAAGACATGGAAGTCATTCTGCTACTCATTCAGGTCTCGTATTTCAGACATGGTATGGATACACCCCAGACACGGTGGTCATTCTGTTACTCACCCAGAATTTCAAGTCAAAATACAGTACGGATACACCTCAGACACGGTGGTCATTCTACTACTCATTCAGACTTCAGCAATCAGATACAGACTAGATACGCTCAAACACGGAAGCCATTCTATTTCTCATTCAGATTCAACTGTCAACTTCAGGTTCAGATACATTCCAGACACGGAAGTCATTCTGTCACCTGTCCGGATCCCAATTACAGTACGGATACATTCCAGGCATGGAAGTCATTCTTCTACTCATACAGATATCAACTTCAGATACAGTCCATATACGCTCCAGACACGGTTTCCATTTTGTCACTCATTTAAACTTATTCCCCAGTCCCAGAGATACTCCAGACACGGATGTCTTTCTGTCGCTTATTCAGATTTCAGATTTTGGATACAATACAGATACACTCCAGACACGGCAGTCATTCTGATATTCATTCAAGAATCAAATACAGTTACAGCTTGTATACACTCCAGACACGGACGCCATTCCTTTGCTCATACAAATCCAATCTCCAGATACAACTCAGATACGTTCCAAATACGGCTACCAATCTGGTGTTCATTCTCCTGATTTTCAACAAACAATCTTGGGATGGCTTCTATAAGCCCATCTTCAGCAAGATTCTACCATCTCAAAATTGCATCTTTAAGCCCATTCCTTCACCTACATTTTGACGAGTGCAAATTTACGGGCACTCTAGTGTCCAATCATCTTTTACCTTCGAGTCACGAAAGGCAAACTCGCCAATCTAACTCTTCAGGTTCAAGAGGATTGAACAGGGGAAGCTGTTGTACCCCAAAATTTTCCCTCTCATTTCATTATTTTATCAAGATTTCCCCTCACCAGACTCCTTTGAACTCCAGACAGGATTAGGGTTTTGCTCTACTCAAGACATCTCCTTGCACTGATGACCTAAATTAGGGTTTGAGTTTGCACAGAGATTTTTGGACTTTCAATGCTCAAAGTGACTTTCATACTTCATGTAGTATCTACAAGATTGTCCATACCAAGTTTCAAGCCTTGAATCAAATTTTTGCCCAATCAATTGGACAGTTGACCTAGAAATCAACTGTATCGGGGAAAAAGTCAAATGTGGCCAATTTACTGTCAAACCTCACAATTTTTGATCCACATCAACATTATAGACTCACATGAACCATTTGATCAAGTTTGGACCACAACTCCTCAAGAAATTTGATCAGATCACCAAAAGGGCAAAATGGTCATTTTTAGGGTTTTAACTACACAAGGGCAATTTCTGATTTTTTGACCTAGCCAATGGCAAATTGGGTTCAAGCATGGATTCAAGGACTCAATGGCATCATCTTGACCTATTCACAAGGTTCAAAAGATCTCAAATGCATTGGATTGATAGATGAATTTTTCAGTCAACTAATCAAAATTTGACTGTACACTGAAAAGTCAAACTTTGACTTTTTGGTCAAATCAAGTGCCAAGGGTCATTTTTCATCAAGATGTGTCAAAACATGAAACTTGTTCATCAAGAAACCCAATTTTGCAAATTAGGGTTTAAGATTGAAATTTTCATAACTTAGAAATTTTCTAAGTTATGAAATTTTCTTAATTTTTCCTAACTTTGCCTAACATTTTCACCATGATGCAATTGGATTCAAACATAACTTCCAACATGAAAGTTGTAGTCCTCAACAAAGTCTACAACTTTGATTCACAAAGTTTTCCCAAAAGAAGCTTTATCTCAAGTTATGATTTTTGGAACAAGGGTCCATGAAACTTTTAACTTAGTGAAATTTTGCCCTAGTTTAGGCAGGATTTTGACCCATCTTCATGACCATTTTTCAAATAGTTCAACTTGGAATCTCAAATTGAATTTCAAAGATGGAATATAGACATGTTACAAGCTTTCTATAAAGTCCAAGAACTCCAAAAAATCATTTGTGGTTAGGGAGAATCGAAGGCTTGAAGTTGGCAAAAACTCACTTTTTATCCATGGCATGTTCATAGTGATACAAGTTGTAAACTCTAATCAGCTTGCTTTGTACTTGATTACAGGTCTCAAAACCATTCCATACTCAATAATTAAATGCAAATCCATTGGTCTAAGGCTTTGTTTTGGTCATAAGAGGATTGCACACAAGATTAATCCTTAAATAGAAAAACAACATTACCATTTTTGCTTAAATCTTGCTTTATGTCAAAACTGCATCCATGAGCATTGAGCCATATCTTGTGCAGCAAATAAAATCCATAAACTTGAGGGGCCAAGAGCATAGTGTGCAATATGATAGATAGCCTGTACATGCCTGCTTTGCATCACTTGTCCACTTTTGCTTCATATACAAGAAAGATATCAAATACACTACATCTTACACATCTGAAAAAAACCAACTTTTGCAAGCATTTGGAACAAGTTTCTCACATCCCCTTGAGCCAGAAACACGAGCCTTTGAGCCCTCAAACCTCCCATAGCACAAAATCATATTCATTTGGCAAAACATGGCACTCCCTGCAGTTTGATTTCCATAGCACAAATCCCTCGTG